>JAVUPR010000470.1:0-600000 GCA_036785695.1 Gentiana straminea
CCTTGTACAAGGAATCAAAAATCACACCGTTAAATACTCTATGGGTACAAAACAAACTACGAAAAAAAACGTTTGTAATTCTCTTTGAAATGCGATGTGTTATCGACCGAACGATAAATAAGGCACGCCGGCGCAAACGGCAAGCAAACGGAGGCCGGAATGGCCTTGTACAAGAAATCAAAAATCACACGAGTTAAGTACTCTATGGGTACGAAAAAAAGTATGAAAAAAAACGTTTGTAATTCTCTTTGAAGTATGCGATGTGATATCGACCGAACGATAAATAAGGCACGCCGGCGCAAACGGCAAGCAAAACGGAGGCGAGAATGGCCTTGTACAAGGAATCAAAAATCACACGGCTAAGTACTCTATGGGTACGAAAAAAAGTACGAAAAAAAACGTTTGTAATTCTCTTTGATGTACGATGTGATATCGACCGAACGGTAAATAAGGCACGCCGGCGCAAACGGCAAGCAAAACGGAGGCCGAATGGCCTTGTACAAGAAATCAAAAATCACACGAGTTAAGTACTCTATGGGTACGAAAAAAAGTATGAAAAAAAACGTTTGTAATTCTCTTTGAAGTATGCGATATGATATCGACCGAACGATAAATAAGGCACGCCGGCGCAAACGGCAAGCAAAACGGAGGCCGGAATGGCCTTGTACAAGGAATCAAAAATCACACGAGTTAAGTACTCTATGGGTACGAAAAAAAGTACGAAAAAAAACGTTTGTAATTCTCTTTGAAGTATGCGATGTGATATCGACCAGAACGATAAATAAGGCACGCCGGCGCAAACGGCAAGCAAAACGGAGGCCAGAATGGCCTTGTACAAGAAATCAAAAATCACACCGTTAAGTAGACTATGGGTACGAAAAAAAGTACGAAAAAAACGTTTGTAATTCTCTTTGAAGTACTGATGTGATATCGATCGAACGATAAATAAGGCACGCCGGCGCAAACGGCAAGCAAAACGGAGGCCGAATGGCCTTGTACAAGAAATCAAAAATCACACGGTTAAGTACTCTATGGGTACGAAAAAAAGTACGAAAAAAAACGTTTGTAATTCTCTTTGAAGTGCGATGTGATATCGACCGAACGATAAATAAGGCACGCCGGCGCAAACGGCAAGCAAAACGGAGGCCGAATGGCCTTGTACAAGGAATCAAAAATCACACGTTAAGTACTCTATGGGTACGAAAAAAAGTACGAAAAAAAATGTTTGTAATTCTCTTTGAAGTGCGATGTGATATCGACCGAACGATAAATAAGGCACGCCGGCGCAAACGGCAAGCAAAACGGAGGCCGGAATGGCCTTGTACAAGGAATCAAAAATCACACGAGTTAAGTACTATATGGGTACGAAAAAAAGTACGAAAAAAAACGTTTGTAATTCTCTTTGAAGTGCGATGTGATATCGACCGAACGATAAATAAGGCACGCCGGCGCAAACGGCAAGCAAAACGGAGGCCGAATGGCCTTGTACAAGGAATCAAAAATCACACCGTTAAGTACTCTATGGGTACGAAAAAAAGTACGAAAAAAAAACGTTTGTAATTCTCTTTGAAGTGCGATGTGATATCGACCGAACGATAAATAAGGCACGCCGGCGCAAACGGCAAGCAAAACGGAGGCGAGAATGGCCTTGTACAAGGAATCAAAAATCACACAGTTAAGTACTCTATGAGTACGAAAAAAAGTACGTAAAAAAACATTTGTAATTCTCTTTGAAGTACTGATGTGATATCGACCGAACGATAAATAAGGCACGCCGGCGCAAACGGCAAGCAAAACGGAGGCCAGAATGGCATTGTACAAGGAATCAAAAATCACACAGTTAAGTACAATATGGGTACGAAAAAAAGTACGAAAAAAACGTTTGTAATTCTCTTTGAAGTGCGATGTGATATCGACCGAACGATAAATAAGGCACGCCGGCGCAAACGGCAAGCAAAACGGAGGCCGAGAATGGCCTTGTACAAGAAATCAAAAATCACACGAGTTAAGTGCTCTATGGGTACGAAAAAAAGTACAAAAAAAAACGTTTGTAATTCTCTTTGAAGTGCGATGTGATATCGACCGAACGATAAATAAGGCCCGCCGGCGCAAACGGCAAGCAAAACGGAGGCCGAGAATGGCCTTGTACAAGGAATCAAAAATCACACGTTAAGTACTCTATGGGTACGAAAAAAAGTACGTAAAAAAAACGTTTGTAATTCTCTTTGAAGTGCGATGTGATATCGACCGAACGATAAATAAGGCACGCCGGCGCAAACGGCAAGCAAAACGGAGGCCAGAATGGCCTTGTACAAGGAATCAAAAATCACACAGTTAAGTACTCTTTGGGTTCGAAAAAAAGTAGGAAAAAAAAACGTTTGTAATTCTCTTTGAAGTATTGATGTGATATCTACCAGAACGATAAATAAGGCACGCCGGCGCAAACGGCAAGCAAAACGGAGGCCAGAATGGCCTTGTACAAGGAATCAAAAATCATATAGTTAAGTACTCTATGGGTATGAAAAAAAGTATGAAAAAAAATGTTTGTAATTCTCTTTGAAGTACTGATGTGATATCGACCAGAACGATAAATAAGGCACGCCGGCGCAAACGGCAAGCAAAACGGAGGCCAGAATGGCCTTGTACAAGAAATCAATAATCACACAGTTAAGTACTCTATGGGTACGAAAAAAAGTACGAAAAAAAATGTTTGTAATTCTCTTTGAAGTGCGATGTGATATCGACCAGAACGATAAATAAGGCACGCCGGCGCAAACGGCAAGCAAAACGGAGGCCAGAATGGCCTTGTACAAGGAATCAAAAATCACACAGTTAAGTACTCTATGGGTACGAAAAAAAGTACGAAAAAAATGGAGGTCAGAAAGGCCTTGTACAAGGAATCAAAATCACACAGTTAAGTACTCTTTGGGTACGAAACAAATTACGAAAAAAATAGTTTGTAATTCTCGTTGAAGTACTGATGTGTTATCGACCAGAACGATAAATAAGGCACGCCGGCGCAAACGCAAGCAAAACGGAGGTCAGAATGGCCTTGTACAAGGAATCAAAAATCACACCGTTAAGTACTCTATGGGTACAAAACAAAGTACGAAAAATAACGTTTGTAATTATCATTGAAGTACTGATGTGTTATCGACCAGAATGATAAATAAGGCACGCCGGCGCAAACGGCAAGCAAAACGGAGGGCAGGATGTCCTTGTACAAGGAATCAAAAATCACACAGCTAAGTACTCTATGTGTACGAAAAAAAGTACGAAAAAAAACGTTTGTAATTGTCTTTGAAGTACTGATATGGTATCGACCAGAACGATAAATAAGGCACGCCGGCGCAAACGGCAAACAAAACGGAGGTCAGAATGGCCTTGTACAAGGAATCAAAAATCACACAGTTAAGTACTCTATGGGTACGAAACAAAGTACGAAAATAATCGTTTGTAATTCTCTTTGAAGTACAGATGTGGTATCGACCAGAACGATAAATAAGGCACGCCGGCGCAAACGGCAAGCAAAACGGAGGTCAGAATGACCTTGTACAAGGAATCAAAATCACACAGTTAAGTACTCTTTAGGTACAAAACAAAGTACGAAAAAAATACTTTGTAATTCTCATTGAAGTACTGATGTGTTATCGACCAGAATGATAAATAAGGTACGCCGGCGCAAACGGCAAGCAAAACGGAGGTCAGATTGGCCTTGTACAAGGAATCAAAAATCACACCGTTAAATACTCTATGGGTACAAAACAAACTACGAAAAAAAACGTTTGTAATTCTCATTGAAGTACTGATGTGTTATCGACCAGAACGATAAATAAGGCACGCCGGCGCCAACGGCAAGCAAAACGGAGGCCAGAATGGCCTTGTACAAGGAATCAAAAATCACACAGTTAAGTACTCTATGGGTACAAAAAAAAGTACGAAAAAAACGTTTGTAATTCTCTTTAAAGTACTGATGTGGTATCGACTAGAACGATAAATAAGGCACGCCGGCGCAAATGGCAAACAAAACGGAGGTCAGAATGGCCTTGTACAAGGAATCAAAAATCACATAGTTAAGTACTCTTAGGGTACGAAACAAAGTACGAAAAAAATAGTTTGTAATTCTCATTGAAGTACTGATGTGGTATCGACCAGAACGATAAATAAGGCACGCCGGCGCAAACGGCAAGCAAAACGGAGGTCAGAATGACCTTGTACAAGGAATAAAAAATCACACAGTTAAGAACTCTATGGGTACGAAAAAAAGTATGAAAAAAAACGTTTGTAATTCTCTTTGAAGTACTGATGTGGTATCGACCAGAACGATAAATAAGGCACACCGGCGCAAACGGCAAGCAAAACGGAGGCCAGAATGGCCTTGTACAAGAAATCAAAAATCAAACAGTTAAGTACTCTATGCGTACGAAAAAAAGTATGAAAAAAAACGTTTGTAATTCTCTTTGAAATGCGATGTGATATCGACCGAACGATAAATAAGGCACGCCGGCGCAAACGGCAAGCAAAACGGAGGCCGAATGGCCTTGTACAAGGAATCAAAAATCACACGAGTTAAGTACTCTATGGGTACGAAAAAAAGTACGAAAAAAAACGTTTGTAATTCTCATTGAAGTGCGATGTGATATCGACCGAACGGTAAATAAGGCACGCCGGCGCAAACGGCAAGCAAAACGGAGGCCGAATGGCCTTGTACAAGAAATCAAAAATCACACGAGTTAAGTACTCTATGGGTACGAAAAAAGTATGTAAAAAAAAACGTTTGTAATTCTCTTTGAAGTGCGATATGATATCGACCGAACGATAAATAAGGCACGCCGGCGCAAACGGCAAGCAAAACGGAGGCCGAATGTCCTTGTACAAGGAATCAAAAATCACACGTAGTTAAGTACTCTATGGGTAAAAAAAGTACGAAAAAAATGTTTGTAATTCTCATTGAAGTGCGATGTGATATCGACCAGAACGATAAATAAGGCACGCCGGCGCAAACGGCAAGCAAAACGGAGGCCAGAATGGCCTTGTACAAGAAATCAAAAATCACACCGTTAAGTAGACTATGGGTATGAAAAAAAGTACGATAAAAAACGTTTGTAATTCTCTTTGAAGTGCTGATGTGATATCGATCAGAACGATAAATAAGGCACGCCGGCGCAAACGGCAAGCAAAACGGAGGCCAGAATGGCCTTGTACAAGAAATCAAAAATCACACAGTTAAGGGTACGAAAAAAAGTACGAAAAAAACATTTGTAATTCTCTTTGAAGTAATGATGTGATATCGACCAGAACGATAAATAAGGCACGCCGGCGCAAACGGGAAGCAAAACGGAGGCCACAATGGCCTTGTACAAGGAATCAAAAATCACACAGTTAAGTACTCTATGGGTACGAAAAAAAGTACGAAAAAAAACGTTTGTAATTATCTTTGAAATACTGATGTGATATCGACCAGAAGGATAAAAAAGGCACGCCGGCGCAAACGGCAAGCAAAACGGAGGCCAGAATGGCCTTGTACAAGGAATCAAAAATCACACGGTTAAGTACTATATGGGTACGAAAAAAAGTACGAAAAAAAACGTTTGTAATTCTCTTTGAAGTGCGATGTGGTATCGACCGAACGATAAATAAGGCACGCCGGCGCAAACGGCATGCAAAACGGAGGTCAGAAAGGCCTTGTACAAGAAATCAAAAATCACACTGTTAAGTACTCTATGGGTACGAAAAAAAGTACGAAAAAAAACGTTTGTAATTCTCTTTGAAGTGCGATGTGATATCGACCGAACGATAAATAAGGCACGCCGGCGCAAACGGCAAGCAAAACGGAGGCCGAATGGCCTTGTACAAGGAATCAAAAATCACACGGTTAAGTACTCTATGGGTACGAAAAAAAGTACGAAAAAAAAACGTTTGTAATTCTCTTTGAAGTACGATGTGGTATCGACCGAACGATAAATAAGGCACGCCGGCGCAAACGGCAAGCAAAACGGAGGTCGAAAGGCCTTGTACAAGGAATCAAAATCACACGAGTTAAGTACTCTTTGGGTACGAAACAAATTACGAAAAAAATAGTTTGTAATTCTCATTGAAGTGCGATGTGTTATCGACCGAACGATAAATAAGGCACACCGGCGCAAACGGCAAGCAAAACGGAGGCCGAATGGCCTTGTACAAGGAATCAAAAATCACACCGTTAAGTACTCTATGGGTACTCTATGAAGTAATGATGTGATATCGACCGAACGAAAAAAACGTACGCAAAAAAAAACGTTTGTAATTCTCTTTGAAGTACGAAAAAAAACGTTTGATGTGATATCGACCAGAACGATAAATAAGGCACGCCGGCGCAAACGGCAAGCAAAACGGAGGCCGAATGGCCTTGTACAAGGAATAAAAAATCACACAGTTAAGTACTCTATGGGTACGAAAAAAAGTACGAAAAAAAACGTTTGTAATTCTCTTTGAAGTACTGATGTGGTATCGACCAAAACGATAAATAAGGCACGCCGGCGCAAACGGCAAGCAAAACGGAGGCCAGAATGGCCTTGTACAAGGAATCAAAAATCACACAGTTAAGTACTCTATGGGTACGAAAAAAGTATGAATTTTTTTTTGTAATTCTCTATTGAAGTACTGATGTGATATCGACCATAACGGTAAATAAGGCACGCCGGCGCAAACGGCAAGCAAAACGGAGGCCAGAATGGCACGTTTGTAATTATCTTTGAAGTACTGATGTGATATCGACCAGAACGATAAATAAGGCACGCCGGCGCAAACGGCAAGCAAAACGGAGGCCAGAATGGCCTTGTACAAGGAATCAAAAATCACACGTTAAGTACTCTATGGGTACGAAAAAAAGTACGAAAAAAAACGTTTGTAATTATCTTTGAAGTGCGATGTGATATCGACCGAACGATAAATAAGGCACGCCGGCGCAAACGGCAAGCAAAACGGAGGCCAGAATGGCCTTGTACAAGGAATCAAAAATCACACAGTTAAGTACTCTATGGGTACGAAAAAAAGTACGAAAAAAAACGTTTGTAATTCTCATTGAAGCGATGTGATATCGACCAGAACGATAAATAAGGCACGCCGGCGCAAACGGCAAGCAAAACGGAGGCCAGAATGGCCTTGTACAAGAAATCAAAAATCACACCGTTAAGTAGACTATGGGTACGAAAAAAAGTACGATAAAAAACGTTTGTAATTCTCTTTGAAGTACTGATGTGATATCGATCAGAACGATAAATAAGGCACGCCGGCGCAAACGGCAAGCAAAACGGAGGCCAGAATGGCCTTGTACAAGAAATCAAAAATCACACCAGTTAATTAAGGGTACGAAAAAAAGTACGAAAAAAAAACGTTTGTAATTCTCTTTGAAGTGCGATGTGATATCGACCGAACGATAAATAAGGCACGCCGGCGCAAACGACAAGCAAAACGGAGACCAGAATGGCCTTGTACAAGGAATCAAAAATCACACAGTTAAGTACTCTATGGGTACGAAAAAAAGTACGAAAAAAAACATTTGTAATTATCTTTGAAGTACGATGTGATATCACCGAACGATAAATAAGGCACGCCGGCGCAAACGGCAAGCAAAACGGAGGCCAGAATGGCCTTGTACAAGGAATCAAAAATCACACAGTTAAGTACTATATGGGTACAAAAAAAAGTACGAAAAAAAACGTTTGTAATTATCTTTGAAGTACTGATGTGGTATCGAGCAGAACGATAAATAAGGCACGCCGGCGCAAAGGGCATGCAAAACGGAGGTCAGAAAGGCCTTGTACAAGAAATCAAAAATCACATAGTTAAGTACTCTATGGGTACGAAAAAAAGTACGAAAAAAAACATTTGTAATTCTATTTGAAGTACTGATGTGATATCGACCAGAACGATAAATAAGGCACGCCGGTGCAAACGGCAAGCAAAACGGAGGCCAGAATGGCCTTGTACAAGGAATCAAAAATCACAAAGTCAAGTACTCTATGGGTACGAAAAAAAGTATGAAAAAAACGTTTGTAATTCTCTTTGAAGTACTGATGTGATATCGACCGAACGATAAATAAGGCACGCCGGCGCAAACGGCAAGCAAAACGGAGGCCGAATGGCCTTGTACAAGGAATCAAAAATCACACGGTTATGTACTCTATGGGTACGAAAAAAAGTACGAAAAAAAACGTTTGTAATTCTCTTTGAAGTACCGATGTGATATCGACCGAACGATAAATAAGGCACGCCGGCGTAAACGGCAAGCAAAACGGAGGCCAGAATGGCCTTGTACAAGGAATCAAAAATCACACAGGTAAGTACTCTATGGGTACGAAAAAAAGTACGAAAAAAAACGTTTGTAATTCTCTTTGAAGTACTGATGTGGTATCGACCAAAACGATAAATAAGGCACGCCGGCGCAAACGGCAAGCAAAACGGAGGCCAGAATGGCCTTGTACAAGGAATCAAAAATCACACAGTTAAGTACTCTATGGGTACGAAAAAAAGTATGAAATTTTTTTTTGTAATTCTCTATGAAGTACTGATGTGATATCGACCATAACGATAAATAAGGCACGCCGGCGCAAACGGCAAGCAAAACGGAGGCCAGAATGGCCTTGTACAAGAAATCAAAAATCACAGTTAAGTACTCTATGGGTACGAAAAAAAGTATGAAAAAAAACGTTTGTAATTATCTTTGAAGTACGATGTGATATCGACCAGAACGATAAATAAGGCACGCCGGCGCAAACGGCAAGCAAAACGGAGGCCAGAATGGCCTTGTACAAGGAATCAAAAATCACACAGTTAAGTACTCTATGGGTACGAAAAAAAGTACGAAAAAAAACGTTTGTAATTCTCATTGAAGTATTGATGTGATATCGACCAGAACGATAAATAAGGCACGCCGGCGCAAACGGCAAGCAAAACGGAGGCCAGAATGGCCTTGTACAAGAAATCAAAAATCACACCGTTAAGTAGACTATAGGTACGAAAAAAAGTACGATAAAAACGTTTGTAATTCTCTTTGAAGTACTGATGTGATATCGATCAGAACGATAAATAAGGCACGCCGGCGCAAACGGCAAGCAAAACGGAGGCCAGAATGGCCTTGTACAAGAAATCAAAAATCACACAGTTAAGGGTACGAAAAAAAGTACGAAAAAAAACGTTTGTAATTCTCTTTGAAGTGCGATGTGATATCGACCGAACGATAAATAAGGCACGCCGGCGCAAACGGCAAGCAAAACGGAGGCGAATGGCCTTGTACAAGGAATCAAAAATCACACAGTTAAGTACTCTATGGGTACGAAAAAAAAGTACGAAAAAAAACATTTGTAATTATCTTTGAAGTACAGATGTGATATCGACCAGAACGATAAATAAGGCACGCCGGCGCAAACGGCAAGCAAAACGGAGGCCAGAATGGCCTTGTACAAGGAATCAAAAATCACACAGTTAAGTACTATATGGGTACGAAAAAAAGTACGAAAAAAAACGTTTGTAATTCTCTTTGAAGTACTGATGTGGTATCGAGCAGAACGATAAATAAGGCACGCCGGCGCAAACGGCATGCAAAACGGAGGTCAGAAAGGCCTTGTAGAAGAAATCAAAAATCACATAGTTAAGTACTCTATGGGTACGAAAAAAGTACGAAAAAAAACATTTGTAATTCTATTTGAAGTACTGATGTGATATCGACCAGAACGATAAATAAGGCACGCCGGTGCAAACGGCAAGCAAAACGGAGGCCAGAATGGCCTTGTACAAGGAATCAAAAATCACAAAGTTAAGTACTCTATGGGTACGAAAAAAAGTATGAAAAAAAACGTTTGTAATTCTCTTTGAAGTGCGATGTGATATCGACCAGAACGATAAATGAGGCACGCCGGCGCAAACGGCAAGCAAAACGGAGGCCAGAATGGCCTTGTACAAGAAATCAAAAATCACACATTTAAGTACTCTATGGGTACGAAAAAAAGTACGAAAAAAACGTTTGTAATTCTCTTTGAAGTACTGATGTGATATCGACCAGAACGATAAATAAGGCACTCCGGCGCAAACGGCAAGCAAAACGGAGGCCGAATGGCCTTGTACAAGGAATCAAAAATCACACGAGTTAAGTACTCTATGGGTACGAAAAAAAGTACGAAAAAAAACGTTTGTAATTCTCTTTGAAGTACGATGTGATATCGACCAGAACGATAAATAAGGCACGCCGGCGCAAACGGCAAGCAAAACGGAGGCCAGAATGGCCTTGTACAAGAAATCAAAAATCACACAACTAAGTACTCTATGGGTACGAAAAAAAGTACGAAAAAAAACGTTTGTAATTCTCTTTGAAGTACTGATGTGATATCGACCAGAACGATAAATAAGGCACGCCGGCTCAAACGGCAAGCAAAACGGAGGCCAGAATGGCCTTGTACAAGGAATCAAAAATCACACAGTTAAGTACTCTATGGGTACGAAAAAAAGTACGAAAAAAAACGTTTGTAATTCTCTTTGAAATGCGATGTGATATCGACCGAACGATAAATAAGGCACGCCGGCGCAAACGGCAAGCAAAACGGAGGCCAGAATGGCCTTGTACAAGGAATCAAAAATCACAAAGTTAAGTACTATATGGGTACGAAAAAAAGTACGAAAAAAAAACGTTTGTAATTCTCTTTGAAGTACTGATGTGATATCGACCAGAACGATAAATAAGGCACGCCGGCGCAAACGGCAAGCAAAACGGAGGCCAGAATGGCCTTGTACAAGAAATCAAAAATCACAAAGTTAAGTACTCTATGGGTACGAAAAAAAGTACGAAAAAAAACGTTTGTAATTCTCTTTGAAGTACTGATGTGATATCGACCGAACGATAAATAAGGCACGCCGGCGCAAACGGCAAGCAAAACGGAGGCGAATGGCCTTGTACAAGGAATCAAAAATCACACAGTTAAGTACTCTATGGGTACGAAAAAAAGTACGAAAAAAACGTTTGTAATTCTCTTTGAAGTACAGATGTGATATCGACCAGAACGATAAATAAGGCACGCCGGCGCAAACGGCAAGCAAAACGGAGGTCAGAATGGCCTTGTACAAGGAATCAAAAATCACACAGTTAAGTACTCTATGGGTACGAAAAAAGTACGAAAAAAAACGTTTGTAATTCTCTTTGAAGTACTGATGTGATATCGACCAGAACGATAAATAAGGCACGCCGGCGCAAACGGCAAGCAAAACGGAGGCCGAATGGCCTTGTACAAGAATCAAAAATCACACCGTTAAGTACTCTATGGGTACGAAAAAAAGTACGTTAAAAAACGTTTGTAATTCTCTTTGAAGTAATGATGTGATATCGACCGAACGATAAATAAGGCACGCCGGCGCAAACGGCAAGCAAAACGGAGGCCGAATGGCCTTGTACAAGGAATCAAAAATCACACGGTTAAGTAATGGGTACGAAAAAAAAAAAGTACGAAAAAAAACGTTTGTAATTCTCTTTGAAGTATGCGATGTGATATCGACCAAACGATAAATAAGGCACGCCGGCGCAAACGGCAAGCAAAACGGAGGCCGAATGGCCTTGTACAAGGAATCAAAAATCACACGGTTAAGTACTCTATGGGTACGAAAAAAAGTATGAAATTTTTTTTTGTAATTCTCATGAAGTACGATGTGATATCGACCATAACGGTAAATAAGGCACGCCGGCGCAAACGGCAAGCAAAACGGAGGCCGAATGGCCTTGTACAAGAAATCAAAAATCACACGAGTTAAGTACTATGGGTACGAAAAAAAATGTACGAAAAAAATGTTTGTAATCTTTGAAGTACGATGTGATATCGACCGAACGATAAATAAGGCACGCCGGCGCAAACGGCAAGCAAAACGGAGGCCGAATGGCCTTGTACAAGGAATCAAAAATCACATAGTTAAGTACTCTATGGGTACGAAAAAAAGTACGAAAAAAAACGTTTGTAATTCTCTTTGAAATGCGATGTGATATCGACCGAACGATAAATAAGGCACGCCGGCGCAAACGGCAAGCAAAACGGAGGCGAATGGCCTTGTACAAGGAATCAAAAATCACACACGTTAAGTACTCTATGGGTACGAAAAAAAGTACGAAAAAAAACGTTTGTAATTCTCTTTGAAGTACGATGTGATATCGACCAGAACGATAAATAAGGCACGCCGGCGCAAACGGCAAGCAAAACGGAGGCCAGAATGGCCTTGTACAAGGAATCAAAAATCACACCGTTAAGTAGACTATGGGTACGAAAAAAAGTACGATAAAAAACGTTTGTAATTCTCTTTGAAAGTACTGATGTGATATCGATCAGAACGATAAATAAGGCACGCCGGCGCAAACGGCAAGCAAAACGGAGGCCAGAATGGCCTTGTACAAGAAATCAAAAATCACAGAGTTAAGGGTACGAAAAAAAGTACGAAAAAAAACGTTTGTAATTCCCTTTGAAGTACCGATGTGATATCGACCGAACGATAAATAAGGCACGCCGGCGCAAACGGCAAGCAAAACGGAGGCCGAATGGCCTTGTACAAGGAATCAAAAATCACACGTTAAGTACTCTATGGGTACGAAAAAAAGTACGAAAAAAAACATTTGTAATTATCTTTGAAGTACGATGTGATATCGACCGAACGATAAATAAGGCACGCCGGCGCAAACGGCAAGCAAAACGGAGGCCAGAATGGCCTTGTACAAGGAATCAAAAATCACAAAGTTAAGTACTATATAGGTACGAAAAAAAGTACGAAAAAAAACGTTTGTAATTCTCTTTGAAGTCATGATGTGGTATCGACCAGAACGATAAATAAGGCACGCCGGCGCAAACGGCAAGCAAAACGGAGGTCAGAATGGCCTTGTACAAGAAATCAAAAATCACATAGTTAAGTACTCTATGGGTACGAAAAAAAGTACGAAAAAAAACGTTTGTAATTCTCTTTGAAGTACTGATGTGATATCGACCAGAACGATAAATAAGGCACGCCGGCGCAAACGGCAAGCAAAACGGAGGCCGAATGGCCTTGTACAAGGAATCAAAAATCACAAAGTTAAGTACTCTATGGGTACGAAAAAAAGTACGAAAAAAACGTTTGTAATTCTCTTTGAAGTGCGATGTGATATCGACCGAACGATAAATAAGGCACGCCGGCGCAAACGGCAAGCAAAACGGAGGCCGAATGGCCTTGTACAAGGAATCAAAAATCACACGGTTAAGTACTCTATGGGTACGAAAAAAAGTACGAAAAAAACGTTTGTAATTCTCTTTGAAGTGCGATGTGATATCGACCGAACGATAAATAAGGCACGCCGGCGCAAACGGCAAGCAAAACGGAGGCCGAATGGCCTTGTACAAGGAATCAAAAATCACACGATTTAATTACTCTAGGGGTACGAAAAAAAGTACGAAAAAAAACGTTTGTAATTCTCTTTGAAGTACTGATGTGATATCGACCAGAACGATAAATAAGGCACGCCGGCGCAAACGGCAAGCAAAACGGAGGCCAGAATGGCCTTGTACAAGGAATCAAAAATCACACAGTTAAGTACTCTATGGGTACGAAAAAAAGTATGAAATTTTTTTTTTGTAATTCTCTTTGAAGTACTGATGTGATATCGACCAGAACGATAAATAAGGCACGCCGGCGCAAACGGCAAGCAAAACGGAGGCCAGAATGGCCTTGTACAAGAAATCAAAAATCACACAGTTAAGTACTCTATGGGTACGAAAAAAAGGATGAAAAAAAACGTTTGTAATTATCTTTGAAGTACTGATGTGATATCGACCAGAACGATAAATAAGGCACGCCGGCGCAAACGGCAAGCAAAACGGAGGCCAGAATTGGCCTTGTACAAGGAATCAAAAATCACACGTTAAGTACTCTATGGGTACGAAAAAAAGTACGAAAAAAAACGTTTGTAATTCTCTTTGAAGTATTGATGTGATATCGACCGAACGATAAATAAGGCACGCCGGCGCAAACGGCAAGCAAAACGGAGGCCGAATGGCCTTGTACAAGAAATCAAAAATCACACACGTTAAGTAGACTATGGGTACGAAAAAAAGTACGATAAAAAAACGTTTGTAATTCTCTTTGAAGTACGATGTGATATCGACCGAACGATAAATAAGGCACGCCGGCGCAAACGGCAAGCAAAACGGAGGCCGAATGGCCTTGTACAAGAAATCAAAAATCACACGTTAAGTACTATATGGGTACGAAAAAAAGTACGAAAAAAAACGTTTGTAATTCTCTTTGAAGTACCGATGTGATATCGACCAGAATGATAAATAAGGCACGCCGGCGCAAACGGCAAGCAAAACGGAGGCCAGAATGGCCTTGTACAAGGAATCAAAAATCACATAGTTAAGTACTCTATGGGTACGAAAAAAAGTACGAAAAAAAACATTTGTAATTCTCTTTGAAGTACTGATGTGATATCGACCAGAACGATAAATAAGGCACGCCGGCGCAAACGGCAAGCAAAACGGAGGCCAGAATGGCCTTGTACAAGGAATCAAAAATCACAAAGTTAAGTACTATATGGGTACGAAAAAAAAAGTACGAAAAAAAACGTTTGTAATTCTCTTTTAAGTACCGATGTGATATCGAGCGAACGATAAATAAGGCACGCCGGCGCAAACGGCAAGCAAAACGGAGGCCGAATGGCCTTGTACAAGAAATCAAAAATCACATAGTTAAGTACTCTATGGGTACGAAAAAAAGTACGAAAAAAAACGTTTGTAATTCTCTTTGAAGTGCGATGTGATATCGACCGAACGATAAATAAGGCACGCCGGCGCAAACGGCAAGCAAAACGGAGGCCGAATGGCCTTGTACAAGGAATCAAAAATCACAAAGTTAAGTACTCTATGGGTACGAAAAAAAGTACGAAAAAAAACGTTTGTAATTCTCTTTGAAGTACTGATGTGATATCGACCGAACGATAAATAAGGCACGCCGGCGCAAACGGCAAGAAAAACGGAGGCCAGAATGGCCTTGTACATGAAATCAAAAATCACACAGTTAAGTACTCTATGGGTACGAAAAAAAGTACGAAATAAAATGTTTGTAATTCTCTTTGAAGTACTGATGTGATATCGACCAGAACGATAAATAAGGCACGCCGGCTCAAACGGCAAGCAAAACGGAGGCCAGAATGGCCTTGTACAAGGAATCAAAAATCACACAGTTATGTACTCTATGGGTACGAAAAAAAGTACGAAAAAAACGTTTGTAATTCTCTTTGAAGTACTGATGTGATATCGACCAGAACGATAAATAAGGCACGCCGGCGCAAACGGCAAGCAAAACGGAGGCCAGAATGGCCTTGTACAAGGAATCAAAAATCACACGGTTAAGTACTCTATGGGTACGAAAAAAAGTACGAAAAAAAAACGTTTGTAATTCTCTTTGAAGTACTGATGTGATATCGACCATAATGATAAATAAGGCACGCCGGCGCAAACGGCAAGCAAAACGGAGGCCAGAATGGCCTTGTACAAGAAATCAAAAATCACACAGTTAAGTACTCTATGGGTACGAAAAAAAGTACGAAATAAAACGTTTGTAATTCTCTTTGAAGTACCGATGTGATATCGACCGAACGATAAATAAGGCACGCCGGGTCAAACGGCAAGCAAAACGGAGGCCGAATGGCCTTGTACAAGGAATCAAAAATCACACGAGTTATGTACTCTATGGGTACGAAAAAAAGTACGAAAAAAAACGTTTGTAATTCTCTTTGAAGTACCGATGTGATATCGACCGAACGATAAATAAGGCACGCCGGCGCAAACGGCAAGCAAAACGGAGGCCGAATGGCCTTGTACAAGGAATCAAAAATCACACGTTAAGTACTCTATGGGTACGAAAAAAAGTATGAATTTTTTTTTTTTTGTAATTCTCATGAAGTGCGATGTGATATCGACCATAACGGTAAATAAGGCACGCCGGCGCAAACGGCAAGCAAAACGGAGGCCGAATGGCCTTGTACAAGAAATCAAAAATCACACGAGTTAAGTACTCTATGGGTACGAAAAAAAGGATGAAAAAAAACGTTTGTAATTATCTTTGAAGTGCGATGTGATATCGACCGAACGATAAATAAGGCACGCCGGCGCAAACGGCAAGCAAAACGGAGGCCGAATGGCCTTGTACAAGGAATCAAAAATCACACGAGGTAAGTACTACGTGGGTACGAAAAAAAGTACGAAAAAAAACGTTTGTAATTCTCTTTGAAGTACTGATGTGGTATCGACCAAAACGATAAATAAGGCACGCCGGCGCAAACGGCAAGCAAAACGGAGGCCAGAATGGCCTTGTACAAGGAATCAAAAATCACACAGTTAAGTACTCTATGGGTACGAAAAAAAAGTACGAAAAAAAACATTTGTAATTATCTTTGAAGTACAGATGTGATATCGACCAGAACGATAAATAAGGCACGCCGGCGCAAACGGCAAGCAAAACGGAGGCCAGAATGGCCTTGTACAAGGAATCAAAAATCACACAGTTAAGCACTATATGGGTACGAAAAAAAGTACGAAAAAAAATGTTTGTAATTCTCTTTGAAGTACTGATGTGGTATCGAGCAGAACGATAAATAAGGCACGCCGGCGCAAACGGCATGCAAAACGGAGGTCAGAAAGGCCTTGTACAAGAAATCAAAAATCACATAGTTAAGTACTCTATGGGTACGAAAAAAAGTATGAAAAAAACATTTGTAATTCTATTTGAAGTACTGATGTGATATCGACCAGAACGATAAATAAGGCACGCCGGTGCAAACGGCAAGCAAAACGGAGGCCAGAATGGCCTTGTACAAGGAATCAAAAATCACAAAGTTAAGTACTCTATGGGTACGAAAAAAAGTATGAAAAAAAACGTTTGTAATTCTCTTTGAAGTATTGATGTGATATCGACCAGAACGATAAATGAGGCACGCCGGCGCAAACGGCAAGCAAAACGGAGGCCAGAATGGCCTTGTACAAGAAATCAAAAATCACACATTTAAGTACTCTATGGGTACGAAAAAAAGTACGAAAAAAACGTTTGTAATTCTCTTTGAAGTACTGATGTGATATCGACCGAACGATAAATAAGGCACACCGGCGCAAACGGCAAGCAAAACGGAGGCCAGAATGGCCTTGTACAAGGAATCAAAAATCACAAAGTTAAGTACTCTATGGGTACGAAAAAAAAGTACGAAAAAAAACGTTTGTAATTCTCTTTGAAGTACTGATGTGATATCGACCAGAATGATAAATAAGGCACGCCGGCGCAAACGGCAAGAAAAACGGAGGCCAGAATGGCCTTGTACATGAAATCAAAAATCACACAGCTAAGTACTCTATGGGTACGAAAAAAAGTACGAAATAAAATGTTTGTAATTCTCTTTGAAGTACTGATGTGATATCGACCAGAACGATAAATAAGGCACGCCGGCTCAAACGGCAAGCAAAACGGAGGCCAGAATGGCCTTGTACAAGGAATCAAAAATCACACAGTTATGTACTCTATGGGTACGAAAAAAAGTACGAAAAAAACGTTTGTAATTCTCTTTGAAGTACTGATGTGATATCGACCAGAACGATAAATAAGGCACGCCGGCGCAAACGGCAAGCAAAACGGAGGCCAGAATGGCCTTGTACAAGGAATCAAAAATCACACAGTTAAGTACTCTATGGGTACGAAAAAAAGTATGAAATTTTTTTTTTGTAATTCTCTATGAAGTACTGATGTGATATCGACCATAACGGTAAATAAGGCACGCCGGCGCAAACGGCAAGCAAAACGGAGGCCAGAATGGCCTTGTACAAGAAATCAAAAATCACACAGTTAAGTACTCTATGGGTACGAAAAAAAGGATGAAAAAAAACGTTTGTAATTATCTTTGAAGTACTGATGTGATATCGACCAGAACGATAAATAAGGCACGCCGGCGCAAACGGCAAGCAAAACGGAGGCCGAATGGCCTTGTACAAGGAATCAAAAATCACACAGGTAAGTACTCTATGGGTACGAAAAAAATTACGAAAAAAAATGTTTGTAATTCTCTTTGAAGTACTGATGTGGTATCGATCAAAACGATAAATAAGGCACGCCGGCGCAAACGGCAAGCAAAACGGAGGCCAGAATGGCCTTGTACAAGGAATCAAAAATCACACAGTTAAGTACTCTATGGGTACGAAAAAAAGTATGAAATTTTTTTTTTGTAATTCTCTATGAAGTACTGATGTGATATCGACCATAACGGTAAATAAGGCACGCCGGCGCAAACGGCAAGCAAAACGGAGGCCGAATGGCCTTGTACAAGAATCAAAAATCACACGAGTTAAGTACTCTATGGGTACGAAAAAAAGGATGAAAAAAAACGTTTGTAATTATCTTTGAAGTACCGATGTGATATCGACCGAACGATAAATAAGGCACGCCGGCGCAAACGGCAAGCAAAACGGAGGCCGAATGGCCTTGTACAAGGAATCAAAAATCACACAGTTAAGTACTCTATGGGTACGAAAAAAAGTTCGAAAAAAAAACGTTTGTAATTCTCATTGAAGTACTGATGTGATATCGACCAGAACGATAAATAAGGCACGCCGGCGCAAACGGCAAGCAAAACGGAGGCCAGAATGGCCTTGTACAAGAAATCAAAAATCACACCGTTAAGTAGACTATGGGTACGAAAAAAAGTACGATAAAAAACGTTTGTAATTCTCTTTGAAGTACTGATGTGATATCGACCGAACGATAAATAAGGCACGCCGGCGCAAACGGCAAGCAAAACGGAGGCCAGAATGGCCTTGTACAAGAAATCAAAAATCACACAGTTAAGGGTACGAAAAAAAAAGTACGAAAAAAAACGTTTGTAATTCTCTTTGAAGTACTGATGTGATATCGACCGAACGATAAATAAGGCACGCCGGCGCAAACGGCAAGCAAAACGGAGGCCAGAATGGCCTTGTACAAGGAATCAAAAATCACACAGTTAAGTACTCTATGGGTACGAAAAAAACATTTTTAATTATCTTTGAAGTACTGATGTGATATCGCCCAGAACGATAAATAAGGCACGCCGGCGCAAACGGCAAGCAAAACGGAGGCCAGAATGGCCTTGTACAAGGAATCAAAAATCACACAGTTAAGTACTATATGGGTACGAAAAAAAGTACGAAAAAAAATGTTTGTAATTCTCTTTGAAGTACTGATGTGGTATCGAGCAGAATGATAAATAAGGCACGCCGGCGCAAACGGCATGCAAAACGGAGGTCAGAAAGGCCTTGTACAAGAAATCAAAAATCACATAGTTAAGTACTCTATGGGTACGAAAAAAAGTACGAAAAAAAACATTTGTAATTCTATTTGAAGTACTGATGTGATATCGACCAGAACGATAAATAAGGCACGCCGGTGCAAACGGCAAGCAAAACGGAGGCCAGAATGGCCTTGTACAAGGAATCAAAAATCACAAAGTTAAGTACTCTATGGGTACGAAAAAAAGTATGAAAAAAAACGTTTGTAATTCTCTTTGAAGTACTGATGTGATATCGACCAGAACGATAAATGAGGCACGCCGGCGCAAACGGCAAGCCAAACGGAGGCCAGAATGGCCTTGTACAAGAAATCAAAAATCACACATTTAAGTACTCTATGGGTACGAAAAAAAGTACGAAAAAACTTTTGTAATTCTCTTTGAAGTACTGATGTGATATCGACCAGAACGATAAATAAGGCACTCCGGCGCAAACGGCAAGCAAAACGGAGGCCAGAATGGCCTTGTACAAGGAATCAAAAATCACATAGTGAAGTACTCTATGGGTACGAAAAAAAGTACGAAAAAAAACGTTTGTAATTTCTCTTTGAAGATAAATACCGATGTGATATCGACGAAAAAAAGTACGAATGATAAATAAGGCACGCCACGCGCAAACGGCAAGCAAAACGGAGGCCGAATGGCCTTGTACAAGAAATCAAAAATCACACGTTTGTAATTCTCTTTAAGATATACTCGGTGCGGACGGCAAGCAAAACGGAGGCCGAATGACCTTGGTACTATGGGTACGAAAAAAGTACGAAATAAAACGTTTGTAATTCTCTTTCAAGTACCGATGTGATATCGACCGAACGATAAATAAGGCACGCCGGCTCAAACGGCAAGCAAAACGGAGGCCGAATGGCCTTGTACAAGGAATCAAAAATCACACGCAGTTAAGTACTCTATGGGTACGAAAAAAAGTACGAAAAAAACGTTTGTAATTCTCTTTGAAGTACCGATGTGATATCGACCGAACGATAAATAAGGCACGCTGGCGCAAACGGCAAGCAAAACGGAGGCCAGAATGGCCTTGTACAAGGAATAAAAAATCACACAGTTAAGTACTCTATGGGTACGAAAAAAAGTAGGAAAAAAAACGTTTGTAATTCTCTTTGAAGTACTGATGTGGTATCGACCAGAACGATAAATAAGGCACGCCGGCGCAAACGGAAAGGAAAACGGAGGTCAGAAAGGCCTTGTACAAGGAATCAAAATCACACAGTTAAGTACTCTTTGGGTACGAAACAAATTACGAAAAAAATAGTTTGTAATTCTCATTGAAGTACTGATGTGTTATCGACCAGAACGATAAATAAGGCACGCCGGCGCAAACTGCAAGCAAAACGGAGGCCAGAATGGCCTTGTATAAGGAATCAAAAATCACACCGTTAAGTACTCTATTGGTACGAAAAAGAGTACGTTAAAAAACTTTTGTAATTCTCTATGAAGTATTGATGTGATATCGACCAGAACGATAAATAAGGCACGCCGGCGCAAACGGCAAGCGAAACGGAGGCCAGAATGGTCTTGTACAAGGAATAAAAAATCACACAGTTAAGTACAAAAAAAAACGTTTGTAATTCTCATTGAAGTACTGATGTGTTATCGACCAGAACGATAAATAAGGCACGCCGGCGCCAACGGCAAGCAAAACGGAGGCCAGAATGGCCTTGTACAAGGAATCAAAAATCACACAGTTAAGTACTCTATGGGTACGAAAAAAAGTACGAAAAAAAACGTTTGTAATTCTCTTTGAAGTACTGATGTGGTATCGACCAGAACGATAAATAAGGTACGCCGGCGCAAACGCAAGCAAAACGGAGGTCAGAATGGCCTTGTACAAGGAATCAAAAATCACACCGTTAAGTACTCTATGGGTACAAAACAAAGTACGAAAAAAACGTTTGTAATTCTCATTGAAGTACTGATGTGTTAAAGACCAGAACGATAAATAAGGCACGCCGGCAAAAACGGCAAGCAAAACGGAGGGCCGAATGGCCTTGTACAAGGAATCAAAAATCACACAGCTAAGTACTCTATGTGTATGAAAAAAAGTACGAAAAAAAACGTTTGTAATTGTCTTTGAAGTAATGATGTGGTATTGACCAGAACGATAAATAAGGCACGCCGGCGCAAACGGCAAACAAAACGGAGGTCAGAATGGCCTTGTACAAGGAATCAAAAATCACACAGTTAAGTACTCTATGGGTACGAAACAATGTACGAAAATAATCATTTGTAATTCTCTTTGAAGTACTGATGTGGTATCGACCAGAACGATAAATAAGGCACGCCGGCGCAAACGGCAAGCAAAACGGAGGTCAGAATGACCTTGTACAAGGAATCAAAATCACACAGTTAAGTACCTTTGGGTACGAAACAAAGTACGAAAAAAATACTTTGTAATTCTCATTGAAGTACTGATGTGTTATCGACCAGAACGATAAATAAGGCACGCCGGCGCAAACGGCAAGCAAAACGGAGGCCAGAATGGCCTTGTACAAGGAATCAAAAATCACACCGTTAAGTACTCTATTGGTACGAAAAAGAGTACGTTAAAAAACGTTTGTAATTCTCTTTGAAGTACTGATGTGGTATCGACCAGAACGATAAATAAGGCACGCCGGCGCAAACGGCAAGGAAAACGGAGGTCAGAAAGGCCTTGTACAAGGAATCAAAATCACACAGTTAAGTACTCTTTGGGTACGAAACAAATTACGAAAAAAATAGTTTGTAATTCTCATTGAAGTACTGATGTGTTATCGACCAGAACGATAAATAAGGCACGCCGGCGCAAACGGCAAGCAAAACGGAGGCCAGAATGGCCTTGTATAAGGAATCAAAAATCACACCGTTAAGTACTCTATTGGTACGAAAAGAGTACGTTAAAAAACTTTTGTAATTCTCTATGAAGTAATGATGTGATATCGACCAGAACGATAAATAAGGCACGCCGGCGCAAACGGCAAGCAAAACGGAGGCCAGAATGGCCTTGTACAAGGAATAAAAAATCACACAGTTAAGTACTAAAAAAAACGTTTGTAATTCTCATTGAAGTACTGATGTGTTATCGACCAGAACGATAAATAAGGCACGCCGGCGCCAACGGCAAGCAAAACGGAGGCCAGAATGGCCTTGTACAAGGAATCAAAAATCACACGTTAAGTACTCTATGGGTACGAAAAAAAGTACGAAAAAAAACGTTTGTAATTCTCTTTGAAGTACTGATGTGGTATCGACCAGAACGATAAATAAGGTACGCCGGCGCAAACGCAAGCAAAACGGAGGTCAGAATGGCCTTGTACAAGGAATCAAAAATCACACCGTTAAGTACTCTATGGGTACAAAACAAAGTACGAAAAAAAAACGTTTGTAATTCTCATTGAAGTACTGATGTGTTAAAGACCAGAACGATAAATAAGGCACGCCGGCAAAAACGGCAAGCAAAACGGAGGGCAGAATGGCCTTGTACAAGGAATCAAAAATCACACAGCTAAGTACTCTATGTGTATGAAAAAAAGTACGAAAAAAAGCGTTTGTAATTGTCTTTGAAGTACTGATGTGGTATCGACCAGAACGATAAATAAGGCACGCCGGCGCAAACGGCAAACAAAACGGAGGTCAGAATGGCCTTGTACAAGGAATCAAAAATCACAGTTAAGTACTCTATGGGTACGAAACAATGTACGAAAATAATCGTTTGTAATTCTCTTTGAAGTACTGATGTGGTATCGACCAGAACGATAAATAAGGCACGCCGGCGCAAACGGCAAGCAAAACGGAGGTCAGAATGACCTTGTACAAGGAATCAAAATCACACAAGTTAAGTACTCTTTGGGTACGAAACAAAGTACGAAAAAAATACTTTGTAATTCTCATTGAAGTACTGATGTGTTATCGACCAGAACGATAAATAAGGCAAGCCGGCGCAAACGGCAAGCAAAACGGAGGTCAGAATGGCCTTGTACAAGGAATCAAAAAGCACACCGTTAAGTACTCTATTGGTACGAAAAAGAGTACGTTAAAAAACGTTTGTAATTCTCTTTGAAGGACTGATGTGACATCGACCAGAACGATAAATAAGGCACGCCGGCGCAAACGGCAAGCAAATTGGAGGCCAGAAAGGCCTTGTACAAGTAATCAGAAATCACACAGTTAAGTACTTTATGGGAACGAAAAAAAGTACGAAAAAAAACGTTTGTAATTCTCTTTGAAGTACTGATGTGGTATCGACCAGAACTATAAATAAGGTACGCCGGCGCAAACGCAAGCAAAACGGAGGTCAGAATGGCCTTGTACAAGGAATCAAAAATCACACCGTTAAGTACTCTATGGGTACAAAACAAAGTACGATAAAAAACGTTTGTAATTCTCATTGAAGTACTGATGTGTTATAGACCAGAACGATAAATAAGGCACGCCGGCACAAACGGCAAGCAAAACGGAGGGCAGAATGGCCTTGTACAAGGAATCAAAAATCACACAGCTAAGTACTCTATGTGTACGAAAAAAAGTACGAAAAAAAACGTTTGTAATTGTCTTTGAAGTACTGATGTGGTATCGACCAGAATGATAAATAAGGCACGCCGGCGCAAACGGCATACAAAACGGAGGTCAGAATGGCCTTGTACAAGGAATCAAAAATCACACAGTTAAGTACTCTATGGGTACGAAACAATGTACGAAAATAATCGTTTGTAATTCTCTTTGAAGTACTGATGTGGTATCGACCAGAACGATAAATAAGGCACGCCGGCGCAAACGGCAAGCAAAACGGAGGTCAGAATGACCTTGTACAAGGAATCAAAATCACATAGTTAAGTACTCTTTGGGTACGAAACAAAGTACGAAAAAAATACTTTGTAATTCTCATTGAAGTACTGATGTGTTATCGACCAGAACGATAAATAAGGCACGCCGGCGCAAACGGCAAGCAAAACGGAGGCCAGAATGGCCTTGTACAAGGAATCAAAAATCACACCGTTAAGTACTCTATTGGTACGAAAAAGAGTACGTTAAAAAACGTTTGTAATTCTCTTTGAAGTACTGATGTGATATCGACCAGAACGATAAATAAGGCACGCCGGCGCAAACGGCAAGCAAAACGGAGGCCAGAATGGCCTTGTACAAAGAATCAAAAATCACACAGTTAAGTACTCTATGGGTACGAAAAAAAGTACGAAAAAAAACATTTGTAATTCTATTTGAAGTACTGATGTGATATCGACCAGAACGATAAATAAGGCACGCCGGTGCAAACGGCAAGCAAAACGGAGGCCAGAATGGCCTTGAACAAGAAATCAAAAATCACACGTTAAGTACTCTATGGGTACGAAAAAAAGTACGAAAAAAAACGTTTGTAATTCTCTTTGAAGTACTGATGTGATATCGACCAGAACGATAAATAAGGCATGCCGGTGCAAACGGAAAGCAAAACGGAGGCCAGAATGGCTTTGTACAAGGAATCAAAAATCACACAGATAAGTACACTATGGGTACGAAAAAAACGTTTGTAATTCTCTTTGAAGTACTGATGTGATATCGACCAGAACGATAAATAAGCACGCCGGCGGAAACGTCAATCAAAACGGAGGCCAGAATGGCCTTGTACAAGAAATCAAAAATCACACAGTTAAGTACTCTATGGGTACGAAAAAAAAGTACGAAAAAAAAACGTTTATAATTCTCTTTGAAGTACTGATGTGATATCGACCAGAACGATAAATGAGGCACGCCGGTGCAAACGGCAAGCAAAACGGAGGCCAGAATGGCCTTGTACAAGGAATCAAAAATCACACAGTTAAGTACGCTATGGGTACGAAAAAAAGTACGAAAAAAAACCTTTGTAATTCTCTTTGAAGTACCGATGTGATATCGACCGAACGATAAATAAGGCACGCCGGCGCAAACGGCAAGCAAAACGGAGGCCGAATGGCCTTGTACAAGAAATCAAAAATCACACGTTAAGTACTCTATGGGTACGCTAAGTAAAAAAAAGTACGAAAAAACGTTTGTAATTCTCTTTGAAGTACCGATGTGATATCGACCGAACGATAAATAAGGCACGCCGGCGCAAACGGCAAGCAAAACGGAGGCCGAATGGCCTTGTACAAGGAATCAAAAATCACACGGTTAAGTACTGCGGGTACGGAAAAAAAGTACGAAAAAAAACGTTTGTAATTCTCTTTGAAGTACCGATGTGATATCGACCGAACGATAAATAAGGCACGCCGGCGCAAACGACAAGCAAAACGGAGGCCGAATGGCCTTGTACAAGGAATCAAAAATCACACGAGTTAAGTACTCTATGGGTACGAAAAAAAGTACGAAAAAAACGTTTGTAATTCTCTTTGATGTACCGATGTGATATCGACCGAACGATAAATAAGGCACGCCGGCGCAAACGGCAACAAAACGGAGGCCGAATGGCCTTGTACAAGGAATCAAAAATCACACGGTTAAGTACTCTATATGGGTACGAAAAAAAACGAAAAAAACGTTTGTAATTCTCTTTGATGTACCGATGTGATATCGACCGAACGATAAATAAGGCACGCCGGCGCAAACGGCAAGCAAAACGGAGGCCGAATGGCCTTGTACAAGAAATCAAAAATCACACGTTAAGTACTCTATGGGTACGAAAAAAAGTACGAAAAAAACGTTTGTAATTCTCTTTGAAGTACCGATGTGGTATCGACCAGAACGATAAATAAGGCACGCCGGTGCAAACGGCAAGCAAAACGGAGGGTACTTGTACAAGAAATCAAAAATCACAAATGGGTACGAAAAAAAGTACGAAAAAAAACGTTTGTAATTCTCTTTGAAGTACCGATGTGATATCGACCGAACGATAAATAAGGCACGCCGGCGCAAACGGCAAGCAAAACGGAGGCGAGGCCGAATGGCCTTGTACAAGGAATCAAAAATCACACGATAAGTACTCTATGGGTATGAAAAAAAGTACGAAAAAAAACGTTTGTAATTCTCTTTGAAGTACTGATGTGATATCGACCAGAACGATAAATAAGGCACGCCGGCGCAAACGACAAGCAAAACGGAGGCCAAAATGGCCTTGAACAAGGAATCAAAAATCACACAGTTAAGTACTCTATGGGTACGAAAAAAAGCACGAAAAAAAACGTTTGTAATTCTCTTTGAAGTACTGATGTGATATCGACCAGAACGATAAATAAGGCACGCCGGCGTAAACGGCAAGCAAAACGGAGGCCGAATGGCCTTGTACAAGTAATCAAAAATCACACAGTTAAGTACTCTATGGGTACGAAAAAAAGTACAAAAAAAAACGTTTGTAATTCTCTTTGAAGTACTGATGTGATATCGACCAGAACGATAAATAAGGCACGCCGGCGCAAACGGCAAGCAAAACGGAGGCCAGAATGGCCTTGTACAAGAAATCAAAAATCACACAGTTAAGTACTCTATGGGTACGAAAAAAAACTTTTGTAATTCTCTTTGAAGTACTGATGTGATATCGACCAGAACGATAAATAAGGCATGCCGGCGCAAACGGCAAGCAAAACGGAGGCCAGAATGGCCTTGTACAAGAAATCAAAAATCACACAGTTAAGTACTCTATGGGTACGAAATAAAGTACGAAAAAAACGTTTGTAATTCTCTTTGAAGTACTGATGTGATATCGACCAGAACGATAAATAAGGCACGCCGGCGCAAACGGCAAGCAAAACGGAGGCCAGAATGGCCTTGTACAAGGAATCAAAAATCACACAGTTAAGTACTCTATGGGTACGAAAAAAAGTATGAAAAAAAACGTTTGTAATTCTCTTTGAAATACTGATGTGATATCGACAAGAACGATAAATAAGGCACGCCGGCGCAAACGGCAAGCAAAACGGAGGCCAGAATGGCCTTGTACAAGGAATCAAAAATCACACTGTTAAGTAGTCTATGGGTACGAAAAAAGTACGAAAAAAAACGTTTGTAATTCTCTTTGAAGTACCGATGTGATATCGACCGAACGATAAATAAGGCACGCCGGCGCAAGCGCAAGCAAAACGGAGGCCGAATGGCCTTGTACAAGGAATCAAAAATCACACAGTTAAGTACTCAATGGGTACGAAAAAAAGTACGAAAAAAAAACGTTTGTAATTCTCTTTGAAGTACTGATGTGATATCGACCGAACGATAAATAAGGCACGCCGGCGCAAACGGCAAGCAAAACGGAGGCCGAATGGCCTTGTACAAGGAATCAAAAATCACACGAGTTAAGTACTCTATGGGTACGAAAAAAAGTACGAAAAAAAACTTTTGTAATTCTCTTTGAAGTACCGATGTGATATCGACCAGAACGATAAATAAGGCACGCCGGCGCAAACGGCAAGCAAAACGGAGGCCGGAATGGCCTTGTACAAGTAATCAAAAATCACACAGTTAAGTACGAAAAAAGTACGAAAAAAAACGTTTGTAATTCTCTTTGAAGTACTGATGTGATATCGACCGAACGATAAATAAGGCACGCCGGCGCAAACGGCAAGCAAAACGGAGGCCGAATGGCCTTGTACAAGGAATCAAAAATCACACGAGTTAAGTACTTTATGGGTACGAAAAAAAGTACGAAAAAAAACGTTTGTAATTCTCTTTGAACTACGATGTCATATCGACCGAACGATAAATAAGGCACGCCGGCGCAAACGGCAAGCAAAACGGAGGCCAGAATGGCCTTGTACAAGAAATCAAAAATCACACAGTTAAGTACTCTATGGGTACCAAAAAAAGTACGAAAAAAAACGTTTGTAATTCTCTTTGAAGTACTGATGTGATATCGACCAGAACGATAAATAAGGCACGCCGGCGCAAACGGCAAGCAAAACGGAGGCCAGAATGGCCTTGTACAAGGAATCAAAAATCACACGGTTAAGTACTCTATGGGTACGAAAAAAAGTACGAAAAAAAACGTTTGTAATTCTCTTTGAAGTACCGATGTGATATCGACCGAACGATAAATAAGGCACGCCGGCGCAAACGGCAAGCAAAACGGAGGCCGAATGGCCTTGTACAAGGAATCAAAAATCACACGAGTTAAGTACTCTATGGGTACGAAAAAAAGTACGAAAAAAAACGTTTGTAATTCTCTTTGAAGTACCGATGTGATATCGACCGAACGATAAATAAGGCACGCCGGCGCAAACGGCAAGCAAAACGGAGGCCAGAATGGCCTTGTACAAGGAATCAAAAATCACACAGTTAAGTATCTATGGGAACGAAAAAAAAATGTTTGTAATTCTCTTTGAAGTACTGAAGTGATATCGACCAGAACGATAAATAAGGCACGCCGGCGCAAACGGCAAGCAAAACGGAGGCCAGAATGGCCTTGTAGAAGGAATCAAAAATCACAAAGTTAAGTACTCTATGGGTACGAAAAAAAGTACGAAAAAAACGTTTGTAATTCTCTTTGAAGTACTGATGTGATATCGACCGAACGATAAATAAGGCACGCCGGCGCAAACGGCAAGCAAAACGGAGGCCGAATGGCCTTGTACAAGAAATCAAAAATCACACAGTTAAGTACTCTATGGGTACGAAAAAAAGTACGAAAAAAAATGTTTGTAATTCTCTTTGAAGTACCGATGTGATATCGACCGAACGATAAATAAGGCACGCCGGCGCAAACGGCAAGCAAAACGGAGGCCGGAATGGCCTTGTACAAGTAATCAAAAATCACACAGTTAAGTACTCTATAGGTACGAAAAAAAGTACGAAAAAAAACGTTTGTAATTCTCATTGAAGTACTGATGTGATATCGACCGAACGATAAATAAGGCACGCCGGCGCAAACGGCAAGCAAAACGGAGGCCAGAATGGGCTTGTACAAGGAATCAAAAATCACACAGTTAAGTACTTTATGGGTACGAAAAAACGTACGAAAAAAAACGTTTGTAATTCTCTTTTAACTACTGATGTGATATCGACCAGAACGATAAATAAGGCACGCCGGCGCAAACGGCAAGCAAAACGGAGGCCTGAATGGCCTTGTACAAGAAATCAAAAATCACACGAGTTAAGTACTCTATGGGTACGAAAAAAAAGTACGAAAAAAAACGTTTGTAATTCTCTTTGAAGTACTGATGTGATATCAACCAGAACGATAAATAAGGCACGCCGGCGCAAACGGCAAGCAAATCGGAGGCCAGAATGGCCTTGTACAAGGAATCAAAAATCACACAGTTAAGTATCTATGGGTACAAAAAAAAGTACGAAAAAAAATGTTTGTAATTCTCTTTGAAGTACTGATGTGATATCGACCAGAACGATAAATAAGGCACGCCGGCGCAATCGGCAAGCAAAACGGAGGCCAGAATGGCCTTGTACAAGGAATCAAAAATCACACGTTAAGTACTCTATGGGTACGAAAAAAAGTATGAAAAAAACGTTTGTAATTCTCTTTGAAGTACCGATGTGATATCGACCGAACGATAAATAAGGCACGCCGGTGCAAATGGCAAGCAAAACGGAGGCCAGAATGGCCTTGTACAAGAAATCAAAAATCACACAGTTAAGTACTCTATGGGTACGAAAAAAGTACGAAAAAAAACGTTTGTAATTCTCTTTGAAGTACCGATGTGATATCGACCGAACGATAAATAAGGCATGCCGGCGCAAACGGCAAGCAAAACGGAGGCCGAATGGCCTTGTACAAGAAATCAAAAATCACACGTTAAGTACTCTATGGGTACGAAAAAAAGTACGAAAAAAAACGTTTGTAATTCTCTTTGAAGTACCGATGTGATATCGACCGAATGATAAATAAGGCATGCCGGCGCAAACGGCAAGCAAAACGGAGGCCGAATGGCCTTGTACAAGAAATCAAAAATCACACGTTAAGTACTCTATGGGTACGAAAAAAAGTACGAAAAAAAACGATTGTAATTCTCTTTGAAGTACCGATGTGATATCGACCGAACGATAAATAAGGCACGTCGGCGCAAACGGCAAGCAAAACGAGAGGCCGAATGACCTTGTACAAGGAATCAAAAATCACACGTTAAGTACTCTATGGGTACGAAAAAAAGTACGAAAAAAAACGTTTGTAATTCTCTTTGAAGTACCGATGTGATATCGACCGAACGATAAATAAGGCATGCCGGCGCAAACGGCAAGCAAAACGGAGGCCGAATGGCCTTGTACAAGAAATCAAAAATCACACGTTAAGTACTCTATGGGTACGAAAAAAAGTACGAAAAAAACGATTGTAATTCTCTTTGAAGTACCGATGTGATATCGACCGAACGGTAAATAAGGCACGCCGGCGCAAACGGCAAGCAAAACGGAGGCCGAATGGACTTGTACAAGGAATCAAAAATCACACGTTAAGTACTCTATGGGTACGAAAAAAAGTACGAAAAAAAACGTTTGTAATTCTCTTTGAAGTACCGATGTGATATCGACCGAACGATAAATAAGGCACGCCGGCGCAAACGGCAAGCAAAACGGAGGCCGAATGGCCTTGTACAAGGAATCAAAAATCACACGAGTTAAGTACTTTATGGGTACGAAAAAAAGTACGAAAAAAAACGTTTGTAATTCTCTTTGAACTACGATGTGATATCGACCGAACGATAAATAAGGCACGCCGGCGCAAACGGCAAGCAAAACGGAGGCTCGAATGGCCTTGTACAAGAAATCAAAAATCACACGAGTTAAGTACTCTATGGGTACGAAAAAAAAGTACGAAAAAAAACGTTTGTAATTCTCTTTGAAGTACCGATGTGATATCGACCGAACGATAAATAAGGCACGCCGGCGCAAACGGCAAGCAAAACGGAGGCCAGAATGGCCTTGTACAAGGAATCAAAAATCACACAGTTAAGTATCTATGGGTATGAAAAAAAGTACGAAAAAAAATGTTTGTAATTCTCTTTGAAGTACTGATGTGATATCGACCAGAATGATAAATAAGGCACGCCGGCGCAAACGGCAAGCAAAACGGAGGCCAGAATGGCCTTGTACAAGGAATCAAAAATCACACGTTAAGTACTCTATGGGCACGAAAAAAAGTACGAAAAAAACGTTTGTAATTCTCTTTGAAGTACTGATGTGATATCGACCAGAACGATAAATAAGGCACGCCGGTGCAAACGGCAAGCAAAACGGAGGCCATAATGGCCTTGTACAAGAAATCAAAAATCACACAGTTAAGTACTCTATAGGTACGAAAAAAAGTACGAAAAAAAATGTTTGTAATTCTCTTTGAAGTACTGATGTGATATCTACCAAAACGATAAATAAGGCATGCCGGCGCAAACGGCAAGCAAAACGGAGGCCAGAATGGCCTTGTACAAGAAATCAAAAATCACACAGTTAAGTACTCTATGGGTACGAAAAAAAGTACGAAAAAAAACGATTGTAATTCTCTTTGAAGTACTGATGTGATATCGACCAGAACGATAAATAAGGCACGCCGGCGCAAACGGCAAGCAAAACGAGAGGCCGAATGGCCTTGTACAAGGAATCAAAAATCACACAGTTAAGTACTCTATGGGTACGAAAAAAAGTACGAAAAAAAATGTTTGTAATTCTCTTTGAAGTACTGATGTGATATCGACCAGAACGATAAATAAGGCATGCCGGCGCAAACGGCAAGCAAAACGGAGGCCAGAATGGCCTTGTACAAGAAATCAAAAATCACACAGTTAAGTACTCTATGGGTACGAAAAAAAGTACGAAAAAAACGATTGTAATTCTCTTTGAAGTACTGATGTGATATCGACCAGAACGGTAAATAAGGCACGCCGGCGCAAACGGCAAGCAAAACGGAGGCCGAATGGACTTGTACAAGGAATCAAAAATAACACGAGTTAAGTACTCTAAGGGTACGAAAAAAAGTACGAAAAAAAACGTTTGTAATTCTCTTTGAAGTACCGATGTGATATCGACCGAACGATAAATAAGGCACGCCGGCGCAAACGGCAAGCAAAACGGAGGCCGAATGGCCTTGTACAAGAATCAAAAATCACACGTTAAGTACTCTATGGGTACGAAAAAAGTACGAAAAAAAATGTTTGTAATTCTCTTTGAAGTACCGATGTGATATCGACCGAACGATAAATAAGGCACGCCGGCGCAAACGGCAAGCAAAACGGAGGCCGAATGGCCTTGTACAAGGAATCAAAAATCACACAGTTAAGTACTCTATGGGTACGAAAAAAAGTACGAAAAAAACGTTTGTAATTCTCTTTGAAGTACCGATGTGATATCGACCGAACGATAAATAAGGCACGCCGGCGCAAACGGCAAGCAAAACGGAGGCCGAATGGCCTTGTACAAGAAATCAAAAATCACACAAAGTTAAGTACTCTATGGGTACGAAAAAAAGTACGAAAAAAAACGTTTGTAATTCTCTTTGAACTACTGATGTGATATCGACCGAACGATAAATAAGGCACGCCGGCGCAAACGGCAAGCAAAACGGAGGCCAGAATGGCCTTGTACAAGGAATCAAAAATCACACGGTTAAGTACTCTATGGGTACGAAAAAAAGTACGAAAAAAAACGTTTGTAATTCTCTTTGAAGTACCGATGTGATATCGACCGAACGATAAATAAGGCACGCCGGCGCAAACGGCAAGCAAAACGGAGGCCGAATGGCCTTGTACAAGGAATCAAAAATCACACGAGTTAAGTACTCTATGGGTACGAAAAAAGTACGAAAAAAAACGTTTGTAATTCTCTTTTAACTACCGATGTGATATCGACCGAACGATAAATAAGGCACGCCGGCGCAAACGGCAAGCAAAACGGAGGCCGAATGGCCTTGTACAAGAAATCAAAAATCACACGAGTTAAGTACTCTATGGGTACGAAAAAAAAGTACGAAAAAAAACGTTTGTAATTCTCTTTGAAGTACCGATGTGATATCGACCGAACGATAAATAAGGCACGCCGGCGCAAACGGCAAGCAAAACGGAGGCCAGAATGGCCTTGTACAAGGAATCAAAAATCACACGGTTAAGTACTCTATGGGTACGAAAAAAAGTACGAAAAAAAATGTTTGTAATTCTCTTTGAAGTACTGATGTGATATCGACCGAACGATAAATAAGGCACGCCGGCGCAAACGGCAAGCAAAACGGAGGCCGAATGGCCTTGTACAAGGAATCAAAAATCACACGTTAAGTACTCTATGGGTACGAAAAAAGTACGAAAAAAAACGTTTGTAATTCTCTTTGAAGTACTGATGTGATATCGACCAGAACGATAAATAAGGCACGCCGGCGCAAACGGCAAGCAAAACGGAGGCCGGAATGGCCTTGTACAAGAAATCAAAAATCAAACAATTAAGTACTCTATGGGTACGAAAAAAAGTACGAAAAAAATGTTTGTAATTCTCTTTGAAGTACTGATGTGATATCGACCGAACGATAAATAAGGCACGCCGGCGCAAACGGCAAGCAAAACGGAGGCCGAATGGCCTTGTACAAGGAATCAAAAATCACACGTTAAGTACTCTATGGGTACGAAAAAAAGTACGAAAAAAAACGTTTGTAATTCTCTTTGAAGTACCGATGTGATATCGACCGAACGATAAATAAGGCACGCCGGCGCAATCGGCAAGCAAAACGGAGGCCAGAATGGCCTTGTACAAGGAATCAAAAATCACACAGTTAAGTACTCTTTGGGTACGAAAAAAAGTATGAAAAAACGTTTGTAATTCTCTTTGAAGTACTGATGTGATATCGACCAGAACGATAAATAAGGCACGCCGGTGCAAACGGCAAGCAAAACGGAGGCCATAATGGCCTTGTACAAGAAATCAAAAATCACACAGTTAAGTACTCTATAGGTACGAAAAAAAATGTTTGTAATTCTCTTTGAAGTACTGATGTGATATCTACCAAAACGATAAATAAGGCATGCCGGCGCAAACGGCAAGCAAAACGGAGGCCAGAATGGCCTTGTACAAGAAATCAAAAATCACACAGTTAAGTACTCTATGGTACGAAAAAAAGTACGAAAAAAAACGTTTGTAATTCTCTTTGAAGTACTGATGTGATATCGACCAGAACGATAAATAAGGCATGCCGGCGCAAACGGCAAGCAAAACGGAGGCCAGAATGGCCTTGTACAAGAAATCAAAAATCACACATTTAAGTACTCTATGGGTACGAAAAAAAGTACGAAAAAAACGATTGTAATTCTCTTTGAAGTACTGATGTGATATCGACCAGAACGATAAATAAGGCACGCCGGCGCAAACGGCAAGCAAAACGAGAGGCCGAATGGCCTTGTACAAGGAATCAAAAATCACACAGTTATGTACTCTATGGGTACGAAAAAAAAGTACGAAAAAAAACGTTTGTAATTCTCTTTGAAGTACTGATGTGATATCGACCGAACGATAAATAAGGCATGCCGGCGCAAACGGCAAGCAAAACGGAGGCCGAATGGCCTTGTACAAGAAATCAAAAATCACACAGTTAAGTACTCTATGGGTACGAAAAAAAGTACGAAAAAAACGATTGTAATTCTCTTTGAAGTACTGATGTGATATCGACCAGAACGGTAAATAAGGCACGCCGGCGCAAACGGCAAGCAAAACGGAGGCCGAATGGACTTGTACAAGGAATCAAAAATCACACGTTAAATACTCTATGGGTACGAAAAAAAGTACGAAAAAAAACGTTTGTAATTCTCTTTGAAGTACCGATGTGATATCGACCGAACGATAAATAAGGCACGCCGGCGCAAACGGCAAGCAAAACGGAGGCCGAATGGCCTTGTACAAGGAATCAAAAATCACACGTTAAGTACTTTATGGGTACGAAAAAAAGTACGAAAAAAAACGTTTGTAATTCTCTTTGAACTACGATGTGATATCGACCGAACGATAAATAAGGCACGCCGGCGCAAACGGCAAGCAAAACGGAGGCCAGAATGGCCTTGTACAAGAAATCAAAAATCACACAGTTAAGTACTCTATGGGTACGAAAAAAAAGTATGAAAAAAACGTTTGTAATTCTCTTTGAAGTACTGATGTGATATCGACCAGAACGATAAATAAGGCACGCCGGCGCAAACGGCAAGCAAAACGGAGGCCAGAATGGCCTTGTACAAGGAATCAAAAATCACACGTTAAGTACTCTATGGGTACGAAAAAAAGTACGAAAAAAAATGTTTGTAATTCTCTTTGAAATACCGATGTGATATCGACCGAACGATAAATAAGGCACGCCGGCGCAAACGGCAAGCAAAACGGAGGCCGAATGGCCTTGTACAAGGAATCAAAAATCACACGAGTTAAGTACTCTATGGGTACGAAAAAAAGTACGAAAAAAACGTTTGTAATTCTCTTTGAAGTACTGATGTGATATCGACCAGAACGATAAATAAGGCACGCCGGTGCAAACGGCAAGCAAAACGGAGGCCATAATGGCCTTGTACAAGATATCAAAAATCACACAGTTAAGTACTCTATAGGTACGAAAAAAAGTACGAAAAAAAATGTTTGTAATTCTCTTTGAAGTACTGATGTGATATCTACCAAAACGATAAATAAGGCATGCCGGCGCAAACGGCAAGCAAAACGGAGGCCAGAATGGCCTTGTACAAGAAATCAAAAATCACACGAGTTAAGTACTCTATGGGTACGAAAAAAAGTACGAAAAAAAACGATTGTAATTCTCTTTGAAGTACCGATGTGATATCGACCGAACGATAAATAAGGCACGCCGGCGCAAACGGCAAGCAAAACAGAGGCCGAATGGCCTTGTACAAGGAATCAAAAATCACACGTTACGTTAAGTACTCTATGGGTACGAAAAAAAGTACGAAAAAAAATGTTTGTAATTCTCTTTGAAGTACCGATGTGATATCGACCGAACGATAAATAAGGCATGCCGGCGCAAACGGCAAGCAAAACGGAGGCCGAATGGCCTTGTACAAGAAATCAAAAATCACACGAGTTAAGTACTCTATGGGTACGAAAAAAAGTACGAAAAAAACGATTGTAATTCTCTTTGAAGTACCGATGTGATATCGACCGAACGGTAAATAAGGCACGCCGGCGCAAACGGCAAGCAAAACGGAGGCCGAATGGACTTGTACAAGGAATCAAAAATCACACGTTAAGTACTCTAAGGGTACGAAAAAAAGTATGAAAAAAAACGTTTGTAATTCTCTTTGAAGTACTGATGTGATATCGACCGAATGATAAATAAGGCACGCCGGCGCAAACGGCAAGCAAAACGGAGGCCAGAATGGCCTTGTAAAAGGAATCAAAAATCACACCGTTAAGTAGTCTATGGGTACGAAAAAAGTACGAAAAAAAACGTTTGTAATTCTCTTTGAAGTACTGATGTGATATCGACCGAACGATAAATAAGGCACGCCGGCGCAAAGCGCAAGCAAAACGGAGGCCGAATGGCCTTGTACAAGGAATCAAAAATCACACGATTAAGTACTCTATGGGTACGAAAAAAAGTACGAAAAAAAACGTTTGTAATTCTCTTTGAACTACTGATGTGATATCGACCGAACGATAAATAAGGCACGCCGGCACAAACGGCAAGCAAAACGGAGGCCGAATGGCCTTGTACAAGGAATCAAAAATCACACGAGTTAAGTACTCTATGGGTACGAAAAAAAGTACGAAAAAAAACGTTTGTAATTCTCTTTGAACTACTGATGTGATATCGACCAGAACGATAAATAAGGCACGCCGGCACAAACGGCAAGCAAAACGGAGGCCAGAATGGCCTTGTACAAGGAATCAAAAATCACACAGTTAAGTACTCTATGGGTACAAAAAAAAGTACGAAAAAAAACGTTTGTAATTCTCTTTGAAGTACCGATGTGATATCGACCAGAACGATAAATAAGGCACGCCGGCGCAAACGGCAAGCAAAACGGAGGCCGGAATGGCCTTGTACAAGAAATCAAAAATCACACAGTTAAGTACTCTATGGGTACGAAAAAAAGTACGAAAAAAAACGTTTGTAATTCTCTTTGAAGTACTGATGTGATATCGACCGAACGATAAATAAGGCACGCCGGCGCAAACGGCAAGCAAAACGGAGGCCGAATGGCCTTGTACAAGGAATCAAAAATCACACGTTAAGTACTTTATGGGTACGAAAAAAAGTACGAAAAAAAAAAACGTTTGTAATTCTCTTTGAACTACCGATGTGATATCGACCGAACGATAAATAAGGCACGCCGGCGCAAACGGCAAGCAAAACGGAGGCCGAATGGCCTTGTACAAGAAATCAAAAATCACACGTTAAGTACTCTATGGGTACGAAAAAAAGTACGAAAAAAAACGTTTGTAATTCTCTTTGAAGTACCGATGTGATATCGACCGAACGATAAATAAGGCACGCCGGCGCAAACGGCAAGCAAAACGGAGGCCGAATGGCCTTGTACAAGGAATCAAAAATCACACAGTTAAGTATCTATGGGTACGAAAAAAAGTACGAAAAAAAACGTTTGTAATTCTCTTTGAAGTACCGATGTGATATCGACCGAACGATAAATAAGGCACGCCGGCGCAAACGGCAAGCAAAACGGAGGCCGAATGGCCTTGTACAAGGAATCAAAAATCACACAGTTAAGTACTCTATGGGTACGAAAAAAAGTACGAAAAAAACGTTTGTAATTCTCTTTGAAGTACTGATGTGATATCGACCAGAACGATAAATAAGGCACGCCGGTGCAAACGGCAAGCAAAACGGAGGCCATAATGGCCTTGTACAAGAAATCAAAAATCACACAGTTAAGTACTCTATAGGTACGAAAAAAAGTACGAAAAAAAATGTTTGTAATTCTCTTTGAAGTACTGATGTGATATCTACCAAAACGATAAATAAGGCATGCCGGTGCAAACGGCAAGCAAAACGGAGGCCAGAATGGCCTTGTACAAGAAATCAAAAATCACACAGTTAAGTACTCTATGGGTACGAAAAAAAGTACGAAAAAAAACGTTTGTAATTCTCTTTGAAGTACTGATGTGATATCGACCAGAATGATAAATAAGGCACGCCGGCGCAAACGGCAAGCAAAACGGAGGCCAGAATGGCCTTGTACAAGGAATCAAAAATCACATAGTTTAGTACTCTATGGGTACGAAAAAGAGTACGTTAAAAAACGTTTGTAATTCTCTTTGAAGTACTGATGTGATATCGACCAGAACGATAAATAAGGCAGGCCGGCGCAAACGGCAAGCAAAACGGAGGCCAGAAAGGCCTTGTACAAGGAATCAAAAATCACACAGTTAAGTAGTTTATGGGTACGAAAAAAAGTACGAAAAAACGTTTGTAATTCTCTTTGAAGTACTGATGTGGTATCGACCAGAACGATAAATAAGGTACGCCGGCGCAAACGGCAAGCAAAACGGAGGTCAGAATGGCCTTGTACAAGGAATCAAAAATCACACCGTTAAATACTCTATGGGTACAAAACAAACTACGAAAAAAAACGTTTGTAATTCTCATTGAAGTACTGATGTGTTATCGACCAGAACGATAAATAAGGCACGCCGGCGCAAACGGCAAGCAAAACGGAGGCCAGAATGGCCTTGTACAAGGAATCAAAAATCACACCGTTAAGTACTCTATGGGTACGGAAAAAAGTATGAAAAAAAACGTTTGTAATTCTCATTGAAGTACTGATGTGTTATCGACCAGAACGATAAATAAGGCACGCCGGCGCAAACGGCAAGCAAAACAGAGGTCAGAATGGCCTTGTACAAGGAATCAAAATCACACAGTTAAGTACTCTTTGGGTACGAAACAAAGTACGAAAAAAATAGTTTGTAATTCTCATTGAAATACTGATGTGTTATCGACCAGAACGATAAATAAGGCACGCCGGCGCAACGGCAAGCAAAACGGAGGTCAGAATGGCCTTGTACAAGGAATCAAAAATCACACCGTTAAGTAGTCTATGGGTACGAAAAAGAGTACGATAAAAAACGTTTGTAATTCTATTTGAAGTACTGATGTGATATCGACCAGAACGATAATAAGGCACGCCGGCGCAAACGGCAAGCAAAACGGAGGCCAGAATGGCCTTGTACAAGAAATCAAAAATCACACAGTTAAGTACTCTATGGGTACGAAAAAAAGTACGAAAAAAAACGTTTGTAATTCTCTTTGAAGTACTGATGTGATATCGACCAGAACGATAAATAAGGCACGCCGGCGCAAACGGCAAGCAAAACGGAGGCCGAATGGCCTTGTACAAGGAATCAAAAATCACACGAGTTAAGTACTCTATGGGTACGAAAAAAAGTACGGAAAAAAACTTTTGTAATTCTCTTTGAAGTACCGATGTGATATCGACCGAACGATAAATTAGGCACGCCGGCGCAAACGGCAAGCAAAACGGAGGCCGAATGGCCTTGTACAAGGAATCAAAAATCACACGAGTTAAGTACTCTATGGGTACGAAAAAAAGTACGAAAAAAAATGTTTGTAATTCTCTTTGAAGTACGATGTGATATTGACCGAACGATAAATAAGGCACGCCGGCGCAAACGGTAAGCAAAACGGAGGCCGAATGGCCTTGTACAAGGAATCAAAAATCACACGAGTTAAGTACTCTATGGGTTCGAAAAAAAGTACGAAAAAAAACGTTTGTAATTCTCTTTGAAGTACCGATGTGATATCGACCGAACGATAAATAAGGCACGCCGGCGCAAATGGCAAGCAAAACGGAGGCCGTATGGCCTTGTACAAGGAATCAAAAATCACACAGTTAAGTACTCTATGGGTACGAAAAAAAGTACGAAAAAAAAAACGTTTGTAATTCTCTTTGAAGTACTGATGTGATATCGACCGAACGATAAATAAGGCACGCCGGCGCAAACGGCAAGCAAAACGGAGGCCAGAATGGCCTTGTACAAGGAATCAAAAATCACACCGTTAAGTACTCTATAGGTACAAAAAAAAGTACGAAAAAAAACGTTTGTAATTCTCTTTGAAGTACTGATGTGATATCGACCAGAATGATAAATAAGGCACGCCGGCGCAAACTGCAAGCAAAACGGAGGCCAGAATGGCCTTGTACAAGAAATCAAAAATCACACAGTTGATCTTCACTTGGTGCTTCCATATCTTCATGCTGAGCAAGAACTTCAACTTCAGGTGCTTCATCTGGTGTATTGGTAAGTGGTTCTTCTTGGTTTTCAAAATGATGATTTAGGATGGTAGCTGGTATGGTTGCATTTGTATAGATTTCCCTTTGTGCTGCTTTCTCTTCTTGATCTTGAAGATCTTCACCATTTGTATTTGGTTCATCAAAAACTACATGTATTGATTCTTCAATCACCAAGATTCTTTTATTGAGTACTCTAAATGCTTTGCTGGTGTCTGAGTATCCCATGAAGATGGCTTCATCAGCCTTCTCATCAAAGGTATGCAGCTGATTCTTGTTTAAGACAAAACATTTTGATCCAAACATATGAAAATATGAGATATTAGGTTTTCTACCATTCCATATTTCATATGGAGTCTTTCCATGATGTTTGTTGATGATTGATCTGTTTTGTGTATGGCATGCTGTGTTTGCTGCTTCAGCCCAAAATCTCTTTGGTAAACATGCTTCTGCTATCATTGTCCTGACTGCTTCCTTGATGGTCTCGTTTCTTCTTTCGCAACACCATTTTGTTGTGGAGTTCCCGCCTGAGATAGTTGATGTAATACTCCATTTTCTTCACAATAGGTTCGATAATTTAATTTAGGAATTCGGTGCCTCTATCCGATCCGATCTTGATAATCTTTAGCTCTTTCTCATTTCGGAGTCTTCTCAACAAATCGGCGGCTTCTTGAGTGTTTCTTTCTTCTTGTTCATGAAAATGGTCCATGTGTACTTTGAGAAGTCATCCACCACTACAAGAGTGTATTTCTTACCACTCACACTTCCGGTGTGATTGGTCCAAACAAGTCCATGTGCGCAGATGTAGAACTCTTGTTGTAGATTGATAAGGCTTTGACTTGAATGAACTTTTTATTCGTTTTCCTTTTTGACAAGCATCACATAGACTCTCTTTCTTGAATGTGATCTCGGCAGGCCTTCAACTAGCTTGCTCCTTGATAGTTTGTTGATGGTCTTGAAATTCGGTGATTTAATCTTTCGTGCCAAATCCACTTGTTGATTGTTTATTCTTGACAAGTAGGCATGTTTCGCCTTAGTGTTTTCCGTCCACCACATACATGTTGTCTTGTCTTCTACCCGCAAGAACTACCGTGTTGGTTTGATCGTGAATCACTTTGCATCCTTCTTTGTTGAAGTGCACATTGTAGCCTTTGTCACAGAATTGACTGATGCTCATCAGATTGAAGTTAAGTCCCTTGACATATGCCACATTTTGAATCTTTAGATTGTTCTTGAGTATTATGCCTTCCCCCTTAATCTTGCCAGGGTTTTCTTTACCTCCAAATGTGACTTTGGGTCCATCAAAAGCTTTGAAGTCAGTGAGCCATTTCTTGTTTCCTGTCATGTGTCTAGAACATCCACTGTCTATGTACCAGACATCCTACAAAATAGATTAATTAAGTTTAGGTACCCAACACTGTTTGCGTCCATGCTTGTTAGCAATCATGCCTCCCATACCAAGGGTGTATCCAAAAGGTCTTCTTTTTGGATAATTGAAGTCATCAACTTCATATGTATAAGGCATGGCAGAATAGCTTCTAGTATTTTTACTGAAGGTATTCTGATACTTTTCTCCACCTTTTGGTGCATTTGCATCCTTCTTTACTTTCCAATATGCAGTAGGAAACCTTTCTTGCTTCATGTGTGTAGGAACAGTTTGGTTTTTCTTAAACACATGATGCATTTTGTGGAATGGTTTCCTCTTGTATTTTGGAGGTGCAACATTCCAATCATCCTCTGAAGGGTAAAGTCTGCATTTTCCTTTCGGATGGCCGTGGTTCTTGATTGATTTGGAAGGAGGATTTAGTTTGTTGTTTCACTACACTGGGTCTTGACTTCACCGGAACATGATGATCTGTTGGAACCATGGTCTGTCCCTTTCTAAATTTTGGTCCACTAGTGGTCCTGAATTTAGAATGGTGTTGATCATTGTTCCTACTTTCATCCTGACTGTTGTAGCCAAGACCAGATCTGGATCCAAACCTTTTTGAGGGTTTGTAAGCTGGTGTTTTTAGTGGTGTAGTGGATACCTTCACTGGTGAGGAGATTTTCTTAACTTATCTTTTAGTAACAGATGTATGATCATCTGCTTTTTGTTGATCATTTAAGTAGGTCTCCTTACTAGTTAATTCAGCTTTTGCTTCATCCAGTTCTTTCTTTAACCTCTTATTCTCTTTTCTTAGATCCTTGCATTCCTTTTCCGAATTTCATGATTCTTTTCAATTTCATCAAATTTAGTCATGAGATTTTTGACTAGGTCTGCTGTATCTAATGGGAGACTAGAGGATTGTGCGGTGTTAGATGTGGATGCATTAGATGAAGAACAGGAACTAGATGTTACCTCAGTTTCATCTGATTCTTTAGCCATTAAACATAGGCTTGTTTCCTCAGTGTCTGAGCCATCACTTTTATCTTCATCCAATTCTTTGGTCATGAGGCATAGGCATGATTTTTCATTTTCTGAGCTGTCTTCTTCATCACTATTATCTAAGTCATTGTCAGATGATTCTTCATGCTTTTCACTGCTGGATTCTGCCTTAAGTGCCTTCTTGCTATTTCTCTTTTCAGATGCTTTGTATTTCTTCTTTTCATCATCTTTGTCATTTTCTTCGGGACAATCGGCCTTGAAGTGACCTTTCTTGTTGCGAGTTGAAGCATCCGTATTCATCATCTTTCTTCTTCATGTCTCTGTTTGAGCTTGACTTTTGTTTGATGACGAATTTCCTTTGAATGGCTTCTTTTTAAACTGTCAAAACGTTTAACTAATAAAACTACCTGTTCTTTTAATTCTTGTGTCTCTTTGCTGATGCATTCGGCAAAGTTACTTTGTTGGGGTGCAGCTAATGCAGTGATTTTGTGTGTCTCTGCCGGAGCACCATCTTCGCCGTTCAATTCGAATTCATGAGCTTTTAACTGGGACATCAGTGTCAGAGTGTCAATTCTTGCAAGATTTGTTGTTCCTCTGATTACTGATGTTATGATCTTCCATCTTTCAGGTAGTCCTCTCAAGATTTTCAAGCATACTTCTTTTTGGGGATATATGTGTCCAAGCTGTTGTAGTTCACTGATGATGCTTGAGAATGCGTTGTCCATTTGATCAATGGATTCACCGGCCTTCATTTTAAAGTTCTCAAACTTGTGTTTTGCAACAGATAATTTGTTTTCTTTAACTGCTTCAGATCCTTCATTTATCAATGATAGCTTGTCCCACATCTCCTTTGCTGTTTTGCCGTCTTTAATTCTCATGAACATGTTGCTGTCTAGGGTCTTCAAGATCATGTCTTTTGCAACAAAGTCCAGATTTGCTCTCCTCCTGTCATCCTTGGTCCAATCCTTTTTAAGTTTGTCAATTTCCTTTCCTTGATCTGCTCCTGTGCTTACCACCGTAGTGATTGTGATCGGTCCATCATTGATTACATCCAGCATCTCTTCATGAGTTGCTGCAAGATGAGACAACATTCTTATTTTATATTCATCAAAATTGTTAACATTAAAAACAGGTACTTTTGACAAGAAGTTTGAGGAATCCATCAGTATAATTGAATATATAAATGACAGTGAATGGAAAACTCAGATTTGAAAACTGCTTTGAAAATATGTGATCTCCTTGTTACCAGAAATTAGATCTGAACAGGTTCTGATACTAGGAACACTGCTCCGATACCAATTGTTGGTCCCAGAGAAGGGTGAAACTATAGTCAGAGGGGGGGGGGGGGTGAATGACTATAGTGGAGTTTCAAAAACTTTTCTTCTATTTAAAAGCTTTTAGGCGGCGGATAAGTCCCTTCTTACCGTGTTGTTTTCAAATCGGTGTAGACGATCACGAGATATAAGTTATGATGTAGGCTAATTAAATAAATGCCGTAAAGTAAATTGCGTAATTTAAATTGACACAAGGCTTATAGTGGTTCGGGGTGGTGTAATCCCTTAATCCACTCTTCTCCCGTGATGATTGGAGGAATTCACTATTGTTTTCACGAGATACAATAGTATGATTGTCCTTGGCTTCCCAAGCTTCACAATCTACAAGACTATCACTCCTTGACCGCAATGACTTCGGTGATTCGGTCTTCCTTTTCTTGTTCCTTAAGATTAAGATCCTTCAACAGCTATCACAGATTCAACTCCTTCTCAGATTGCCTCTGATTCAGTTGCTTCAGTTTGATGTGAATGTGATTCACACACTTGCTTGATCAAACTCAATTCTGAGTATGACTTTGTAGTTCTGATACTTGAGTTGATCACTAGATATGTCTTTGTAAGTTCAGAGAGAAGGCTTTTCAAATTGACAGAGTTTCTGCTTGATTTTTCTTTCTTGATTGTTATTTCTTTTTCTGTCAATGCCTTCTATTTATAGCCTTGAATAACCTTGGTTTTTGAAATTCCGTCCGTTGGCTATATTAATGAGGGAATAACCCTTGATTTTATTCTTGATTCCCCCTTAATTGTATTCTCCTTGATTTCAGTGATCGGATTCTTTCTTCAAACGTATAGCAGAAAATCCGTCCTTGATTGATCCTTTAATGATTTGTGCATTTAATGCATGATCTTCGAATCTTCATCGTATATCAAATTTGATCTTGTAAATGTCTCTTCGCCGTTTTTAGAACGGTCGAGTGAGCCTTCGACTTAGCCGTTAGTTCTTTCTTTTTCGTTTTATTTTCTCTTTGCCGAAAGTCGGTTTACTCGGCCGATTCTTGTTTCCTTCTTTGCTCTAGTTTTTGGAGAGTCTTTGTACTTCACGATCCTTGATTTGGGTGAGACCGGTGTACACCATATTTGAACATTGAGTTTCATCACTTAAAACATAACTTAGACTTATCCAAGGTCATCACGAGACTTCCTTGGTTGTAGGTCAAACCATAATGTCTTCATACTTTCTCTTTGGTGCTTTCTTTGGCTTCACTTTGCCGAATATCTGTTTTTGCTTTGCCGTCCTACCAACTAGTACAATACTTGTCGACTCAACTTATACAACATGTCAGACTCTAAGTAAAGACTTATACAGAGAGTTCTAACTTATTTCAGGCTTGCTATAACAGCTAGTATGGCCATCATCAAAACATAATAAAATGTTCCTAACAATATCGATCATAGATATAACTTATTCTCAAAGTGTCTAGTCAATATGTGTCCATTGATACATATAGACTAACCTCCCATAGACTATCCATAATGAAGCGGGAATGTTTCTGTAATCCTTCATCATTACATCTTATCCTTATTTACCATTAACCCACTAGTGATTAATTAGCTCATAACCAATATGAACTCCACGGATCGATCAATTTCTAGGATTAACAAATAAAGGGATTGTCTTTCTACTTCCCACAGGATGGAATGGATTCCGTATCTTTGAAACACATTCCCAGCTACTCCTTCCCGATAATGCCAACGTGAAAGTGATTCAGATCGCGCCTCTTACCAATCCTTAACGAACACATCAAACCTTATCTTGAAACAAGCAGGAGTCTGCAATCACTTCAGGATTAAGGTTAATCCATATATGATCATCTTTTGATTTAATAAGAATTCTCAATCATGGAATTATATAAGAAATGCAGATTAAATCGGTCCAGTCTTATATGACTACATCATATATAAATGACCCACTTAGATAACCAATATCGACGGTCCGGATAAGACGGTCATACCATAAAGTGTTCTAGGTGCACTAAAGGTGGTTTAATCAATAGACCCTATACATTGATTAAGTTCACCACGGACTAACAGTTCAAGTGTATCACCATAAACTTAATCCTCATGTGTGATAGCACACTAAGTTATATGGATACATATGATACAAATTGGAGTTTACAGTAGTGTATTACTTAAGAGCATAAAGCACATAATAAGATGGGAATAAATATGTCATTTATTAATTATAAAACCAATTACATAAATTGCCTTTCGGGCACTACCACCAACAATCTCCTAATTGCCAGTAAAGACAAGCAATAATTGTTTTTAGAGCACCACACCCTTATTCTATCTATCCACAACATTCCCCCACTCGCTGTAAAGCATATGAGACATATCTCCTTTCATACTTTCCGTGCGCTTATCAGTGACATTGGATGCCACACGACTTGGTAAACTGATCAGCTAGGTTGTCGGCTCGAGGTGATCTTTTGGACCGAAACATCGCCTCTCTGCACGATATGTCTGACCAGATGCTACTTACTTCAATGTCCTTTTGACCACTTGTGATTGCGAAGATCCTTTGCATAATCTATCTCTCCACTGTTTTCCCTACGAAGTGATATCGACTTTCCCAGAAGTGGAATTACTCCTAGATCAGCAATGAACCTTTTAAGCTATACTGCCTCTCTAGTTGCAATGTATTCGACTTAAAAAGTCAAATCTGCAATGCTAGATTTCTCCAGACTATAGCTCCATCACAATGAGTAAACATTGAGCCCGAGATCGATTAACGATCATACTTAATCGGACTGAAAGTCAAAATTAGTGTAGTCAACAATACTTAGGTTTGCAATGAATATACACGCATATTACTCACCGTTCTCTAAAGATACTGGAGAGTTCATTATACTGTTGTCCAATGCGTGAATCCAAGATTCAACTTTAATTGACCTTATATAACCTGACTTTCTCTATCCAAAATAGAGTTTTAATCCCATTTTCTCTATATCCGAAGATTGAGATAATAATTTCGTGAGGGGTTGGGTAGGAAACCTCTAGTTGAATATTGCATACGAAAATGCATCATCATCTTAACCAATAAGATGCATGTTATACTGCCACAACTTGTTCTCATGAATTCGACCAAATCAAATTCCAAGAATATAGTCTACTTCTCCAATTCTGAGAATCTTGGCTCATCAGTTCCAAACTACAGATAACACACCCATGTTGTTCCCAACTATTGCAGTGTTATATTTTATCAACACTAATATTTACCACTATACCAATATTGATATCCCAGTCTATAAAAGACTTATCAATATTTTTGGTCAATCACACACATTTCAAATATGTGACTTTTAATGACCTACAGGTTTTCTTTAATCCATTAATAGATACGACTATAGGCAGTCAATCTACCATTGGCTTTAAGCTAAAAAGAACCCTTCTGTTCCGAATGAATTCAAGCTTCGTTGTACGGAAAGAGAGGTTCAGGGCATCACCTCTGGTAATCTTTCTGCTTTCCAATGAGTCAAGAAAGGATGAATGTTGAGAAAGTTTCGGGGCATCACCCCTGTTTAACTCTCTACTTCTCAGGGAATTGCACCAAGACCACTTCGCTTTGCTTTGAAAGATAAACTTTCTCTTTCAGTCGAATATTTTTCATTTAGATCCAATTACTCCCACTGGGCCTTAGACAATCATGTGGTTCTACAAGAGTGTGAATAGACATGGTGTACCAAAACTTCCATTTGCAAGTTTATGGCTTTGAGCCAACCACTTATTGTCAGAATCCTATATAGCCCTCCAAAGGACCATAGGTTATCAATCACCCCCAACAGACTGTAAAGTGTGCATAATCACAGTGGGTCAATGGTTAAACCATACTCCCACTGTATTTGGGTTGATCGATATTCTGATCTGGTTCAGTAGTATTTATCAGCGTAATCCCCAAACAACCAATGTTGGATGTGGTTTGATTAAATCAGATAGTAACCTCCTTGAGAAATATTACTTCAAGGTCCAAGATTGTTATTTAAACATTCTTTCAGAAAGGCTGTGACAGTGTAACCGTCACTATCCGAACTTAAGAATCTTATAACCAACCTTTTCTCATCGCATTAAGATATTTCACGAACAGTTACCGTTTGAACGTGTGCAAAATCTCCAGCTCTACCTTCAAGTATAAGTGCTAAATGCCTCTATTTGTGGAAGTGGAGTAAACATACTTCACTTTTTATCTACAAAATCATAGGCATCTTCTAGGTACACCTCTCGGTATTACCTAACGATGTAATCAATTTATCTTGCAACCAAAATCTTAATTGAGTTAAGCAGTGTACTGTAGCTTATCAATAACTATGCAAGGCAATAAATGGTTTATCCTTTCAGTGAAATCGTTTCACTCAGAAGTAGGCCGAGCATCAGTGCCAAAAACTATGCTATAGACTATATCTAAGCATGGAATACTCGATTCTCTGGTAATATCATAGATTCCTCGAAATATTCAGATAACTAATCGGCGTTTTGAGTAGTCATCAAACAAAATGTCTACCACTCAAAGGCTCCCACTAGCTTGTACCCTTCATAAGACCTCGAAGGTCAATAAGAACAAGCCATGATGCTTCTTCAGCTCTATTACCCTTTCCCAATTGAAAGGTTACTTAGTCATTTTTCCTTTGAGAGATGGTTCTCAGACTGGGAAATAGGAATCACCCTTAGCCAGTCTTTGATCTTATCTTTTGGATATATGCATTAATTAATAGATGCTAAAGAATCGGTTATCTTAATACGGAAACCATTTGCCATAATAGTTTTTGACATGTTACATATACCTTTTCAGCATTACTTAGGGGTTCTGACTTTATCAAACAAAAGTCCAAGTCTTAGATTCAAGCAACAAATGTCATATTCACTCTCTTCAAGGAAACTATATCATCAATGTGATAGTGAATCCATTCGTTCCAACGAATCCGAAAACATAAATTAATTTTCTGCGATATTAAAGGATTTTAAAATCCGAAATTTCTTTCCTTAAATCACTCCCACTATCTTAGTTGAAATAACTGTCCGTTGTCTACTCTTTAATCATGAATTCCAAGCTACCTTGTTCTTTACAAACGAACATTAGCTTCCGAGTCAAAATCCCGGTTAAGAAAGTCTCTAGGGATTCATACGTTGGTGATCCAAAATCACTTTCCTTATCCTATACTTTCTTTTATTAATATTTCGGTTTATCCTTTAACTTATTTAGTTTTAGATGACTTACACATGTAGACATTTACCTTCCCATTATTGGCTTTCTATAAAAGGAAATGGCCTTGAACTAGCACTTTATAAGAGTAGACAGTACTCGTAAACCGTGGGATGTCTGGTGAGATTGATACCGAATCATTCTTAGCTACTTTGAAGTAATATCATTTGTCTCTCATTCAAAACGAGTGACAACAGTGACATATTCATAAAAATGCCACTTATGTTTGAAGGCTCAAGAGGAGAATCCTCTACCAAAAATTAATTGCATTCTCGATTAATGAGTTCAATGTTCTCGTTACTTTTCCACTTTCATGTAGTCGTTACTAGTCAATTTATCGTATTTAGCAGTTTAGATACATTGAGATGATATGTAGTTGTAAAATAAATTATGACAGAAATATAGACCAATCATACACCACAAAAAATAATGATTTTGGGAATTATAAACGTGATGTCATGCATGCAGTTTATCATACCATTCCAAGGATTCAATCTCACACTTACTGTGCCGCCTCAGGGTAGGTCAAATAGGTGATGATTAAAATTAGTCAATCTCTCTCAATAATTAAACCATTAAGAATAAGACATCTCAATTTAATTGTTGATTACCTTCCTTTTTCAGCCAAGATATTTCCAAAAATATCCTTCAGAGTGTTACCTACTATTTTAGATCTCAAAGTACGCCCCGAGTATGCCACGTCAGGGTCGGTCAGTGACTCGACGAGTACCCAAAATCCAATCCTTTCATCGACCAAGCCTTGAATTTTAATAGCGGTGAAAGCGACCCTCAGGGGGCCGAAATCTAAGCGGCATGAGGCATCACCATTCTCTCACTTGCTTGTGTCAGCAATGGAGGATGTGGGGTCAGTTGTCACCTTCCCCGCTCCCACTCGTTATTTTGAAAAATAGGTAGTCTTATTAGGATTTTTAGAATTTCGTAATAATCCGAAAAACAACAAATCATGAATATTTAAATATTAATCCTTCCACTAGTCATCGGTTCTAAATACCGTCTAACTATTGTCACTTATTCACGACTTTCCAATTTCTCGGATTTAAAAATTCTTTACGTAGACACTACACAATTAAAATTCAACAAGAATTTTATAATCCTAATATATTAGGACTTATGAATTTCCCCTAAAATCGAAATACAATAAATCACAAAATTTAAAGCTCCCACTAGTTTATCGGTTCCAAATACCATGTAACTAGTGACACTTTTAATGATTTTCTAATTTTCCATTAGAAATCTCTTGTGTAGACACTACACAACTAAAATTCACAAAAGAATTTTAAAGTCCTAATTTTTTTCATGGCAAGAATTAATGATCTTACAATTTTTCAAATAATTTGAAAACAATAAATCATGAAAAGCAATCACCAACATATCGGTTCCAAACACCGTCTAGTTAGGGTCCTATCTTTTCACGATTTTCCAAATTTTCAATTATTAAAATCCTTTTTATGTAGACACTACATAACTAAATCCCCGAAGGATTTAAGATCCCAAAATCAAAATTTACCTAGTAAATTTTATTTTATCATGTGAATTTTATATCCAGATAAATCCCTGTTTATGTATGACATGTTTATATCACATAAATAATCACATAATAAAATAAATACGAGAAAGTAAATCACTTAGATGGACCGTTAGTACACCCGTATCTAATCTATTAAATATTGAAAAAAAAATCCTAAACCCAATTTAAGGGATTTACTTATTTCTATGAAAAACAATTTTAGCGTCGATCAATATTATGTAGCAGATCTGAATCTTCAACAAACTTCAACGCAACCGAGTTGGTCAGAGCGTCCTGCAGGACGCGGCTTCGACTCCCTTGTGCTGCAACTTTTGCGTGTCTTTTTATTTTATTCAGCAACCCTTTTTCTGGAAAAAAATTGAATAAAAGTGTTGGTCCCAGAGAAGGGTAAAACTATAGTCAGAGGGGGTGAATGACTATAGTGGAGTTTCAAAAAAAATTCTTATATTTAAAAGATTTTGGGCAGCGGATAAGTCCCTTCATTAAATGTTGGTTCAAAGTAGATTAGACTATCACATATATAATATGCAATGAAATAAAGTGTTGTAAAGTAAAATGCCGAAAGTAAATATACACAAAGGTTTATAGTGGTTCAGAATGGTGTAATCCCTTAATCCACTCTTCTCCTGTGATGATTGGAGGAATTCACTATTGTTTTCACAGATACAATAGTTAGATTTTCCTTGGCTACACAAGCTTCACGATCTTCAAGACTATCACTCCCTGGCTACAAAAGCTTCAGTGAATCAGTCTCTATCACTGCTCCTTGAGAACAAATCTTTCAACAGCTAACACAAAGGTTGCAACTCATTCTCAGATTCCTCTGATTCAATTGTTTCAGTTTGATGTGAATATGATTCACAGATTTGTGATCAATCCAGTGCTTCATATGGGATTTGAGTTCTGATTGGTGAGTTGATCTCTAGATGTTTCCTTTAAGTTCAGATAGAAGGCTTTTCAAATTGACATAGTTTCTGCTAGTTTCTTATCGGATTCAATAATTATTTTTCCTGTCTGTCAATGCCTTCTATTTATAGCTTTGATAATCCTTGATTTGAATTTTCGTCCGTTGGCTATTTAATATGGGGAATAATCCTTGATTTCATTCTTGATTCCCCCTCAATTATATTCTCCTTGATTTCAGTGATCAGATTTTCTTCAAACATATATCATAAAATCCGTCCTTGATTGATTCTTGATTGATTGTGCATTGAATGCTTGATCCTCTGAATTTTCCTTATTTTTCATAATCTACACAAGTGTAGTTCATTTCGTTGTCTCTTCACTTGGCTGTTACTTGAACGGTTGAGTGTTTTAGATCTTCCGTCACTGCTTCGTTCTTACTCAACCGATAGACAGTTTACTTTTCCGGTTGACTGCTTTCTTGATTTCTTTAAATTTACAAGAGTCCTTGTACTTCACTGATCCTTTATATGTGTGAGATCAGTTACACCATATTTAACAATGAATTTCATCACTTGAAATAAAACTTAGACTTAACCAATGTCATCACAGACTTCCCTGGATATAAGTCAAACCATGTGTCTTCATGCTTCTCTGCCGGTACTTGGCTGTTATCCGTTCTACCAACTAGTACAATACTTGTATGACTCAACTTATACAACATGTCAGACTCTAAGTAAAGACTTATATAGAAAATTCTAACTTATTTCAGGCTTGCTTTAACAGCTAGTATGGCAATCATCAAAACATAATAAAATGTTCCCAACAAAAAACGTGTCCAGGGTGATCGAACGCTAGACCTTCAAATATCTCAAAAAACCCTCTGACCACCATACCACCATCAAGTTTGTTCATGAAAGCTTCGATCATTAATATGTACAACAGATCCGAAAAAAATCTAATTTTCTAGGAAATTAAATCAACAACAAATTACAAAATATCCTATGCCCGTAAAAATGGGTGCACAAAAGATCTAATGGGTAATCAATAACAACCCCAATCCGTCTCGTCAAACACCCATATATTTATATATATATATATATATAATATATAAATAAAAGATGCAATATTTATTCTAATGCAATTCCACTCCTTATTAATAAATTATGCAATCAAAATCGCAAAATCGCTTTAACCTGGCTCCGATACCACATGTTGGATATACAGAAACCCGAATCAGGATCCGAAACATAGGAAAAACCGGTTCCGGAAAAATTCTGGATCTCGCAACTACAGCAGGGATGTTCGCAGCAGCCGGAGTAATTTTTCCCTTTTCTTCGGATCGTCAGATCTGATTCATAGCACCGATCGGGACACTCGATCATGCACACCAGAAGCAACGAATTAAATCGTTTATGATTTTACCACGATATGATTCGCATATTTAATTAATAATCTACAAGAAGGTATGAAGATTTACTCAACCGAAGAGAAGCTGTGACTTTTCGAGTTGTATCTCCAAGCAAAGACTGATGGACATCGATCACGCATTCGAACCTCCTCGAATATGCTCCAAGAAAAACTCCAGTTTTTCTTCTTCCAATGGCTCGGATGAGAAACTAATTTTTCTCCATTTGCTCTGACAAGTGGCACACCAATTCTTGTGAGTTGTGTTGGGAAGAACTCTCTTTATATAGGAAAATAACCGAGCAACTAAGAGTTATCCCCTTCACAAGACAATTATCTTTTTCCCAAAGAAAAAGATATTTTACATAAATAATAGATATTTACCATAAATGAGAAAATTTTCATTAAATGATAAAATCAATCTCTTACTTTATCCATTAATTATTTAACAATAATTAATTAATTACACATGTGATATAATTCAGGAAAAATTTATTTTCCTAATTTTCTACACATGTGGCGCCATTTACTGCCATAGAATAATAGAAAATATCTTTTCTATTTTAAATATTATTTACCGAATAAATGATATTCGCATACTCATTAAATAGACCAACTATTCAATTATTCTTGAGGTTCCGTAATATGAGAATTCACTCATACCCGGGGACCATGGACCAATAACTAGTAGCTACAATAAATTGAATAAAATATTACTCGAGCAAAACATTTATTTTCAACTTATTAATTCCGGAATTACGCCACCATAAATCCGAAACTGAACTCTATCGAGTATAGATATAACTTATTCTCAAACTGTCGAGTCAATAAGTGTCCATTGATATAATCATTACATATAGACTAACCCTCTATAGACTATCCATAATGATGCTGGAATGTTTCTGTAAACCTTCTTCATTACATATTATCCTTATTACTATTAACCGACTAGTGATCAATTAGCTCATAACCAATATGAACTCCGCGGATCGATCAGTTTCTATTTTAATAAGATTTCTCAATCACGGAATCATATGAGAAACGCAGGTTGAATCGGTCCAATCCTATATGACTACATCATATATAAATGCCCCACTTAGATAACCAATATTGACGGTCCGGATAAGACGGTCACACCATAAAGTGTTCTGGGCGCATTAATGGTGGTTTAATCAATAGACCCCTTAATTTGATTAAGTTCACCATGGACTAACAGTTCAAGTGTATCACCATAAACTGAATCCTCACGGGTGACAACACACTAAGTTATATGGGTACATATGATATCATTTATTAATTATAAAAACAATAACATAAATTGTCATTTAGGCACTACTTCCAACAATCTCTCACTTGCCCGTAAGGAAAAGAAACAATTGTCGTTCGGGAACTACATCCAACAGTCACTGGTGTCAAAACAGTAATAGGTATGTTGGTTGAGAACATAACCGAGGAATGCGCGGGGTTTGGAACGTGGTTGAAGTTTGTGATTAGAATACAGACACAATCACGGATAACACATACCGACAAAAACCCAAAGTTTGTGATAATTAGGAGGACTGTGGAGGATGGACTCGTAGGGGAATACATGTAGAGAACTGGTGTAGGCATGTGGTTAAGGAGAGAGATAGCAGTGGCGAAGGAATAGGACTAGAAGGTAGAGGGAAGGGATGCATGGGAGAGGAGAGCAATTCATGTGTCAACAATATGCATGTCACGACGTTCAGACTTGCCATTATGTTCGTGTGTGTGAGGACGGGTAGTAAAAAAGGAAATGCCATTGGAAGAAATATAATCGCGTAGAGTGATGAACTCACCACCATTATCATAGTAGAGGATCTTAATCGAATGATCAAAGAATTTTTCAACTAAAGAACAAAAATGAATAAAAGTGGCCGCAACATAAGTTTCTATAGCAAGAGGATAAAACCATGTATAACGAGTAAAGTGATCAACAAAAATAAGATAATATTTGGAACCATCACAAGAAATAACTAGAGAAGTTCATGCATCCGTAAATAAAATTTCCAGAGGGGCGGGAGGAATGTAAAATAGATGCACGAAAAGGTAATTTATGACTTTTGCTTTCCAATCAAGCAGACCAATGTAATAAAGCACAGGAAGCAGTATCAAGTTTATAGGTACTAAGAATTTCAATCAAAATGGAACTAGCTGGGTGACCCTAACTATGATGCCAGACATCAGGAGTGGATTTATTCGACGTGAAAACAAGCAGGGGTTGAGAAGAAAACTCGTAGAGACCATTCCTAACTAGACCACGGAGCAGGATTTGTTTCGTCTAGAGGTCATTCATATGCCATTCTGAGGGCAAGAATTCGACAGAAATATTATTGGATTGACATAATTTTGAAATAGATAATAAGTTGCGAGACATATCAGGAATACATAAAACATCATTTAAAGTAAAGGATTTATGGAGAGATAGGGGAAGAGAAGTAGAACCAGTATGCATGATGGGCAGGCCTGTACCATCACCAACCATGATGGCATCACTGACTAAATATGGATTGTGGAGCTACAGGTTTTGCAAGCTTGTAATGACATGGTGGGTTGCTCCGCTATCAAGTAACCATGGGGTTGTATTCATGGAGGGAGGGTCGAATCAGTGGGTGGAGTAGCATGATGAGCCTGGGGTCGTGGAGGCAGGGGAAGAGCCAAAGATTGTACATAAAAGTATGGGCAAAATTTTGCAGAATGTCCCGGAGTAGCACAGAGTTGGCATTTACCAAAGTATGGCTTCCTGGGTTGAGTTTGGTTTGAAGAACCAGTAGTGGGCCGAGTTGAACTCCGCTGATATGCGGGTTGATGGAACTATTGGGGCTGCTGGGCAGAAGGAAAAGGACCACGCCATGCTGAATGTTCCAGACGAGAAATAAGGCCGACGGCTAGATTGAAAACTAGACGGGCGGAAGCCGGACCGAATAAAAAAGTGGTGGATGCAGCAGCAGGTACGAGTGCGGCGGTGTTAGGTTGAGAGGCCATGATTGCAGGCAGATAGGGGGCGATAAGAAGAGCATGAAGAGGGAAGGAAAATTGCGGTTGGAATAGAGGATGAAATGAAGATTTTTAGGAGATGGAATGCAAGAAGAGATACGGATGATCTGATACCATATCAGAATTGAATTAGAGAAAATATTTCGTGTATATTATTTACACATGGAAAGATTACACCGTGGTTACTAATATAATACAAAATGGAGTATTCTTGAGACCGTATTAATTACAGAATAATCAAAGAAAATCTCCAGAATATATTACAATAAATGCATTCATAGTAATGCGTTCACACTGCTATATACACTCTTAACGACATAACATAACGAAAAAATTGCAATACAAAATAATCTTACCAATACAAATTATTGTGCAAAATACATGTAATAGGATAAAATGAGAGTATATAGCAATCGTCTCAAAATATGGACATCACAAACTACTCATTACAGGATAAAGTGAATGTATAAAAAAATATCATTAATAAAATAACCATCACAATAAAAATGGAAATGCAAAATAATCGTAACAGGACAAAATCACATAAAGATTTGTACAAAACCAGTAATAGTACAAAATTTCAATACATAATAATCGTCTCGAAATTTTTGATGGAACAATTTTTGTCTAAGAGTTTGCGTGACATTCCACAAGTAATCTTTTAGTCGAAAAATTCGGAGCGGGGATGGGGTGTGTAAAATTATTTGGTGAATTTTAATTTTTCGCATGTGGGAGATGGGTATAGGGTGCTTAGGTTGGGGGTTCCACAAGATTCATAAACTTTGTTGATTTTGTCTTGTGTGGGGTGAAGGGTGGGTGGCAAGATGCTGGAATTTTTTCAAATTTTATAAATCATCTTGCACTTTTCCATTTTCTGTTTTTTTATTTGTATTGATTCAATTTTTGTAATTATTTAATTTATTTTAAATGTTTCGAAGTATATCAAAAGAGAAGTCAAATAAATATGACAATAAGATGTGTCATTTTTACCTTATGAAAATGTGTAAGGCTCCACAAAAACCAAGATTATGAGAATGTCTTTTCAGCAATACCTAGAGACAAATTAATTCAAAATATGTACTTTTTAGAAAGAAAAAAATCAGACACATGAAATTTGCAATTATTATGTTTCATGAATGAAATATAATTGTCAAATGCATTTCGTGTTATTCTTTTACATTTTCTTAATTATGTTATTTGACTTACACTAATTTTCAAAATAGACTATTTTTATGTGAAACATGAAAAATATTAATTGGCCTTGATAAGGTAAATTAGCTTGATGGATGAGCATGTGTTTATGAAAAGAAAATAAACATACTTTTTTAGAAAAATTGATATACTTTCCATCAATGACGTGATAAATACAGTAATGCTTGAGATAATAAAGTCTAAGAAATATGTAATGAGAATATAATTAATGATATGATTATTAAGGATCGCCATCCCTCCCCCTTCCTTTGTAATCTTTGTTAAGGATCGCCATCCCTCCCCCATACAGTAATTATGACGCTGTATTTTTTTAGGGTAGCAGGCAAGATAATATATCAATGAAATAGTACCATTTATTAATTCATTCATTCAGTAAATCTTTATTATTATCAATTAAAATGTATAAGTTGTTATATAAAAAGAATTATAATGTAAAACATCAATACTGATTATGAAGATAATAAAAAGACACTAATATAGAAATAATTAGCCAAATTAAACACATGATACTATACAATAACATTAAGTTTTGTAAATTATGTAGCACTCAAAGATGATTTAACAATTGAATATGTTTCCACTTCAATTAGGGTAGCATTCTCATATGTTTGTGGTTGATTATAATAGAACAAGAAAATAATAAGGATGGGTTGTGAGCACTGATACAAATATACTACATACATAATAAAATCATAACTTTTATTACACATATAGATATGAAATATATCATACATAAAAAAGTACAATTAGTATTAAGTTTCTGTGTGAAATTTTTGTTGACAATGTATCATTGCACTCATTCTAGTATTTATTATCTGCTGAAATTTCCATACAATAATCACACACTTCATGTGACATGAGTATTTGCCCTAACTACTTCATTTAATAAGAAAACTTGATAGTTACTAGTCAAAAAGTAAATATGGTTTGAATTTTACATTGACCAATAACAAATCATAACCCTCTTGACTAATTTATTTTTGAGGCAGTCGGCCAAAAGGACGTATTAGGATTAAAAATGGTAATCAGGACAACTTTAATTTTATTTGGTTTATAAGGACAAAAATAATAAAAGAATACCAAATTACCCTTTTCATATATGCATAAATAAATAAATAAAATTAATGTTATTCTCTCTCCTACTTGATACTTTAAACGGCTATATCTTTTTATATACAACTCGAATCATCGTAATTCTTTCACCATAATTCATATTTGATATTTCATTTGATCTTTTCGGGCATAGTTATTGAAAATCAATTTTTCATAACAAAGAAGTTGAAGATGCAGTAACTATTAAGTTGAAGATACTGTAACACTGAAATTGAAGATGCAGTGACATGAGATATAGTAACAATAAAGTTGACGATGCACTAACACAAAAATTGAAGATGAAGTAACAAAAGATTTAGTAACAATGAAGTTGAAGATGTGGGAACATGTGTAGATGCACTTTAAGTGCTAAACATCTGAACATTTGATGCGGTGACAATAATAGTTTGTCACTTTATGAATCACGTGAATACATCATTATTCACACTTTATAAAGACCAAATTAGGTGTTACTGCATGTTCAGTAACTTTTTATGAAACACAAATCAGGCGTCACCACATCTTTATCGAAATTTTATCAATACAAAATTATTAGTTACTGCATCTATGATGTCACCACATATATACTATCATTGCATCTCCATTTCTCTCCTATCTCATTGCCATCACTACATCTTCATCTGAATCGTTCTAGGAGCTCAAAGGCTGTCAGGGTGCTCTCACAAATTGGGTTCGATGCTCTATTGTTTTTTCTTTTGTTTGTGAAATTTTCAAAAATAGTATTTTTTTATTATATGTATTATATTTGGATAAGATTTACCATTAATTTAGGGCATTTAATTCGGCAATATTAATTCATATTAAATAAGGGTATTATGGGATATTCACTTGTATATTGTGCTTATAAACCACTATCTTATTTCATTGTCCTTTTCACCCAAATTAGATTGAAACTCATCCTTCTAAGCCTTTTCGTATTTACTTGAGGCTATAGGAACCTATTGACAAATTATATTATTAGATAAAAAATAAAAATAAACACCATCTGAGTGATCAATAAAATACTTTTTACTCAAAAAAATGAAATTTTTTTCCATAATAGGTCTTTTTTTCGGAATGTCATGAAACTTTTGAATATTAGAGTACATTAGAAAGTTTCACTTCATTCTAAGGTGGGTAGTAGGGTAAGGCAGGGTAGGGATGGTTGAGGTAAGGTGAAATGTGAGGCTGGTAGGGTATGTTGGTAGAATGGGTTTGATAGGTCGACTCCGCTGCCGACCCGAAGACACTTACTTGGGTCAGCTGAAGCCCAGAGATGAGAGTCAGGATGGCGGTCTGAGAGGTCATACACAACCAAGTCAATGATCTGACGGAAAGCCAAGCCGGCCACCATGCAGGGCCAAGCCGGCAAACCCACAACCAGAATGATCGAGTCAGATGCAAGGCACATTCAATCATAAGACTAAGGGGTCCGCTAAGGATCACCCGGGCATCTTTGGAGGAGAACTGACTGAGAAGCCAGCCGACTGAAGGCACACAACGCAAGCTCACGGATCCAAGCCGCCAGCATCATGTAGCGGCCTGACCAATCACCGCAGATTTAGTTGTACTATGTCCTTAGTTGTAGTTATGTTGAACTTAGTCGGTTCCCACCCTAAAAATAGGGCTCCAAATGTAATCTGAAAGAACAAGCTGCTAATTGATAAAAAAAAGGAAAACTCTGCCAAATTCTCCACTCGGTTACTGTTGCATTACACCCCTCGCTTACTTTTTTCCATGGAGTGAAACAATAATTAATAGGCGCGCTAATAAACACCATCTTCATCACTGAGCACAAAGAGCCACCCTCACCACCATATTTACAGCATCGTTACAGCTATATATCCATCACCAAGCAACCGCTGAAGACCCATGATAATTTCAGCATTATCTCCGTAAACGGGAAAAAGCATTTCAGCTCAGCTCCGGTGTATGGCTCTGTCGCAATCCCGGATTCTCACGGTAGAGCAAAAAGGACCTTCATCTTTTCGAAGCAGCTCCTGAGGTTTCACGGCAAGGGCTATGTGTTCGTCGAGTCCGTACACTCAGATCTCCGTTCCAACACCCTGTCAGCTTCATACAAGGTAACCTCCGTCGGAAATAGTGAGTTTGCATTCGAATAATCACCACTCTCATGACCTTTGCATGAGATCTCATCGGAGTTGGCATTTTAAGTTTCCCATCCGGAAATCGTTCTATACTATCCTCAGTTTAGGCTTTGAGCTATGCGTACAAGAGAAAAGGACACGTGATCTGTTGAGTTTGCTCTTGAGAAATCGACTCTCTCGGCACTTTCACGTTAAGAACAAAACATTGGTCACGATACTATTGTTTTTGAGCCACTTTCAGTACTTTGCTCAAGTCAGTTAGTTATTGTTGGAAAAACGTGAACATCTTTGACATTCTGGGTTGCTGTGTTTGATGTTGAAATTTTCTAGGTTGTAGTCAAAATTTGGGATGAAATCGGTATTTTGGAACTTCCCGCTTGAGATATCGCCGTTATTCTAGAAACCTCCCAATTCGTACGTTGGACCGCCGTCAGCTCCGTCGTAGAGGTCACTTTCGACAATATCCCGGTCACGCCGTCTGAATATTCAGGTCGTGCAAGGTTGGTAGTTGTCAGAAACCGTTAAAGGAATCAGAGTACTTTTGTCTTTAGCGCCAACAACAAACCAAAGCCTGACACATGGCATGAAACAAAGAAAGCCCATTGGTACCACCTATGCCAGCAAAGGGAATCACACATGATCATCCCCACCGAGGCAACTTGGAGAGCACGTTCGATAACCCCACCGCACAATGGGATGCCTCACAGCCGGAAGATAGGATAAGGCTTACTGTCGACGCCTGGACCGTAATTAACCAGAGGAGAGCCCACTCCAGGGAACAGACCTTAACTTCAGAGCCCACGCGGACCGGTCATGTTCAGAGCTATGCGACTGGGGAAACTTCAAAGCATCTAGAGAAACAATGGGTGACCCCTGAGAGAGTTCCGAGGGTAGAGGAAGACCTCAATCCAAAAGTCTCTTAAGCTAAAGCCAAAGCGGTGATACCTTACGCCGAATACGTTAAGAGGATGTATGAGGCCAAAATTAGCCTAGCCGCCTGCGGACTCCCTCTGATGGTGATCGAAGACAAACTCCCTAGCCTACCAAAATAGGACATCATGGCTACCCCAAAATCCAAAGCCCCACCCCCGCGCGATCAAGCAAGGATTGAAATTGAAGGGAGTGTACTATGCAGACTCAGAGGACGTCGTATGGAAAAAGGCTGCCCCGGCCGGAAATAGAGGGATGACAGGCTCGAAAGGATGGAATGGGAAATCTTTGAACTGAAAAAAGAAAAGAAAGGTAACAAGACCGAACTAAATCAGGGGATAGACGCTTTGGGTGATGAAATCTTTTACTCGCTGCCGCCCAATGGAGTACAGTATTCGCAATACGTCTATTACAAGGGACCACTTGTCCTTTGAGTGGATAGTATCTTTCTAGAGCCGAACGCTCCTAGCTACAACCAACAGTCGGCTTGGTGCGTGGCATTTGTAGGAAGCATGCAAGATCGAGCCGCAGCATGGCTTCGCGGTCTTCCTCACGGCTCCATCAAAAGTTGGGAAAAGATAAAGGCCATGTTCCTGAAAGAGTTTGAGATAGCGGACAGACCTAAGAAAACCCAAGATGATCTCTATGAGATCGGCAGGGAGAAGACAAGTCTTGCAAAAGTTATTATGATCACTTCATGTGAGTCTGCAACCAAACCAAGAACCTTCCGAAGGTCATAAAGGGTTTTGTAAGAGGGATCACCAAGGGTGTGATGAAGATACACTTCGCCACACACCCCCTTCCAATCTGCGTGATATGTTCAATGAAGCCAGAATTTTCGGTCTCGCCGAAGCCAATCCTTCACCCTCCGGAAAGGGCCGATCACGAACCGAATCCCGGCCCCAAAAGGAGGAACATAGGGATGAAAGAATGGAAGAATGAAGAAGTAATCGGGGAAAGGTGAATGAAGAAAGGGAAGTCAAGAAACCATATAAGTTCAACAAAGCTGAGGACGCTCCTTTTTATAAGCTCCTTTTTATCTCCTCCGCCATATAAGTTCAACAAAGGGAAGTCAAGAAACCATATAAGTTCAACAAAACGGTGAACTAGATAAATACAAGAAGAATGGCGGAGGAGATAAAAAGGAGCGTCCTCGCCGTTACTCGAATGAGATAAAGGTGATTATTGAGGAATTTCCTAGCAATCATCACCTGAAAAGTCTAATCAATTCAATCATTCTCCAAGAAAGAGAGAAACCAATCTTTTTGGATCCGGAAGAACAGGTGATCACATTCACTAAAAGTGAACTCGCATGGCTTTCAGGAGCGATGTGACTACCGATGACCGTTCAGGTAGAAGAGAAATGACACCGAGGTCATTCGTGTGCAGGTGGACACTCGGGCCACCAGAGATATCATTAATCCAGATGCACTGAAAGCACTAAAATCGGGGCTTCAAAGTTAAGGCCATATCTTGGTACGTTAAAAGGCTTCTCGAATGATAAGGTCAGGGTTATGGGGATCATTGACCTGGAGGTCGAGATAGAAGACTATCTCCTTACAGAAAGGAACAGGTGAATTTTCTGGTCGTGGACCTGCACTCTCATTATACAGCAATCTTTGGGATTCCAGCACAGAGAATATTCCAGACGGTCGTTTTGATACCCTACAAAAGGGCTAAATTCTATACCGACTGCAGAATCGGAATGATCGTGCCACGACACAAATTGCTCCTCGATTACGTTGCAAAAACTGAGAGGACTACCCATAGAGAGGGAGTTACAAGCGACCGCTAATAGAAGCCTCAGAATCGTCCTTAGCGTGAACCCCGAATGGTTAACATGACTTTATTTAATTGGATCGGTGATTGAAGGATGAATAAAAAGATAGATAAACGAGCACCTTGACCTCTAAGTAATTTATACTTAGCAATCTCGATATTATCTTTAACCTTAGATAACTTGTATCTAAGAACTCTGGTATAGAACGCTTAAGACCTGCTCGGAATCTTGATAAGTTCGGGGATCGAATTCTCTACACAAGAACTCTCAACACCCTTTGCAAGTGATAAATATAATTTCTTATAATTTCCAATTTGAATTTCAATTACAGTAGATGGCTCTATTTATAGGATAAAATGAAGATCTAGAATACATTGATAAGATAAAAAGTCTTTCCTAAAAGAACTCAAAATGGCGTGTTCATGGAGTCTTTTATGTCTTCAATGCAGCATCAAAACCAAGGAGACTTTCTAGGTTCAATGTCTTTAGTTTAATCAAGTCTTGCAATCTCCAAGAAATGGGGCGCCACCTTTACTTAATTTTCAGCCACTCATTTTTAGATTTATATACTAATTAATATTTAAATAAAACACTTATATCATATTAAAATAGCTAATCTTAAAATGGTGTTATTTTCAGATATATAACGAGTTGACTTCAATCTACTCCACGTAAATAAATTATGAGTTTAACTGGTATTTCTTCAACTGTTTGTGACTCTTCATGTGCCATGGTAATGTCGCATATCAAAACATTCATGGCTTCTCGGACTCTCTTCGCTTGATGTCTTGTCATTGGACCATCAGTAATTCTTAACAGATCTTAACTGGGTATAGATGCCAATGGTGAAATAACAACATTATGATTCATATCATGCATATAAATCTTTGATGTGTTCAAAACCGAGTACACGTGTTTACATATGTGTGATCAAAGTGTACCGTCGAGACAGTGCGTCAGCCACGATATTGTTTTTACCCTTTTTATACTTAATGACATACGGAAAAGTCTCGATAAATTCCATCCAACGAATATGACATAAATTAAGCTTGCTTTGTCCTTTTAAGTATTTTAAGGATTCATGGTCGGTGTGAATCACAAACTCCCGGGGGTGCAAATAAAGTTGCCAAACATGCAAACAACGAACTAAGGCAGATAACTCTTTATCATACGTAGCATAGTTTAAATGTACACCCTTAAGTATGATGACCCTGTGGGATTAAAACACCCCAAATACCGACCCCCGAAGCATCGCACTCAATCTCAAACATCTTACTATAATCAGGAAGAGCAAGTATAGGAGCAGAAATAAGTTTAGCTTTAAGATTTTCAAAAGTCTCCCTTTGTTTTGTACCCTAATGGAATGGAGCATTGTTCTTCACAAGTTCATTGAGTGGGGCGGCCAAAGTGCTGAAATCACGTACAAATCGTCTATAAAAACTTGCCAACCCACGTAAGCTGCGTACATCCACAATGCAAGTAGGTTCCGGCCAAGCAGCCACAGCTTGAACATTCTCTTGATCTACTTCAACTCCTTGTGCACTAATAAAAAAAAGCCAAGAAACAGAATTCTATCCATGCAAAAGGAACACTATTTTAAATAAGCAAGAGCACGCCGAAGTGTATCAAAAACAGCACGTAAATGACCAATATGTGAATCAAAATTGAGACTGTATATCAGTATATCATCAAAATTAACTACCACAAAATGGACAATAAAGTCTCGTAAAATATCATTCATAAGTCGCATAAAAGTGCTCGGAGCATTAGTTAACCCAAATGGCATCACAAAGAACTCATATAAGCCAAACTTGGTTTTAAAAGAAGTTTTCCATTCGTCACCCTCACGAATTCGAACTTGGTGATAACCACTTCAAAGATATACCGTTGTAAATAATTTAGCACCATGCAATTCATCCAACATATCATCTAAACGCGGAATGGGATAACGATACTTATCTGTAATTTGATTTATAGCATGGTAATCTGTACACGATCTCCATTTACCGTCTTTTTTTGGAATAACGATGACAGGAACTGCACAAGGACTCATAGATTCCTGGATTTTACCTTTGGAAAGAAACTCTTCTACATGCCTTTGTATCTCCCGTGTTTCTTCCATATTTGCTCGATAAGCCGGACAATTTGGTAAATAGAACTTGGAATAAAATCAATGTGTTGTTCAATACCGCGTACTGGTGGCAGTCTGGATGGTTCATCCTCTGGAAAGATGTAAAGTATTCATGTAATAGAGAGATAACAACACTGGGCAAAGAACCTGTCAAATTAGAAACAACCAATAAACAAGGAGATGAAACATAAGGGGGGAGGCCGAGTTGTCCTCAAAGTGGTGGGAGTGTGTCATTGTGGTGTAGGGTGAAACAATGGTATCTTCAAATATGAATAAGAATGCAAAATTTTCAGGTTTTCGTGAAGAACTTCCTAATGATGTCTCACATTGAAATAATCCACCATTTTTTTTACCCTCGCTAATGATGGCACCCTCACTTACCTTCGATTTTTCAACTTTCCGACCCTCAAAAGGTACTAAAGCGCCCACCATGTCGGTCCTTTTTTCTACTAATTTTTTCCCTCATTTCTTGATAGAACGCCCTCATTTTTTTCTCCCGACCGTCAGAATTTTTATTTTCAACTGTCACTCCCTCTTTTTTAGTGTTTGCACCCTCACGGATCTAGGCAAGGCGAATCCTTTCGGCACGCGTTTCTTGTGGAGACAAAGAAACAAGTGTGTGATTTTTGCCTTTAAATGTCCACATGTATTTGTTTACAAAACCATCGTACATCACCCGGCGATCATATTACCACGGACAACCGAGAAAAATGTGTGTAACGTGCATAGGAGCCACATCACATAATGCCGTATCCTCATATTTCCCAAGGCTGAAAGAGATTAATGCTTGTTTAGTAACGCGAACCTTGGTACAATCATTTAACCATTGTAAATGATATGGATGTTGGTGCTTGGATGTTGTAAGACCCACTTTCTCCACTACCTCATTACTAACGACATTAGTACAGCTTCCCGAATCAATGATCAAGCTACAGATTTTTTCTTCGACGAAGCAACGAGTTTAGAAGACATTTTCTCGTTGTATATCATCTTCTAACATAGCCTTGGCGCTGAGTGATTTTTTTATGACTAAAACTACACCATGTGTATCAAGACTTATGGCTGTATTAACATATTCGTTATCAGATTCATCCTCTAGGTCAGCCGAATCTTCCTCACTATCAGACTCTGATATATACAAATTTTCACCCACGGCAATCATAGTACGTTTATTACGACATTCAGATTTTTCATGTCCCAAACCTTTACATTTAAAACATTGTATTTGACTTGAAGGTTTGCGACCCGTATCTTCGGATTTGCCTTTATTAAATTCCCTAGCCTTGGGGGCATCCTTAGGACCATCAATATATGGTCGAGGAGGCGTAAAATGTACAAAATTGTGCTTAGAAAACTTCCCACCATCTCCCATGGACTGAAACTGTGCGGAACGATAAGAAGATGATGATTGAGTAGACGACTTAGTAATGTGAGATTTGTTCTTCAAATGTTTAACCACAAAGGCAGCCGCATGTACCATCGCCTCTAAAGTCTCACACTATTTCACTCCCACTTCATATGAAATTTCAGGACATAAATCAGTCGCAAACCATGCCAACTTTGCTTCCTCACTCTCATCCATACCCGTTCGAATCATTGTCAATTCCATCTCTTGATACAGTTCATCAACCGACATGGTCCCTTGTGTCAAGGTTTGTAATTTTCTGAATTGTTCTCGGTGATACGAAGCCGGAACAACTCGTCATTGCATTTCATATTTTAATTATGCCCATGTAGCATTAGGCACATCTCTTTGTCTAATTCTATTCAAGTTAAATTGTTGAAACCATAATGATTCCTAGCCCTCAAACTCAAGTGTTGCCAAATTGATCTTCTCCATCTCAGTGTACGTATTACAATTATAAATCTGATCAACTTTTCATGCCCAATCTAGAAAAGCTTCGGGATCATTCATACATTTACATTATGGAATCTTCATCTTGATATTGCGGAGATAATTCCCATGATGTTCACGATCCGCACCCGGGGCAACCTGTGCATCAACTAATTCGGCCATATTATTAGGTGGATGTGCCCTAGGTAGACCACCTCCATGTGAATCTAAATTAGGATTATCTGTCAACAAAGTCTTAAGTGTGGCTATTTGATCCGTAAGAGCTTCAATATGTTCCCATGTTCTGCGATTCTCTTGCTGTTGAGCTTGAACAAAGAGGGTTGCAGTTGGGGGAACATTCTCATCTTCATTTTCCATTATAAACCTCACTAAATCACTCGTGTTTTCACTCCCTCACAGGTAGAGATCGATCGTCGAACAAATAAAAAAACACAAGCAAAATCAAAACGAAACTAATACGAAGAACTGAGACAAGTATCCAAAGAGAAAAGGAAAAAAAGGATTATGGATGGAGTAGGTATAATGACAGAAGCTGTAGTGTGGGGAGGGGGGAGTACCACAGTTTTAGGTGTATTGTGGCACTATTATCCGGGGAAACTTTGGGCTGGAGGACTGGGTTAATTGCAACTGTTTTGGGTGTGTCGTTGCAATATTATCCGGGCTAGGCAAAACAAAGGTATATGACAAAGTATTTATAACAGATTTGTAACGGTGACTTACGATGGAGATTGTGATCAAACGATGCCCAATTTGGAAAAACTCGAAGAACGAAAGTTATAGAACAGGAAATTAAAAATAAGGTAACCAATTGTTGGTCCCTTGGAAAGGCTAACACAAGTTTAGAGGGGGGGGGGTGAATAAACTTGTCACCAAAAACTTATCCTTAGCTGGAAAAGCCACAGGAACTAAGTTTCTCCGAAACTCAAACTGATCTCCAGTTCAGTTTTGTTCCTGTCCCTTAACTTGTGCGGAGTTCAGTTAGCTCAACTTAGTATAAGTCAATACTGACTTATATTTAGTCTTGTTAACTGGCAGAGGATAAATATTAGCCTTTAACAACTAGTTAACTTAGTTTCAGTATGAAAACCATGTAAGTATAGCTATAATGAAATAAGTGAATGCAAGAATTATAGACAAGAATTATAGAGGTTCCAGGTGGTGTAATCCTATCAATCCTCTCTTCCCCTATGATGCGGAGGAAAATTGCACTAGAACTTCTTTGAGATGGCACGGTTAAAAAAAGTTCTAAACTGATAGTCCTTGACTAATCCCTAGCTTCACTATCTAAACACTTGTAGAACAGGTAGGATTGCTGCTCTTCAACTGTTTGAACCACTGGTCCTTGGAGGGTAGAATTGCCTCTTCACCAGCTCATCACAAACACAGTCTTCCCGACTGCACTCAACTGTCCTTCACACCTTCTTGGTGTTTCACAGTCTAAACATTTGATAAAATCAAAGTTGAGACTTTGAATCAATAACTATGATTCAACTGTGATTTGAGCTTTTCTTCTGGATGATTAATTTAAGCACGGCTCTGTATTTCTTCAAATGAAAGATCTTGAATCTGCTTGAATATGCTTGAACAATTTGAAGAAATTTCTTGATCTTGCAATTAAACACTTAGCAGGTATTCTTTTAATTTGGCTTTCCCCCTCAATTTGATCTTTCTTGACTAGATAGATTCTTTTTAATTTTCTTGCTTTGTTATCACATACCTGCACTTCTTTTATGATGTCATAGAAGTAATCTATTTATAGGGGTTCATTCAACGTTCATCCTGCTTGAATCTTGCAACGGCTATATTTTATGACCGTTCTGATTTGTCAGTAGTTCATCCAATAAAATTGCTTCCTTTACAACGTTAGACTGTACGATCATTTTGATGGATGACTGATATATAAAACTGAGTTTCCTTATCAGTTTTATACTGAGTTTTTCACTTATCAGTTTCCTAACTGACTTGGTGCATTAACTGACATTTTACTCTTCTTCAAATATCAGTACTCCAGTTTTCATCTGATTATTATTGACTTAAACAGAGTACACCATGACTCATTATTATCTAAGAATTCATTGTCCTTATGATTCTTAGGTCTTCATACAAGATCCAAAAAGTCAGTTCAGGTCATCACAATCTTGCCTGAAGTCTAACTTTACAGTCTCGACTTGTAATCTTCATAACTGAGTTTAAGCCCTCAGTTCTTCAATCTTTAATAACTGAGTCTGTGTCCCTCAGTTCTTCAGTCTTCTAGATAAGCCAACCGAGTCTGTGTCCCTCAGCGAACTTATCTTCTTCAGTCTTCTGTTGGTGTGCTCTGTGTTCAGTTCCTTGTAGATTCTCAGTTAGATTAAATCTCAGTTTCTTCATTTCTCAGTTCTAGCCTAGAACTATTACAGTGCTTGTCTGATTTAACTTATACAAATATCAAACTCTAATAAATTCTATACATTGATATCTAGACATCTTTTTGCTTTGCAATATAACAGCTAGTTATGACACTTCATCAATGGGGTTAAGAACAATTAACAAATAAGTGATGAATCATCATCAAATAAGTGATCAAATCTAATTTCGCTCCAGATAGATTGCTAAAGTTTCCTGCATTCCAAATTATGCAATTTGCCAGCATCTTTGAGAGAAAATTAAATTCTGGCTTGAGCAAGCTTGTGCTCCCTGTCTGTAAGACAGCAGATTCTCCATTAATCGCTATATCTTTCCATAACTTATCCTTCTGTTCCTTAGTCAACTTAATGGCTGCTGCTCCTCCGGATTTGTCAAACCCAAAGATTTCTGCAATTAGATCTTCAGTGACTTTGATTTCCTTATCATTGACAGTGATGATATAGGTTTGTGTGTCTTCTCCTTCTACAGTTGTTCTACCAAATTGATAGAAGTCTCCGATGCTTTCTAAACATACACTTTTCAGATCGATGTTGAATACAGCCTCCAATCCTTTAATTTTTCGGATTTTTGTTGCAATTGAATTGACTAGAGTTTGATCAATATACTTTGCAATATACTGGTCAAGAGAAACGATCATTCCGGGTTCAACAAGAGTGAACGTCATTTTTCTGGATTTGATTGAGAATTTGAAAATTTGAAATTCAAAGAGTGGATTCAAGGTTTAAGCGTAAGGAATTATGAAAGGAAATTCTGGGTATTTATAATTTGTAGCAGAGGTAGTTAAGAAGTGAGTGGAATTTTAAAACGTCTTGTCATAAATGTTTTGAGATTGCGAAAAGGTGGGTGAGTGGAAAATATGAATGGTTTAGATTGAGAAGGACCACGTCTTTTCTTGATAACCGTAGCTAGATAATAGTAAGTAGAGTATGTACGGTGTATCAACAGCTGTATAAGCTCAGTTTTGTCCTTATGCTGAATTCAAAAACTCAGTTGTGAATACAACTCAGTTTTGTGAATTGCATTTTTCAGTTCTCAGCTAGTGGTGTTTCTCCTGCAAAACAAAGTGAGAAATTTTTGGTACCCATATATGTTTGGGTCCTAACTGATTAGCTTTTGATGGTACAACTTTATTTTTAACTTTATACCTCTCTTGATATTTTGACTGAGTAAAGTCAGTTTTCACAAACTTTTCATGTTTTGTCATAACAGTTTTAAATTTGTTCAGTTTGTGAAACTGATGTGATGGTTCATTCCAATCTTCATCAGTGGGAAATAATCTTCCTTTCCCTCTGAGTCTATTATTCCATGAATGATCTTCATTCTTAGATGGATATGACTTGAAGATTTTTCTTACTGATTTCGGATCAGTTTTACTGTTTTCAGCCTTCTGAGTCTTCCTAAAAAATCTGTTGGCTTGGTGAGTTTTACCAACTGATTTTTCAGTTTTATCAGTTTGTGCGTTTGGCTGTGCTGAGTGTTTATCAGTTCTAATAATTTTATTAGTTTTCTGAGTTCTTGACTGTTGAGTAGTCACAAAATTTATTGCAACTGATCTTGGTCTTAGCTTAGAATTATACTGATTATCAAACCCTAAACCAGATCTATCTCCAAATGGTTTTCCTGGTTTGAATTGAACTTTGGAAATTGGATCAACTGATGATTCACTGATGTTTATAACTTTTGTTGGTTCATCAGTTTGTCGAATTACCTTGGTTCCATTATTAGTCTTGATTAGATTGATTTCAGCATTCAATCTCGAAATTTCAGTTTTCAATAACTTTTTCTCCTTTTTGACATTCTCATAATTCTTTTGAATGGCCTCTAATTCCTTTATGAGTACGTCCAATGTTTCATTGAAATCTTCATTTCCTTGATTGTTCAGGATTGTGTAAGTTTTGGATGTAGATGCACTTACCTCCTGATGTTTGATAGGTAAACCTTCTGTTGAGGAATCATCACTGATTAGAACTTGTTTTCCTTTATCAATAGCATCTCGTCCGTGTAGCTCCTAGCGAGTATGATTTCTTCATCGCTTTCACCTCCATGACTTGTAGGTAGAGTCTCATCAATATCTGTGGCTTTTGCACTGGATGGATCTCTGGTTAATTTTTCTTCTATAGAATCAGCTACTCGAAGTAACTCTTTTTCTGCTTCTTCTGAAATATTGCTTAAGGATGGAAATCTTCCGTATTCATCATCCACATTCGTATTCAGCTCTATATCTTCATCATAACCGAATTGAGGTTCTAGATTTGTGTGTGAGCTTGTAGTACTGAATCTTTCAAATACTTGATCCTGGAAATCATATACAACATTCTGCAAGTAGTCAGTCAGGGGATTGTTTAGCCAATTTCTAATTCTAGAAGTATCCATTAAAAATACTTTTAAGACAGATACAGTAAGGGGTTTTCAACAACTGGTTGCCTCGAACAAATAACTGATGCACAGTTATCTCCTTGAGCAGTAACAACTCGGATCTCCTCCAAAAGGAAGATTCGCTCCGATACCAATTGTTGGTCCCTTGGAAAGGCTAACACAAGTTTAGAGGGGGGGGGGGTGAATAAACTTGTCACCAAAAACTTATCCTTAGCTGGAAAAGCCCCAGGAACTGAGTTTCTCTGAAACTCAAACTGATCTCCAGTTCAGTTTTGTTCCTGTCCCTTAACTTGTGCGGAGTTCAGTTAGCTCAACTGAGTATAAGTCAATACTGAGTTATATTTAGTCTTGTTAACTGGCAGCGGATAAATATTAGCCTTTAACAACTAGTTAACTTAGTTTCAGTATGAAAACCATGTAAGTATAGCTATAATGAAATAAGTGAATGCAAGAATTATAGACAAGAATTATAGAGGTTCCAGGTGGTGTAATCCTGTCAATCCTCTCTTCACCTGTGATGCGGAGGAAAATTCCACTAGAACTTCTTTGAGATGGCCCGGTTACAAAAAGTTCTAAACTAATAGTCCTTGACTAATCCCTAGCTTCACTATCTAAACACTTGTAGAACGAGTAGGATTGTCGCTCTTCAATTTGTTTGAACCACCGGTCCTTGGAGGGTAGAATTGCCTCTTCACCAGCTCATCACAAACACAGTCTTCCTGACTACACTCAACTGTCCTTCACACCTTCTTGGTGTTTCACAGTCTAAACCTTTGATAAAATCAAAGTTGAGACTTTGAATCAATAACTATGATTCAACTGTGATTTGAGCTTTTCTTCTGGATGATTAATTTAAGCACGGCTCTGTATTTCTTCAAATGAAAGATCTTCAATCTGCTTGAATATGCTTGAACACTTTGAAGAAATTTCTTGATCTTGCAATTAAACACTTAGCAGGTATTCTTTTGAATTTGGCTTTCCCCCTCAATTTGATCTTTCTTGACTAGATAGATTCTTTTTAATTTTCTTGCTTTGTTATCACATACCTGCACTTCTTTTATGATGTCGTAGAAGTAATCTATTTATAGGGGTTCATTCAACGTTCATCCTGCTTGAATCTTGCAACGGCTATATTTTATGACCGTTCTGATTTGTCAGTAGTTCATCCAATAAAATTGCTTCCTTTACAACGTTCGACTGTACGATCAGTTTGATGGATGACTGATATATAAAACTGAGTTTCCTTATCAGTTTTATACTGAGTTTTTCACTTATCAGTTTCCTAACTGACTTGGAGCATTAACTGACATTTTACTCTTCTTCAAATATCAGTACTCCAGTTTTCATCTGATTATTATTGACTTAATCAGAGTACACCATGACTCATTATTATCTAAGAATTCATTGTCCTTATGATTCTTAGGTCTTCATACAAGATCCATAAATTCAGTTCAGGTCATCACAATCTTGCCTGAAGTCTAACTTTACAGTCTCGACTTGTAATCTTCATAATTGAGTTTGAGCCCTCAGTTCTTCAATCTTCAATAACTGAGTCTGTGTCCCTCAGTTCTTCAGTCATCTAGATAAGCCAACCGAGTCTGTGTCCCTCAGCAAACTTATCTTCTTCAGTCTTCTGTTGGTGTGCTCTATGTTCAGTTCCTTGTAGAATCTCAGTTAGATTAAATCTCAGTTTCTTCATTTCTCAGTTCCAGCCTAGAACTATTACAGTGCTTGTCTGATTTAACTTATACAAATATCAGACTCTAATAAATCCTATACATTGATATCTAGACATCTTTTTGCTTTGCACTATAACAGCTAGTTATGACACTTCATCAATGGGGTTAAGAAAAATTAACAAATAAGTGATGAATCATCATCAAAACATAAATTTTATTTCCAACACCAATTTTGAGGAAATATAGAATTTTCTAAGACCCTTAAAAAAATTTCGAATCAAAGACTGTCCAGTTTTTTTTTATTTTATACTTGGCCGAATGCCTTTTTTGTCTTTCTGTTGGACTTATTTCTTAGTTTTGATGATGAGTGCCATACTAGCTGTTATAGTGCAAAGGCAAAAAGATGTCTAGATAAAATGTATAGGCTTATTAGAGTTTGATTCATAAATAGGTTTAATCAAACAAGCATCGTAAAGGGCCGCCGATTGATATCGACGGATCGGGTCTAGGTCGAGGGTAGATAGGTCGCAGGCGGTCCGGACCCGCCGAAGACCGAAGCGAAGGCTAAGGGATCAAACTTAGTAATTAAAGTCAAGGATATGGAATCGAGATTTTAGGCAAGTCCGTGATGACCTGGCGATTACATATGCCTTGTGTATAAGGTCTAAGTTCCACAAGTTGGATGATGTTTGGAACTTGGTTATATTTAAAATGATGTAATCTAACTTCACAAATAAAAGTTAGATAAAAGTAATCACCGCATTATATTTTACGGACAAAATAATGATGTTCAAATAGATCGATTGGTATTACAACAGACCGATGAACTCGTCGATATATACCTCGATTAACTCAAGATTATTGGAAGATTACATGGATAAGAACAGCCAACTACCTCGACTTATCAAGCAAATCAAAGGCCGAGATTAAAAAACGTTGGGATGATCCTTATTTTTATCCATTGGATACAAGTCAAAGGGGTGACGGACCGCACTTGTCAAAAAGTAATCCCGACAAAGTGTCGATCCTATGAATAGTGACAGAATGCAGTGCAGATGGGACAAATACAAGGAACGGTCACATTTGAATTTTAAATTCAAGTCACATGCACTCTTATCTATAAATAGAGGACTTTCAACTCAGAAACAAAAGGATGAATTTTGAGAAAAATTTTAAGTAACAATACTTGAAATTTGAAAAACACCTGTTGAACTTACCGAGCTTAAAGTCGCCGATCTAGTTATCTTCTTCAAGTGCTTTTCGTGTTCAAGCCGCATCAAGCATACACACTTGAAGGCGCAAGCCGCCGATTACATCATCCTAATCAAGCCGCCGCAACCGAATCATTTATTTGATTCATTCTTTATCTTATAAAGAATCTGCTTGAAGACAGTGAAGCATCCGTTGGGTGTGAAAGACTCGTTGGTTTGTGGTGGAGTGGTGAAGAGGCAATCCTACCCTTCAAGGACCAAGTGGAAGACTCGGGAAAGCAATCCTACTGTTCCCGTTTTCGGTTTGTGAAGCCATAGTTATTGGGAAGGACAAGCAACCTAGGATTCTTTGTAACGAGATAACTCAAAGATCACTAGTGAATTTCCTCCAACATCACGGGAGAAGAGTGGACCGACGGGATTACATCACCCGGAACCACTATAAAATCTCTCTACTTACTTACCGCATTTACTTTCGCACTTAGTCATTACTCATATCAACCTGCTAAATCTAGCAACTGAAATCACACACATACACTACTGAGTATCTAATACTTAGTAACATATTTAAAAACAAGTAACAAGGCTTAATTTTGATATTATTCCGCTGCACAAATTTAGCAAGGCGGAACCGTCGTAGACTACGTTTATCGGCGGGCTGCGAGGTCTCGACAGACTGCGAAGTATCGAGGTGTCGCCGAAGTTGCGAATTTGTTAACTCCAAAGTTTTAAGTGTTAAGTTTATTCACCCCCCCTCTAAACTTAACTAAAGCCTTTTCAAGGGACCAACAATTGGTATCGGAGCAGTGCTTCTATTCTGAAGGAATCCTACTTGTTGTACTTGTGAAAATTCTTTAAAACTTTCTTTCAAATTACTGATTTTCAAGACTTGCATCATGGACAACACACAAGTATGCTAGAACTATGTTGATGTGTTCTCTTGATGATTTGATGAGTATAAACGTCGAATGCGGGCATATCTTGCCGCTACTCATGATGAGATGATGGATGTACTAAGCGAAGGACCACTTTGGAGATTACAAAGGCGAATAAGTGGGTGACAAGCGAGTACATTCCTAAACCAAAGAGAGAATGGAATGCGAGAAGACGAGAAAAAGAGCAAACCTCAACAACATTGCTATTGATATCATCTACGTAACCTTGGATAGCAATATGTACATGAAGGTCAAAGATTGCAAGACCGCAAAGGAACTTTGGGATAAGATTCACTTAATCGTGAAGGCACCGATGCAATAAAGAAGAACAAAATCGGTGTGGCGAAAAAGGTTTCAAAAGTTCAAGATGCTACCTAATGAAACCATTGAGCAAATGGAATCAAGATTCAATGCTATCTTGGATGAACTTACCCTACCGAGTGTAAGTTATTCAAAAGAGGAAGTAAACACCAAAATCTTGGAAGCTTTACCTGCAAGAGATGTTTGGAAAATGAAGGTGACGCAATTGAAGAAATGAGAAAGTTGCATGAAGAAGATACCTTCAAATTGTTCTCTCGATCTTAAGGCCTATGAATTTAGCAAGAAGTTCGGTGCACGAAAGCGAAAAGGAAGAGCCAAAAACCACCGCATTGGTGCTTCACATCATGAAGAAACATCGGGAGGACAGGATGATATGCTAGATGAAATGCAAGAGCAAATTGCCCTACCGAGCAAGAAAATCGAATGATGAAGACCGGAAAGGCCCCTACAAGAAATTTCACAAAGAGGCCTACCGAAAGAAGGAAAGAAGAACCAAAGAAAGATAATGACTATCTATGCTTTCATTGCAAGAAACCGGGACATTTCGGACACGATTGTCCGAGTTGAAACAAGGCAAGGAACCGATTATCTTTGTTTCAACCGTAAGAAGCCTGGACATTTTAGACCGATTGTCCGGACCTGCGAAGACCAAGAGTCAACAAAGAAGACATGGCAAGAAGGCTATGGTTGCCGAAGATGAATCGGGATATGAAGTGGAATCGAAAAAGGAAATGAATCGATGACACAAAGACCGGTTCGATATGGAGGATTATGCCTTGATGGCCAATATGGATGAAACCGAGGAGGTATACAACACCGTATCTATAAACACTCCTATTTGGAAGTGATTGTGAATCAACCTTGTGGTTCAAATCCTAGAAATTCGACAACAATGAGACTTTGGATGCCATCCTTAATCAAGCGAGGATAATACAATCTGGTTATGAGGTTGTGAAGGTGAAAAAGAGGCTCTTGAGTTAGAAGTTGGAAGATTGAAATTTGAATTAAGGGTTTTCAATGGTAAGGAAAAAGAAGTTGGACGGAATCGCATAAGCTCTTTGAACATCCACAGACCTCTCGAATCCGCCGAACCATCTTGTTCCAATACCGCATACAAATCGGGAAAGGCTTATGGAGATAGAATTGGGCTTGGATTTGGAACTCGGCAATCTAACAAGAGTGGATCCAAGTAAGGTTCCGAACCTAGTACCGATTTGGTCCTAAGTTTGTGCCCGCACTAGATCCATCTCCCGTAAAAATTTCTTGAAGCGGTAAAACCCAATGAGAATGCCTCAAGGAAGCAAAATCGAAGTCTCGAAGTCAACACTCCTAGTAAAATGAATAAATCTAAAAATAGGGATCGCTGTGCCTTCTAAGCTCGCCGATAGCGGACCCGCTACTAAGTCTATTTGGACCACGAAGGAAAGAAACATAAATATTCCAAGGATAAGAATCCTAAATCCAAAAATGTTGATCATTCAAGGGATACTTATCTCGGGGGAAAGGTAGACTCGTTCCCCGCCGATAATGATTGGAATATTCCCGCATCTAATGCTAGAAACAAGTAAGTATAACCATACTACTAGGGTAAGACCTAGACAATGGAATCGCGGAGAGGACTTACACAAGACCTCGGCGAGACTCCATATTACGGTGGCTGTTTTCTAACGAGACAAAGCACACTTATGGTTATGCAAATGTTTCTAACAACAAGAATCATTTCAAACAAAGCATTATGTACCAAAAGGCCGGAAAACATATGTGGTTCCTACACAACCTCTTGTTAGAACCTATGGATGTGTGGAATACATGTATGAACCAAAGTATGAACCAAAGTATGACACATTTAGGAGAAGACCTTATGGAAACATACCAAGGGTCATGCTTGCCACGACCACTATGGACCCAAACGGGTTTGGGTACCTAAAATGCACTAACTTTGTTTTGTAGGGTGTCCGGTACTTTGACGGTGGATGTTCCGACACATGACAAAGAATAAGCACTGTCTAACAAACTTTGTGGCAAAAGATGGTCCAAGGGTGAATTTTGGCAACAAAAATACACCTGGATATACAAGAGGATATGGCACACTTATCAGAAATGGACTTACAATCAAGAATGTGGCATATGTGGAGGGACCTGGACTACAACTTGCGAGCACTTTGGAAAATTCGTGATATGGGATACAAGGTCACTTTTGACAAAAACAATTGTACTTGTCATTAGTGAGAGAGGTGATCAAGTTGTACTTTGGTAGAAGGCAACGAGAACATGTATGTTGTGGATTGGTCTACTGCAGTTCCGAAACTCGCTCGATTGTGCATACCAAATCGAACTCAATTGGTTATGGCACAAGAAGTTAAATCACTTGAATTTTGATGATATTAATCAGTTGGTGAAAAAGAAGTTAGTGATTGGTTTACACGAGATCACATTCAAGAAGGATGCTATATGTGATGCATGTCGGCAAGGTAAACGAGATAAAGTCAAGTTTCAAGTCAAAGACTAAACAATCAACTAACGAGTGTTGGAGCTTATGCATATGGATCTTTTTGGACCAATAACTCCAACAAGTGTAACAGAAAGAAATACACCTTAGTAGTTGTGGATGATTTTTCTAGATACACTGGGTGATATTTATGAACAAGAAAAGTGAGACACTCCAAAGCATGCCTAATCTTTTGAAGAGATTACAAAATGAGAAAAGTTTAACGATCATAAAGATAAGATCGATCGTGGTACCGAATTTCTCAACAAAGTTATAAGAGAATATTGTGAACGAATGGTGTACTACATCAACTTGTCTTGTCTGTGGTACACCTCAAAGCAAAATGGGGTTCTTTGAAAGAAGAAACAGGACATTAAAGGAAGCGGGAAGAACAATGATTTGTGAAGCATTGCTACCGAAAGATATTGGGTGAAGCAATAAATACAAGACATGCTATACACAAAAAGAACTTCGATAAACAAGAAAGCCGCCGAAGACACCCTATGAGGTTCGGAATGGAAGAATACCCAACATATCCTATTTCCATCCATTTGGAAGTAAATGTTTTATTCTAAATCACAAAGTTCATTTGAAAACATTCCAACCTAAATCGGATGAAGGCATATTCTTGGGATATTCTTCGGTCCACAGAGCATTCGAGTACCGAACAAGAGGTCACTAAAACATGAAGAAACAATCCATGTTGTGTTTGATGAACCTAAGTTTCTTGGAATGGAAGATGAAGATCATCAACCTGCTAGGAATCAACAAGTCACGATCCAGATTGTGTTGAAGTTTTGGAAAGATTCAATGACTTAAAAGTTTCGATATCGCCCACTGCCGAACACCCCGAGACAATATTACCGATGCAACAAGCCGAAGCGGTTCAAGGATCCGCCGACCCCCCTATAGAAGAAACTACAACGAGACCCTACCGAAGATGATGTTCCCGAAAATCAAAATAACCAAAATCCTCAATGGTTAAGGAATCACCCCGTTGAACAAGTTATTGGCAATGTACGGCAAGGTGTGAGGACTAGAAGACAACCGGAAGCTATGTTTACTGTTTTCTATCTCAAATGGAACCTAAAGTTGTTGAAGAAGCAATTTCGGATCCAGATTGGATAATTGCTATGCAAGAAGAATTAAATGAATTTGAAAGAAATCAAGTTTGGACACTAGTTGAAAGGCCAAGTCATGCAAATATCATTGGTACTAAGTGGGTATACCGAAATAAACTTGATGAAACGGTACCATTGTGAGAAATAAGGCCGGACTAGTTGCAAAAGGCTATTCTCAAGCGAAGGAATAGATTTTGATGAAACTTATGCACTTTTGTTGCAAGATTGGAAGCTATCGATTATTCCTAGCACATGCTGCATATAAGAACTTCAAAGTATATCAAATGGATGTCAAGAGTGCATTTTTGAATGGGATCCTAGAGGAGGAAGTGTATGTTCAGCAACCTCCTGGATTTGAAGTTAAAGATCAAGAAGATAAAGTGTACAGACTCAACAAAGCACTTTATGGATTGAAACAAGCACCAAGAGCATGGTATGAGACTCTATCTCAATTCTTGGTAGACAATGGTTTCACAAAAGGCACCATTGACAAGACTCTTTTCAGAATCAATGAAGGGGACAGCACCCTGCTGGTACAAATTTATGTGGATGACATAATATTTGGTTCTGAGAATGATTTACTTTGTGAAAAATTTGCAAATCTAATGAAGAGCAAATTCCAAATGAGTATGATGGGAGAAATGAATTACTTTTTGGGATTGCAAGTCAAACAAGTGAATGATGGAATCTTCATTCATCAAACCAAGTATACCAAGGAGTTGCTGAAGAAGTTTGGTATGGAAAATAGCACTAAAAATTCAACTCCTATGAGTACAAACATCAGATTAGATGAAGATAAAGAAGGCAAAGATGTTGATCAGACCTTATACAGAAGGATGATAGGCAGTCTGCTGTACCTCACTGCCAGCAGACCTGATATATCCTTTGTTGTAGGTGTTTGTGCAAGATTTCAATCTAAACCTAAAGAAAGTCATTTAGGTGCGGTTAAGAGAATCTCAAGTATCTTAAAGAGACTTTGGGAGTAGGGATATGGTATTCCAAGGAAGGAAGCTTCAAGGTAATATCCTACTCGGATTACGATTATCTTGGATGCAAGATTGATAGAAAAAGCACCTCGGGAACCCGTCGGTTAATGGGAAATAGATCGGTCTCCTGGTTTAGCAAGAAACGAATTCTATTTCAACTTCCACCGCCGAAGCCGAATACATTGCTTCTTGGAAGCCGCTTTGTGCACAAGTACTATGGCTAAGACAACAATTAAGGGATTATGGAATTGAAGAAAGGAAATTCCAATCATGTGTGACAACACAAGTGCAATTGCAATCACGAGAAAATCTGTTTTGCATTCAAGAACCAAGCACATTGATGTGAGACATCATTTTATAAGAGATCATGTTGAAAAGAAAGATGTGGTGGTTCTATACATTCCTACTGAAGATCAACTTGCTGATATTTTCACTAAACCTCTTGACGGTGAAAGATTTGCTAAACTAAGGAATCGAACTTGGAATCATAAAGATTGATCGATATTCGGCGGTGTCTTGGAATTCACCAAGGGGATTAGTCTTTGCTATGTTGGGTGAGCTCACTTAGCAGATTAGTCATTGGTATCAACAATTCCATGTACTTATGTTTGGACAATTGAGCAAATGAGGTTGCCAAGGGGATTGGTCTTTGTCATTTTGGGTGAGCTCACTTGACGGATCGGTCATTGGTATTAAACCTCATCTTGTATTATCAATTGAACAAAACAAGAAGAAAACAAGGTTCGGCGAGTACTTTTGTCGGCAGGCCGTCGAAGTCTACTTATCGACACACCGCCGAGCCCACCCCGCGAGGATTACCCCTTTGGAGGGAACGTTACTCAATCAAAATAATTAAAGTCAAAAAGCATATTGGCGGGATATTTATTTTATCCATTATTACCACAGTCAAACCATCCAACGGTTACAAACGTTATGGAGGAGTAATGGGCCACGTGTCAAGACAAAGCATTTAATCAAATTTAATCGTGGTTACCTCAATGTACGTGCTATGACGGCTTCAACTACCCACTTGTCTATAAAATCGATCGTTATACGATAGTTTCTCCACTTGCAATTTTCGCTTTATCTCTCGCAAAATCTACATCGTGTGAACACGAGATTTGAGAGCAATCTTTCTTCATCTTTTTCTTATTTCAATGGCGGAAAGGATTGAGGTTCAAATCGAATCAAGCCAAAGTGTAAGAGGCTATGTTGTTGATGCAAACAAAACGGAACCGGCTATTAATATAGGTCGAAGAATAAGAAGGTTTGCGGAGCCGGAGAACAAACTCAACATCGATTAGAAACAATATCATACACCAATGTTATTGATTTACGGAAGAATATTGTTATAGAAGAAGGAAGCTGAAGCATTCAAAACCACTTGTGAATGGTGAGGAACTTGTAATCTCCTCCAATCTCTTTGAGAGAAGTGTTTGGTTTTGAAGAAGTTGTTGATGGTTCGGTCAATCCCGAAGCTATGGGATTGGACAAGATGGCTTTTGTAGATCAGATCAAGACAAATGCAACTATCAAATCAGTACCAGGCATCAATTGCAAAAACATTGGTAATGAATACAGTCTGGTGAGCAAGCTCATTGCAAAGAACATACTTGGGCTAGTTGGCAGTATGGATACTCTATCAGGACCCAAGATAGAGCTGATGATTATCATTTGCAGAAGCATGAAATTTGATTGGGGTGGTTATTTCATTCATTATATGAAGAAAGTAGCCAAGGAGGACAAATTAAAGAAAAGAAAATCAAAGGCCTTACCCCTAGGTTTGATGGTTCGACCCCGTGAATCATCCGGAGGTTCCCGATCTTGAACCGAGTTGACATAAATCGGTCCGGATACAAGAAGGAGATTGATCATGCGATTCTGGACTAGATGATGATGAAGAGGTTTTGGAGAGCATCTTGGTGATAATGATGATGGAGATGACGGTGATGCTTGGTGGTGAGCGAGTTCAAGCAAACTAAGAAGATATCCATCAAACCCGCCGCATCAAAGAAAACCGCCGGAAAGAGAAAAAGTGTCGATGTTAGGAAGATTACGAAATCTTGAAATCAAAGAGAACAAGAAAGGAAACAAGCACTGATCGCTCGAGTCCGCCGAGGGTCAAGTGGAGGTTACCGACCCCGCTTTGTAGCCGCAAGAAGAACTGTTGTTGAAATTCGACAAAACAACAAAAAGAAGATAGTAGAAAGAGAAAATCTCTTGGATGATGATGATGATGATGATGATGATGATGATGAACCCCTATCCAAGAGGATGAAGGAGGTTGCCAAAAAGAAGAAGTATGGCAAAGGAAAAGAATTAAGAATCTTGGAAAAACAAAAAGTCCAAGAAGAGGTGTCGGTAGAAGAAGAAGAGGTCGTTGAGGTGAGCCCTTAACTATTATTCCACCGAGTTGTAATCGGTGATTCCTCACCGATGAGGTTAATAAGTCTATCGGAAGTGAACGGGTTGTTGTTGAGCAATCGTTGAAGAATCACGACGATCATTGTACCGCAAACTCTTTGTAGAAGATGTTATTGGTGAATCTACTGAAGCCGCACAGGTTGTTGTTGAGCAATCTGCTGAAGAACCACAGCAAACTACTGACCCTGCTGTGGTAGCTGAAGAAGTGATTAAAGACTTGATTGAAGACCCCGCAAGTTTGGCAACAGTTCGGGGGAAGAGCGATCGCTTGCTAACCCGCGATGAGCATGTGAGTCGGGGGAATCAAATGTGATACGGATGGAAGTAGTAGGTACAACTACACAATCACAAAGAACCCGCTTGATTTTCAAACATCCGTAGAAGAGACCATGAGTCCGCTTGTTGAGACCTTTGGAGGTCAACAAGCCACCGAAGTCTGCTCCCGGGAGATCTTTCATGCCCTTTGAAAGGCATATGAAAGAGAGGAAGAAAAGCGAAGAATCTGTGGATCCCAAACTTGCAAATTGCCGATTATTTTCAATGGAAGTTTGGTTTCTACAAGAAACAAAAGCCAATTCTTGAACCTATGACCGATTTTGAGGAATGGGCTTTTAACAATTTGGGAGTGGAGAACTTGCTTGGATCTGGTTGATACCACTCTGCCGCAATCCAGATCGATGGATCTATTTGATGAGCAACGAAGGAGGAGGGTATTAAGTTCGAGATCCAAGAGATGGTGATGATGATTCTTCCTCATCATCGACTCAAGGGGAGATTTCCCCTCGGGACCGGGAGAACCGGTGGGACCGCATTGATAAATGATCCACCGCACAACGAGTCCACGAGTGGTATCGGTAAGTCCGCCGAGGGCCGACGGAGGATCGAAGAAATGGATGAGGATCTACAAGATCTCACCATGGATGATCTAGAAGCATTGATCAATGAGGGAATTACATTGAGTGATGGTAGGCTAGTTGATGAATCTGCTACATTTCATGTTGTAAAGCCTTTGGACAACCCGAAGATGAACAGATTGTTGATTTGGATCAAGAAAAAGCCGGTGACTTTAGTGAACCAAGTGCTAGTTCGAGGAATCCATTGAATATCAAGATGGATTTGACATTGAAGGCACTCTTACTAAAAGCGCCATCATCCCGCACAAGATTGGTCATGCGAAGGTTTTCAAGTGGATAATACCAATATCTTTAATCCACGGGAAATTGAAGAGGAGGTACGGAGTTCTTTGGGGTACAAACGACACCTGGACAAAGGTTGGAACGAGGAGGTGGAGTTGCCGAGTCTCAAACAAAGCACTGGACACGAGTTGGAACAAACTTTGGGTTTGGAGGAAACCCCGCCGTTGCCGAGGCTTGTAGTGGAGCCTTCTGGAGCCAAGACCCTTGTAGGGAAGGATAATCGCCAGGTCGCTAGTGTTAATCAAGAAGAACAATTTGTTGGATTATGACTACAAAGTGATGAAGAATTTCAAATTTTTGGACAAGAAGAAGTTGCCGAGGAACCCGCACAAGATCCGGATCATGGAAGACATTCTTGGTGCAATGGTTGAGGAAGGACCTCCCCCGCCGGGAGAGATTTGAGTAAAGCAATGGTCATCGGTAGACAACGGGCACAATATAGAGTTGAGGAGCCCTCGATGGACCTACCGATAGTAGAATGACTAGTGGAGTGCCAATTGAAGTTGTCAATGAGTTAAGAACTGTAAGAAATGACATGCAACGAGTTAAGAACTCAATTGGACAGCAAGAACAGAGATTTGAAGAAGCGATGAAGATGGTAAATGATAACGGACAATCTCGATACGGTTGCTTCAAACTTTGCATCTACTCAAAATGCTGAATGATTTGATATGATGTTGTATCAAAGTTGGAAATAAAGCCAAAGACAAGTCTCTAAAAGACCAACTTCTTTCTATACATGAGAAACTTGACAAGCTTGCCGAAGCTCCTAAACTCCGCTCGAGCCTGTTCTTTGCACAACAACTCGCTATGCCCGATCCCAAACTCACCGAAAGGATCAACGGACCTGGAGGAGACATTGCAATCTAGGATCACTACCATTGATACTAGAACCGGAACCATGGAAGGCCAATTGCATAGAGTGATTGTATCACGGGAGGGTATTCATGGCCTCATCTCCCGTTTTGTTGATGATGTCACTAAGGGGGAAGAGGGCAAATCAGTGCACGAGAAAGGAGGCTGCAAGACTCTTTGCACGAAAAGATGGATTGATGATACAAATGCCTTTAGGAGACGCACTGGCGAGTTCAACTCAACGATGATCTTCTCGTCACAATACAAGAAAGAATTTTATAACGAAGGAGACCTTACCATGATATGGGATTTCATGAAGGCCTTAACTCTTTCTTGAGTTTGAAATTTTGGGAGGCAAGAGTCGAGCTTTAAGGTCAAATTACGAGAGGAGGCGAGAGGTGGAAGAAGTGGCGAGAGGTGATAGGGTGTTGCCTATCACAAAAGCAAAAGACTCACTTAATGAATTCAAGGATCTTTATATGAGATTTGGATTCGAGTGAATGATATCAATCTTGTCCCGCTCGAAGCATGGAATTGGTGGAAACAAGTCAACTCTTATATTGATTTCACACTTATTGAAAATGAATGGATGAGGGACATGATAGAAGAGATTAGAGCCTATCAAGAGCAAGCTGAGAAGGCCAGACAAGAAAGAGAGAAGAGACAATAGATCAGCTACTTATCATTATTTTATCTTTGCTGATGCTAGACTGTAATACTATGAACAATTATTTATAATGAGAATTGACTGAATTTGTTTAGTTTTTGTTTTTATCTTTTTGCTTTGCTGATTAGGTGAGGGTAGTGGCATCATCACCAAAAAGGGGGAAATTGTTGGACTTATTTCTTAGTTTTGATGATGAGTGCCATACTAGCTGTTATAGTGCAAAGGCAAAAAGATGTATAGATAAAATGTATAGGCTTATTAGAGTTTGATTCATAAATAGGTTTAATCAAACAAGCACGTAAAGGGTGGCCGATTGATATCGCCAGACCGGTCTAGGTCGATAGGGTAGATAGGTCGAGGCGGTCCGGAACCCGCCGAAGGCGAAGGCGAAGGCTAAGGGATCAAACTTAGTAATTAAAGTCAAGGATATGGAATCGATTTTAGGCAAGTCCGTGATGACCTAAAGCGATTACATATGCCTTGTGTAGAAGGTCTAAGTTCCACAAGTTGGATGATGTTTGGAACTTGGTTATATTTAAAATGATGTAATCTAACTTCACAAATAAAAGTTAGATAAAAGTAATCACCGCATTATATTTTACGGACAAAATAATGATGTTCAAATAGATGATTGGTATTACGACAGTCGATGAACCCGCCGATATATACCTCGATTAACTCAAGATTATTGGAAGATTACATGGATAAGAACAGCCAACTACCTCTCGACTTATCAAGCAAATCAAAGGCCGAGATTAAAAAGACGTTGGGATGATCCTTATTTTTATCCATTGGATACAAGTCAAAGGGGTGGACATGATCGCACCTTGTCAAAAAGTAATCGACGGTGTCGATCCTATGAATAGTGACAGAATGCAGTGCAGATGGGACAAATACAAGGAACGGTCACATTTGAATTTTAAATTCAAGTCACATGCACTCTTACATATAAATAGAGGACTTTCAACTCAGAAACAAAAGGATGAATTTTGAGAAAAAATTTAAGTAACAATACTGAGCTGAAAAACACCCTGCTGAACTTACTGAGCTTAAAGCTGCTGATCTAGTTATCTTCTTCAAGTGCTTTCTGTGTTCAAGCTGCATCAAGCATACACACTTGAAGACTGCAAGCTGCTGATTACATCATCCTAATCAAGCTGCTGCAACTGAATCATTTATTTGATTCATTCTTTATCTTATAAAGAATCTCGTCGAAGACGTGAAGCATCCGTTGGGTGTGTGAACTGTTGGTTTGTGGTGGAGTGGTGAAGAGGCAATCCTACCCTTCAAGGACCGTGGAAGACTCGGGAGCAAAGCAATCCTACTACTGTTCCCAATTTTCGAGTTTGTGAAGCCATAGTTATTGGTGAAGGACAAGCAACCTAGGATTCTTTGTAACGAGATAACTCAAAGATCACTAGTGAATTTCCTCCAACATCACGGGAGAAGAGTGGACCGACGGGATTACATCACACGGAACCACTATAAAATCTCTCTACTTACTTACCGCATTTACTTTCGCACTTAGTCATTACTCATATCAACCCGCTTGAATCTAGCAACCGAAATCACACACATACACTACCGAGTATCTAATACTTAGTAACATATTTAACAACAAGTAACAAGGCTTAATTTTGATATTATTCCGCCGCACAAATTTAGCAAATCGAACCGTCGTAGACTACGTTTATCGAGCAGGCTTACTGCGAGGTCTCGCAGACTCATCGAAGTATCGCGGGCCGCCGAAGTTGCGTAATTTGTTAACTCCAAAGTTTTAAGTGTTAAGTTTATTCACCCCCCCCTCTAAACTTAACTAAAGCCTTTTCAAGGGACCAACACTTTCTTATTTTAATATGTAAAAACAAAAATGATACTAGAAATACCAACAATCCGTAGTCTCTGATACCAACTAGCGTGAACCCCAAATGGTTAACACGACTTTAATTAACTAGATCGTTGATTGAAGCTAAAATAGATGAATAAAAAGATAGATAAACGATCACCTTGACCTTTAAGTAATTTATACTTAGCAATCTCGGTATAACCTTCACCCTTCGATAACTTGTATCTAAAAACTCCGGTATAGAACACTCAAGACCTGCTTCGAATCTTGATAAGTTCAGAGATCGAATTCTCAACACAAGAACTCTCAACACACTTTGCAAGTGATAAATACAATTTCTTATAATTTCCAATCTATATTTCAATTACAATAGATGGCCCTATCTATAGGATAAAATGAATATCTATAATTCATTGATAAGATAAAATGTCTTTCCTAAAAGAACTCAAAATGGCGTGTTCAAGGAGTCTTTTATGTCTTCAATGCAGCTTCAAAACCAAGGAGACTTTCTAGGTTTAATGTCTTTAGTTTATCCAAGTCTTGCAATCTCCAAGAAAGGGGGCGTCACCTTTACTTAATTTTCAGCTACTTATTTTCAGATTTATATACTAATAATATTTAAATAAAACATTTATAACATATTAAAATAGCTAATCTTAAAATGGTTTTATTTTCAGATATATAACGAGCTGACTTCAATCCGCTCCACGTGCGTCAATGATGAGTTTAACTAGTATTTCTTCAACTATTTGTGACTCTTCATGTGCCATGTTAATGTCTCTTATCAAAACATTCATGGCTTCTCGGACTCTCTTCGCTTGAAGTCTTGTCATTGGACCTTTAGTAATTCTCAACAGATCTTGACTGGGTATAGAGGCCAATGGTGAAATAACATCATTATGATTCATATCAGTCCTCTAGAAAAGCATGGGTCGACACGGTCGCAGAGACGGCTATTGAGAAAGAGCCAGAAATGATGGAGCGAGTAATCGAGCTTGTTTAGGAGGGAGTCGCCGAAAATAGAAGGGTCATTTGTGACACTCTCCAAATGAGAGATGAGCCCGATTTTTCCGCTCAGGATGAACTCCTAGAGATTGTTGTTAATGAAAAGCACCCTGACCAAAAAATAAAAATTGGGAGTCAATTGGACGAGAAGGAAAGGGAGGACTTGACGAGACTGTTGAAAGACAATCTCGATGCTTTTTTCCTGGATGGTTACCAATATGAAAGGGGTCGAGCCAGAAATAGCACTGCATTACCTAAACGTCGACCCAAGTTTCAAACAGATCCTGCAGGGGGGTTGCCACTTTTCAAAGGAAAAAAAGGATGCCATAAAGGTGGAGGTCGGAAAGTTGCTCCAAGCCGGAATCATCAAGGATCTACAGTACCCCACCTGGCTGTCAAATGTCATGATGGTGAAGAAGCAGAATGGAAAATGGCGTATGTGCGTCAACTTCACGGACTTGAACAAGGCATGTCCTAAGGACCCATACGAGCTACCACGAATCAACGGAATGGTCGACAGAATCGCGGGTTTCAAAGGTTGAGTTTCCGGGATGTGTATTGTGGCTATCACAAGGTTAGAATGGCAGATGAAAAAAGGAGATGACCGCTTTTCGAGCCACATGAGGCATGTACTACTATCAAATGATACCATTCGGCCTAAAGAATGCCTGGTTGATGTATCAGAGGATGGTCAATAAAGTTTTTGGGGGTCAGATCGAGAAACATGAAAGCTTACATTGATGACATTGTCATCAAATCCACTGGAGACGACCACCTCAGAGATCTGCAAGAAACATTCGATAACGTCATGAAGCATTCAATGAAACTTAATCTAGTGAAGTGTACCTTCCGGGTTTAGGCAGGGATGTTTTTGGGGTTCATGGTCACCCAAAGAGGGATAGAGGCAAATCCATAAAAAAATCAAGACTTGGTGAACATGGGCGAACCCAAAACCGTTAAAGAGCTGCAAAGGTTAAATGGGAGAATCATCGCTTTGGTTTGATTCATCTCTAAATCTGCTGACAGGTGTCTGCCGTTTTTCGAAGTCCTAAAGGAAAACAAGAAGTTCGGATGGGATAAAGAATGTTCTAAATCATTTAAGGAACTGCAGAGGTACTTGGCCGCTCCGCCTCTCTTGGTCAGTCCAATGTTGGTAGACGAGTTGCAATGATATCTTGCGGCCTCAGTCCGGGCTGTAGCTGCCGTTCTTGTCAAGGAGGATGGTACCCTCCTTAAACCCATTTTCTATGTTTCAAAGGCTCTTAGTCCCGTTGAAAGTCGTTATTTCAATGTAGAAAATTTAGCTTATTCGCTTGTTGTCGCCGCCCGAAAACTAAGGGTTACTTTTCATCACACACCATCATAGTGCTCACCGACAGTCCGCTGAGACAACTACTGCACGAACCAGATCTCTCGGCCGTTTTCTTCGATGGGCTATTGAATTAACCAAATTCGATATCAAATATCAACCAAGGAAAGCGATAAAAACACAATCTCTAGCCGAATTTATAGTCGAGATGAGCTTCAATGAGGATCATCCGGCCGGGAAACCTAGTTCGCCGTGCGTTGACGAAGTAAACACCCTAGCCGTGGTCTCACCGAAAAAGCCGAGTCACTGCTGGCAGATGTATGTCGAAGGGGCCGCGAGCCGAAATGGTTGTAGAGCAAGGATCCTACTCTTAGAGCAAGGGACATCTGAGGAGATCGAGAAAGCATTAGGATTTAACTTCACCGCCTCAAACAATCAGGTAGAATACAAAGCAGTCGTAGCAGGCTTGGAGCTCGCCAAAGCCATGAAAATGGAAAATCTCGAAGCCTACTGCGACTCAAAGGTGATTGACTGCCAAATAAATGGCACGTTTGGGGCAAGGCATGAGACACTTCAGAAATACCTTGATCTCGTGAATAGGCTGGTAAAGAATTTCTCATACTGTGAATTCAAAAACATTCCCCGAGAAGAAAATAAGAGGGCAGACTATCTGTCCAAATTGATAACAAAGACGAATTCACCGATCCGGCGGTCATGTTCGAATACCTCGAAGAGCCAGCCGTATGCAGAGCAGAAATTATAGACATTGAGTTTCCCATTCTGGGTTGGATATTCGAGATCAAAGCCTACATCGAAAATGGAATGCAGCCAGAAGATTTTAAAGAAGCTCAGGCTCTGAGGAAAAGGGCACTGCGTTGGACGGTCCTGAACGGAATTCTGTATAGAAGGTCTTTTAAAAACTGTTGCAGCGCTGCGTCTGACCCGAAGACATCCCAGGAATACTAACAGAGCTACACAAAAGGGTGTGTTTAGGCCATCCATCCAGCTGCACTTTGGCCTAAAATGTTTTATTAGCAGGATACTACTGGCCAAAGCTAGTTGAAGACTCTGAAAGGTATGCCAAAAGCAGTCACAAGTGCCAACGTTTCGCAGACATACCTAGGCTGCCTTCAGTGGGACAGAGTATCATCGTCGCCGCATGGTCTTTCGACATGTGGGTGATCGACCTAATCAGCCCGCTTAAAAGAGGCCGCTGCGAGTACGTAGTCGTCGCTGTGGACTACTTCACAAAGTGGATCGAGGCAAAAGTGCATGTGAAAATATACGCAACAGATATAATATATCTCTTAATAGATCAAGTCTAGACTCTATTTGGGGTGCCTCGAGCGATTGTATCCGATCACGGGCTGTAGTTCAGAGACGAGTTTGATGAATTTTGCAAAGAACACAACGTGAAACACTGGCAGTCTTCGGTATGCTATCCACAAGGAAATGGTCAAGCGCAGAACGCCAATAAGCAAGTGTTAAAGGTTCAAAAGAAAAGATTGGATGAAAAGGCCAAGAAGTGGGAAGATTACCTGGCCGAAGCCCTATGGACACTTCGAACTGCCCGAAAGGTAACAACCGGGGATACACCGTTTGCACTAACGTATGGTTCGGAAGCAATGACACCCGTCGAGATGGCATTGCCAAGCATAAGAGTTTCTCATTTTGATGACGGTCAAATTATACCCGTAAAAGTCATCAAACGTTGACCTTAAATCGTAAAAGTCATCAACGTTGACCTTAAATCGAGATTAATAATATATATTTCATATTAAATCACTCGTTTATATTTATTATTTAATGTTATATGATTTATATTATGTAATTTGGTATTTAGCCGTTTTTATTATAAAACGCCGATTTATTGTGCGATAAATGTTTATTTTGTAGATCACGACAAATCGGAAGGATTAATATCATTCAATCAATTATCTCAAGATAAGGAAGGAAGGAAATCGGAGCATTAAATGAGAGATTAATCGGATCAACATGCAAGCGTGCAGTGGGGAGCAAGACAGATGAAAAAACGTGTAGAATGGGCAAATTTTAGGTTCGGTCGACCGAGCCATCACACTCGGTCGACCGAGGCTCGTGTTTCGGTCACTTTTAGGGTTTTATCGAGTCTATCTTCTAGAACCTCCCTAAGTCGGCGTAAACTCCTATATAAGCAAGAAAGCCTTCGAGAAATTGTAAATTCATTCATATTCATTCAATAATACCATACAATTCTACTTTGATATTTTGATACAATGTAGCATAATTAGATTGAAGGTTTCGCGAGTTTAAGGGCTGCATTATGTAAGCCTTTATTTTCTGTTTCTTTTCTTTTAAGTAATTAATTTCCCCCAATTATGCTTTATTGTTTGAGTTAGTTAATTCATAGCTAGATGATGTAGATCTAGGCTATGTCGTTATGGATGTGGCGAAGCCTTGTCTATGAGGATCCCATAACCTACGTCATATACTTAGTATTTATTCATGAATCTACTTGATTTAATTAATGCGTATCTATGTTAGTTTATATGAATGCTTTACGAATTACTGTTTAATCCGTTCGTATGATGAAACGATGAGAGATATGTTCGGGGATGTAATCGGGGACGAAATTGATTCGGGTGACCGAATGAGTTCACTCGGTCGACCGAGCCCACCTATTCGGTCGACCGAGCCCCGTTTTCATCCGTTAAATAGCCACGTCTTTATGGTTAGGTTAACTTAATAGAATTTATTATCTCGTAGGTATGGCTATGGCTACGTTACTCGCTTAGTTTAATTAAAATGTGTAAAAAGGAAATACCAATATAAAACTCTTAGGTAGGCTTATGAATTGATCTTCGGACGTTCGCCGTTATCTAGGTAGGTTTATATTTGGGGATTGCTAGCACCGATTATACATACGTCGTAGATTAGCATGAGACTATAACTTGGTAATTGCTAGTTGGACGAGAGCTTGAGTAATCGTTTAGGAAGTACGCCTAACCATAGGAATGTTGCCCGGACGAGGTGTACGGTTAATATCGGCATCCTTAGAGTCGTAAGCGTGTGAGTTATATGAGATGGAGGCACCAAAAGGCGAAGTCACGTAACAATATCACAAGTTGATCTAGTGACCTACCGGTGCTAAGTCAAGTTAAAGAGGATGACTCCCGTAGCCAATCTAAGATAGATACAAACGGATTGAAGTTAATAAGTTCGTTTATTATATAAATTATCTAGGTCCAAACGATAAAGACTATAATTGGGGAGGTTAATTACGTTGTGTCGAGTCGTGTATTTACCTTTCTTGTCTTATGTTGGTCGTAGACCGCCTCTATGTCCTTGACATGTTTAATTAATTGTTTGTATATAAGATGATCCACAATTGGTTCCCTGTGGGATCGACCTTGATTCACTATAGCTATACTACGATGGGCCTAGTCCTCTTGCTAGTATTGGTTTATGGTGGTCAAGTATATTATAACCTGATTGACCCCGTCATCAAGTTTTTGGCGCCGTTGCCGGGGAACCAACGGTCAATTTTATATATAAATAATTTTTTTTATTCATGTCGAGTTTTCTGTTTTAGAGTCTGTTTTTACGTTTTGAGTCCCTCTGGTTGTCTGTTCTGTCTGAAAATTCCAGATTCTTTATGAAAAGAAAAAAAAAAAAATTTATTCGGTCGACCGAGAGACCTCATTCGGTCGACCGAGAATTTATATTTTTTTTGTTTTGTTCTTGTTCTGTTCTGTTTACAAGGTTTCTGATTTGTGTTTTTCGAGTCTGGAATTTCGCGTGTCTGTTTATCCCCGTATGTTTAATCCGTAGGTCTGATAGCAGCATGGGAAACCATGTTAAAATCAGTCTACGGTCTGTTTTGTTTTTCTTCTGTTTGCAGAAACCAGGGAAGCAATAATCTGAGTCAGTAATTTTTCAAGGGCGCTAAGGAAATAACCCAACAACATGTGGAGCTACGAATCTGCGATGGGAAAAGCGATGGAAGCAATACCTTTAAAGCACAAAGATGGCTCCGAAATTTATTTTAAAGGCTTAAATTCTTCGTGGTACAATGTTGAAGGCAAGGTACTACCCTTTTTTTTGCTTATGTTTTACTACCTTTTGTTTTTTTGAGCATAAGTTAGCCTATACATGAACCTTAGTATGAATCTTAGCCCGGAGTGGTTTGTAAGATTAATTCTATTAGTGTCGAAGGTCTGCCCCAAATCTGTCTCATCTAGAGGGTGTAAAGAAACATGTAGTCGTTGAAAGGAAGCAAGTGAATAAAGAGTTCCTCGTAGTTCGTTAAAATCTCTTTGTCCTATGCATGAGATTGCTTCTACCGGCCGGGGAGCAACAAATTGTGTAGTTTAAGCATTCACAATCTAAAGAAGACGTTGAGTTTTGAGAGAACACCATCTTCTCGCTTTCGTTGAGTTTTATGGTGATGGCTTCTCGGTGAACCCACCTTAAACGAAACGAGATTACGCTTTGGGTGACAATTTAGAAATCGGAGACTCTTAGTACATTGGTTCGGAAATGGTCTAACCATGGCTGGGCGAGTTCAACTGAGCTTCGGCTCAATCGACTCCCCTCCACGTGTGATGTACGTTACAGCAGTTCGACAAGACTTAGCATAGCCGATAAGCCTTCGGGCTAAACGGGGCTTAATCTTGACGGATTGGCCTGAACTGTCACATATGTTCCAACGAATAAGACGGCGTAGGCTTGCCTACATAACCGACCTTATTCGGAGTACTTAGATTCATTGTTTCTTATTGTCAAGGCCAAAACCGTAATTTTAACCAAATTCACTAATTCCTAAAACGAGAGCCGAGGTAAGAGCTTTGGATAAATGGTATGGATAAATGTCGTTTCCTAGGTCTCACAACCAAGGGAAGGGTATTAATCCGCAAAAGCGACAAGCCACCTCTAATAGTGCTCGAGGGTCAAAGTCCGGTGATCCAAGAATAATGACCGACAAGGATACTCTTTGGAAAGTCGAGCCGAGGACTTTAAACTCGTAACTACTTCTTTGAAACCTTTAGGATTTATTTTTAGGATTTTAGGTTTTTCTTTTCGTGAGTCCAATAAGAGTAACGTGAAATATGTTGAGGTTTTTTATTTTGCCGTGTTTCGATGGCCATTGGGCTAAGGATGTGCAAAACTTTTTTACTCAATATAGGCCACGTGAAATAGAGTTCCGAGAGTCGAGAAATTGCTAAAGAAAAGGAAATTTAGCAATCAATCTTAAGATGGAAGCATTAAGAGAGCTTGAGAATTATTGAAAATGTAACAGAGAATGATTGGTGCGAACAAGAACAATCTTGGTCAAATTCTAAAACTTTTTAGGTGATCCAAGTGAAAATCCAAAGTGATGTGCAATTCATTCGCAATTATCCTTATCTTTCCCTTTACAATTTTTCACCTTCAAACTTTTCGATCCTCTCACCAATCGCCCCGAAAGTTCACATTTCTAACCATTCTTTCATCGCCTCTCTTTCTTTCCATCCGTTTCACTCTCCCACCCAATCTCAATGCCTTAACCATTTTCAACCCACCCGTAAACACAATTTCTTACCCGTCCTTTATCTTTTCTTCCCATCCTTATGTGTATCTTTTTCTAAACCCATCATACTCTCAACCTCCATTTTGTTTACAAAATACCTTTGTGTTGCGGAATTTGAAATATTGCTAAGCTTTAATGATTATTTTTTATCATTTTGATTTTCATGATCCTAGTTGGGGTAAGTGTAGCTCTGACCCTAGCTAGATTTTAAAGGTTTTTGGTTCGATCAAAATACAACCTATCTTTCTACCGGAAGTTTTAAATTTCACATTTTTTTCCGTCTATTCCGGCATTTCTAGATGATAAGTTTTGTTCTGAACTATCACACCGATCCGACCTTGTTGATGACGGTTATGACTTTTACGTGATACATTGGGTTATTAGTAATTTCGAGGAGTAGCTACATCTCCCTAAGTTGTTGATATCCAATGCAAGCGAGAAGTTTTCGCGCTAAGTATTTGATTTTATCTTTAGCCAATAGGTCGCATTCAATCTCGTTATACCTTACCAAGTTTCTCTTTTCTTGGATTGAATGCCTTTTCGAGTTACCACCCTCGTGTTTTCACACGTCGGGTAATGCTTTTTGATCTTTGTCTTCTCCACCCGGTTTTAAGAATATTTAGGCGGTGGAGGTTGTGATGAAGACCACCATCTTTAGTTGCTTGTTTATTTTTCTTTCTATTTTAGTATTTTTTTCTTGTCATTGGTTGTATAAAATAAAGTGGCTTAAACTGTTTTTAGGTATGTATACCTCATTACCGCCACATTATTTTATAACTTCCATAGACATGGTATTTTACGGTTTCGTGGAGTTTGTCCGTTTATACAGTTTTCACTTGCTTCTCCACGAAGTGCCGAAATCTACTCCGATGTTCTCGCATTTACTTGAGAGCCGTTTCCAGAGCTAAGTCTTTTTCTTAAATTCTCATTTATTTTTGTCATTGAGGACAATGCCATGTTTAAGTGGGGAGTAGGAGACTTAGCCATGTTATGTCATGTTATGTTATAATTAAAAATTGAATGAAACGGCACATGATTGAAAATTTTGAATAAATACCATATTATGTATCTCGTACCCTTAGAATTGTGAGTTCCTAGCTAAGAATTGATAGGAAAGGAACCAAGTTGCATGAGTACGTGATCATTTTATACTTGTGTTAAGTAAATTTAAGGATATTCATGCCCGTTTTTGCGAGTAGTTATTTATTATTCAATTACTCAACCTGTGAATCGAGTATACCGCGCAAATCATAATAACTGAAGAAATTATGTGTACATTGTATAGATGATTGGTTATGTAAACTTAGTGTCAATATCTATCTGCTGATGTATTCTGGATTTCTTGCCAACAAAAGCAGAGTAATAAGCTTGAGACGTACCTGTGTTTGACAATGCGTTAAAACACTGGGCTTGTAGTAACATTACCAAAGTAGCCCCGCGCTTGTGGTATTATTCGATGCTATACATGATCTAAGATAGGGGGATACTCTAAAAAGTTTTCTTCCTTGAGATTGATAGTATTTGAAAAATATGAAGATATGAAAAGAATATTCAACTCTTTAAGAGGCTTTGAGTAGTACTCGGTCTCCAAGTCCAAAAACCCTATAGATACGCTCTTGCTTATTGTTCTAGTGCTTTAACCATTGCGAGGCATAAGAAGTATGAATGCTGAGGTTGGTAGGTTGAGATTGCGAAGTTAGCATAAACTCTAATCTTGCCACGGATATATAAAACTAAATGCACATGCACACATCACTTCGATTCATAGTCAGTAGTGAATAATGGATATCTTATGAGCATGACTAGTATGAGTTGACTTGAGTTTCTTGTGTAAGTATGATTTGACCATAGAAAATGTTGTCTTGGGGAATGACTTATTGATGCTTTGTTCGGGACGATCAAAGTCTAAGTGGGGGTAGTTGATGACGGTCAAATTATACCCGTAAAAGTCATCAACGTTGACCTTAAATCGAGATTAATAATATATATTTCATATTAAATCACTCGTTTATATTTATTATTTAATGTTATATGATTTATATTATGTAATTTGGTATTTAGCCGTTTTTATTATAAAACGCCGATTTATTGTGCGATAAATGTTTATTTTGTAGATCACGACAAATCGGAAGGATTAATATCATTCAATCAATTATCTCAAGATAAGGAAGGAAGGAAATCGGAGCATTAAATGAGAGATTAATCGGATCAACATGCAAGCGTGCAGTGGGGAGCAAGACAGATGAAAAAACGTGTAGAATGGGCAAATTTTAGGTTCGGTCGACCGAGCCATCACACTCGGTCGACCGAGGCTCGTGTTTCGGTCACTTTTAGGGTTTTATCGAGTCTATCTTCTAGAACCTCCCTAAGTCGGCGTAAACTCCTATATAAGCAAAGCAGCCTTCGAGAAATTGTAAATTCATTCATATTCATTCAATAATATCATACAATTCTACTTTGATATTTTGATACAATGTAGCATAATTAGATTGAAGGTTTCCAGAGTTTAAGGGCTGCATTATGTAAGCCTTTATTTTCTGTTTCTTTTCTTTTAAGTAATTAATTTCCCCCAATTATGCTTTATTGTTTGAGTTAGTTAATTCATAGCTAGATGATGTAGATCTAGGCTATGTCGTTATGGATGTGGCGAAGCCTTGTCTATGAGGATCCCATAACCTACGTCATATACTTAGTATTTATTCATGAATCTACTTGATTTAATTAATGCGTATCTATGTTAGTTTATATGAATGCTTTACGAATTACTGTTTAATCTGTTCTGTATGATGAAACGATGAGAGATATGTTCGGGGATGTAACTGGGACGAAATTGATTCGGGTGACCGAATGAGTTCACTCGGTCGACCGAGCCCACCTATTCGGTCGACCGAGCCCCGTTTTCATCCGTTAAATAGCCACGTCTTTATGGTTAGGTTAACTTAATAGAATTTATTATCTCGTAGGTATGGCTATGGCTACGTTACTCGCTTAGTTTAATTAAAATGTGTAAAAAGGAAATACCAATATAAAACTCTTAGGTAGGCTTATGAATTGATCTTCGGACGTTCGCCGTTATCTAGGTAGGTTTATATTTGGGGATTGCTAGCACTCGATTATACATACGTCGTAGATTAGCAAGACTATAACTTGGTAATTGCTAGTTGGACGAGAGCTTGAGTAATCGTTTAGGAAGTACGCCTAACCATAGGAATGTTGCCCGGACGAGGTGTACGGTTAATATCGGCATCCTTAGAGTCGTAAGCGTGTGAGTTATATGAGATGGAGGCACCAAAAGGCGAAGTCACGTAACAATATCACAAGTTGATCTAGTGACCTACCGGTGCTAAGTCAAGTTAAAGGGATGACTCCCGTAGCCAATCTAATATAGATACAAACGGATTGACAGTTAATAAGTTCAGTTTATTATATAAATTATCTAGGTCCAAACGATAAAGACTATAATTGGGGAGGTTAATTACGTTGTGTCGAGTCGTGTATTTACCTTTCTTGTCTTATGTTGGTCGTAGACCGCCTCTATGTCCTTGACATGTTTAATTAATTGTTTGTATATAAGATGACCCACAATTGGTTCCCCGTGGGATCGACCTTGATTCACTATAGCTATACTACGATGGGGTAGTCCTCTTGCTAGTATTGGTTTATGGTGGTCAAGTATATTATAACCCGATTGACCCCGTCATCAAAGAAAGCAAATTTCCTGAACATTGCCTCGGTAGAAGCAAAGCCAACTAATACGCAAGCCCATCTCCCAAAACAAGAAAAGAAAAGAAAAGAAAGAAAGACTCGGCAGTGGTAAACCGCACTGAAGATCGATAGACTTCGGTTTTCTTATCATTTCACTCGTATCCCAAATCTTACTTCCTACCTCTCCTCTTCGAGCATTATAATCCTCGAAGTCACCTCAGGAATGGAAAGGGCGTAAAGAACAAACGCCTCAGCATCAGTAACCTCATTATGATCGGGAAGACAGAAAACCCAAGTGTACAGGAAGCGTTTCCACCCCATCTGCCTCTGATTCAGCATATATGCCGTCACAGCCGTGCCATCCTCCCACTCGTTTCGAAGTAAAAACTGGAAGGCATCAAACCGGGTAGCATAATAGTCAATCCCGTCATCAAGATTCCAAGAGGAGTCATAATACTCAGCAGGATTTGGAAGGCCATAAAAATCATTTATGGCGGCCGGGGTGAAGTTCACCGTCACTCCACAGACGGAAACAGCTGTGGTACGATCATCGTGACCATTCTCCGACAAAGCGGAGTAATACTCACACACCGAAGTTAGGTTGTATTCCCCCACCGGGGTGGTGATGAAATTCCTCTAGCCATTGGCATTAATGGTAGCCCGATGTCCCGGACCAACATGTCGCAAGTTGAGACTCCTCTCCACCAGGTGACCTTGGTCACGGAAAAAGGTCATAAAATTCTTCATCGCCACTTGTGAGGCAGTAGACCGAAAGCAAACAGAGGGCTCCTCCCCCATGACAGGCTCGAAGGCATTGGAGCCTTAACTTGAAGATTCGGATGAAGACATGGAAAAAGACTTTTCAGAAAAGTTTAGAAAGACGGAGGAATGTTCAGAAAGATTGCAAGTGAAGAATAATTCCAAGACCCCCTCCTTTTATCGACCCAGGAAATTAAAGGGTGGAAGGTCAATAGTCATACACTTTCAAATTCGAATTCAAGTCCTCACGGTAACCGAGCTGACGCTTCGTAGGAGAAGTCATAAATGCATCGGATGGATGAAACATCATGAATTCGCTGGTTGAACTGAGTTATGAGGCTTCACGACTCCCAAGAGCCCAAACCGTTTTAGTCGAGCCCGACTGAAACTGGTGGCTCCATTGAAATAGGGGGCCGCTGACGGACACGATGAAGTTTCTCACTCACGTTTATCTTTCATAATTCTTACTTAAAATCACTTTCACCTCACTCAAAGATGGGGGCCGCCGGTCAAATTTCCAGCTCAAAAACAAAAATTAAGACAAATACAAGGCACAAAAGAAACAATTTCATTATACAGAACTGGGCCGTCAAGATAAAATTATTACAAAGGTTGAATGGAAAATAAAACCTAGAGCTAATTAGAGTCATAATCTGTTGATGAGTCTGAAGCGATACGCTCGAGCTTGACGTTCGTGCACGGTGGCACCAACACGTCACCATGAGAAACAGGCATCCTAAGAGCGTTGGTGCACATGCTGGAGATCAACCGAGGAAAGGGGATGGGCCTATAAAGTTCTGTCTGGGCAGCAAACCGTAGTATTTCCCGATAGATCAGAAAACCCTAATCAACACTGACATCCTCATCGGCCACCATGATCGCATAAATGAGACTTGATTCGGCCTCTGAGATCTCCTCAAATTCATACGAAGGAAACATACGAGAGTTGATCAGGTTTTTCCACTCTCGGTTGGCCTGAGACATCTCTGAATCGTAGCCCTCGGGCAAAGGGTCCTAGTCGCCCGGTATCAAAAAGCGGAGGGCCGGGGCTCCATAGATACGCTTCCTCAGCTCACTGCTAAGACTTCAGACCATCTCGTAATGCACGTACGGAGGATGAACAAGCAAATCGAAGAATTCATTGATAATGGCAGGACTAAAGACTATGTTAACACCCCAGAGGGGAACGACAGTAACAACATCATTAGTCATGACCAATACCGACAGCACGGAATAAAATTCCTACACCTTGGTGGCGTTGTGTACCCCCCGAGGTGCCTTAATAAAGCTAGACCACCCTAGCTTGACTATGCGAGCACACTCGGAAAAGCTAATCTTTCGAAGGTTCAAACCCCTCTCTGCCAGCAGAGGAAATTGATTGAAATGCGAAAAGAAATCGGCTATGGCTAGTGGATAAGCTGTGTGGAAGAAGGGAGAATCACCAAATTGGCAATAACTATGATAGAACAAAGATTGAGAGAAGATGTGTTGGTGAAGGGGGGAAGCCTCCTCCTTTTATAGCACAAAACAAATTATACGATGAAGGAAATGGAATGAATCGAACGGTGAAGATTAAGGGTCTGTCCAAATTTCGAAATTCGAATAACCATTTATGGCGGAATAGTCATTGGAACCGCCACCATTAGGAGCACGATCTTCGAAAACGTCTGAAATGGCCAAGGAACAGTAACAGACCAGAGGTGGCAACCTTGCCTCCGAACGTGTCAGAAAAAGACAGCAACCGTCAGACTTTACAGCTGGAGGACCTCAAAGGTCGCTTCGAGCGTATCCGCCCATAAGTACGGTTTTATACGCGCAAAGCAGGGGTCCACACCCAAATTTTAAAGCAAGTGAACAGGTCCTGTAAGGTAAAGATTATCGTTTCAACTCAGATCCACGCATCGCTGTTTCGACCTCACTTAAAACAAGGGGGGCCGCGTGGGAATTTTTCGACTCAAGATTAAACATTCGACAATGGTAGAGTACTTGAAGCAAAAGTCCTTGTTATGTTGATCGAGATCATATGCGACCTCACTCAAAACAAGGGGGCCGCAAGCAAAAAATTTTAATTCAGCAGACACGAATTTGATCGAACACGTCATTTTGGAGATCTCGACTCGAAGGGCTCTCAACCTCACCAAAATAAAGGGTCAGCATGCATATGAATGCCCAGAAGCAGGAAGGAATTTGAAAAGTAAAATATTTCAAACAATGCAGAAGCAAAACACAAAGAAAGTCACGAGTTTACTACAAAGTTATTACAAAATCCAGGCAAATCCGGAGGGACAATCTAAAAAGGTTGAAATCCACAAAGTTTATGAAATTACAATCGAACAGGACGAACTCACTTATCAGAGGCTAGAGTAAGAGTATGATCTCTAGTCAGGTTTAAAAAGTCATCGCTGAATTGAGGAGTGCCTGCTTCACCCGGGCTCTCTCCTTTTTCAGCGGCTCCCTCTTTGAGCTCCCCACCATCATCTCCAGTTTCATCATTTGTCTCATCATCCTCAATAGTTTTTCTCTCAGCCGCCTCCATCATTGAAAGCAAATTAACCTTATTGGCTGGCGGAGGATTCCAGACAGGCAGATCATCTTTCGTACACTGAGCCGCAAAGTCGGATAGCTGCGACTGGGTGTAAGGAAGATCAGGATGATGGACTCTCAAAGCAGCATCAAGTTGAGAAGTGAGTTGCCAATCGAGCAGGGTGTCCAAACTGATCTTGCCAACCCCGAAGGCTGACCAAAAGCATCGGGCCACATGAAAGAAACATCGATCATAGTATTGCTCCCTGGCAATCCTCAATTCCTCAAGGTGCCACACAAATCTTTATCGGCGTCGCTCAACTTACCCAGGAGGAGGTCAATCCTCTTTTGGCTCTCAACACATTTGAAGACGGCTTCATCTCTCCAAGCCTCAACAGATCACAACAACTTGCTGACCTTCTGAGCCTTCTTGGCATTGGACATATTGTCAGTACGGAGCTGGGCAAGTTCAGCACAATCGTCAGCAGACTGCTTCTCACCCTTTATGGCCCTCTTCTTAGCCCAGCGGCTTCCTACTCAGCTTTCCTCAACGCTGCCTTCAAGTTGTAATTCTATTGAAGGAGTTCGGTCTGTGCCGCGTCATGCTCGTATTCGGACTGAATGAGCTCGGTTCCAAGCTAAGAAAGGAAATAACAAACGCAAGTACCTAAACGAAAATAAATCACGAAACTAAACGGACTACTTACCTGACTTGAAAAGACTCCGAGTAACCCGATGGTGCCGGCCAAGCATTAGGACCGGCTTGACGAACCCACAGTCGCCATTGAAGCCACCACATCCTCCTGAACACAACGGGAAATAATACATCGACCTACAACTCGCTCAGTTTCATCAGGCAAAGTGAACTTCAGATTTTTCAGAGGCAGCACGTCGGCGATGGCAATAGCCACTTTACTAGCATCCCTCAACTCCAGTGGCTTCTCGGCAAAGTCCTTATTCATCCATATTGCAGGACGGCCTGGAGCACCAATAGGGCCCCTCTGAACTGGTGGCGGCTTCGGTCGATGAGATGCAATCGGCACCTTCTTACCCTCAGCTCTCGACTTGTTAGGGCTATCAGCCAGCTCGATCACAGCAGGCGAAATAGGAAACTCCTCAAGGTTTAGGCCTACAGTAACCACATCAGCAGCTTCAGATGCAGCCACAGTAGCAACGCCGCCCTTGGCCACAGGTTTTTGACTTTTCTTTGGAGCGCCACATCTCCCACGTCGACCTCCTCCTCGACAGTGGCAAGAACGGAAGACTTCACCCTTATGGCGCCCTTTTTCCTTTTAGGCTTAGGTATCACGGTAACCGTCGAGTCTCCCACCGACATGTTTAAGGGTTCGCCGAGTGAAGCAGCATCAGTAGACAATACGGATATACTAACGGTCGTAAGCTCCACATTTGTGCTTTTAGCCAACAGAGCTTCATTGGCCCTCTTTCTTTCTCTGATCTTACCAAGTCAGGATGCTCTATCATCAACGGCATCAAGCATCTTGCGTGAAATGGATGAAAGAGTCAACAGTAGTGGTAAGACAAGCAATAAAGCCGCAAGTAAATGAAAGTCGAAATGATGAAGAAACTATAAACAAGTAAGAGAAAGAAAAAAGCGTTACGCTGATATTTATTCTGGTGTCTCTCGGGTCTTCCAGAACTGACCTGACATCTGGACGGGTAGGTCTTGGAGTGATGGCACTCTGCATACCAATCCTTGTCGGACTGCAATGTTAAAGGTTCAACAACAGCGGCTCCTCCAGGGGCCGAGCCAAGAATGCCCGCCAAAGCACTATATGCCTGGCGGATGTCAATTAAAGATCTTCAACTAAGCACCCTCTCCTGGTTCGCACTTTCCCATCTGAGAAGATTGTAGATCTTGTTGACCAGCTCATGCTCACACGTCTCAAGTACCTTACAGACAATAATCGAATTCAGTCTCTTCGTTGGCCGCACTTCAAACTTGAGAAGGGGCCAACCCACGGCAGACTCAATGATCAGACCGCGTTGCTCCCAATTATTCACTTTTCTAGGAAGCCAGTAAAATAGCCGGCACATGTTGACTTTGGCCTGGACTAATAGCAGGTTGCGAGTATCGTGGGGATCATTCATCACGGCCTTCCCAAAAGTATAAAACCTCTAAAAACGGGAAGGATAGGCTCATATTTCAATATCCAACACATAACAATGAAAGCCGAAATTATCTTCACGGCCCCCAGGACAAAGTCACAGGGCAGAGTGGCCAGCGTATCCATTACTTCCACAATGAAAGGTTCGTAAGGCCGACACACTCCCGACACAAAGTGATCATAAAATAAAATGAGGCCATCCGTCTCTAGGCGTTGGCTGACCCGATCGATATCTACGGCAGAATCACCTGACTCTGGATCCCTCTCTACTTGGTCCGGACCAGCGGCCAAGCTGTCCGGAAAGCTAGTGAAAAGATAATCCAGGGAAATAATATAACTAGTGAAAGTTCCTGAGGCAGCAAGGCTCCTACAGAAATCAAGCCATTGGATTTCGATTTCCTTATCCATAGCGGCCACCAAATTTTCCTCCTCTGTGGCCTCGGGGTTGTTCGGTCTGAGAGACTTATTCTTTTTCGGAACCTCCCCGTCACCACTTTTACTGGCTGTAGCCTTCTGCGTGGAGCCCCGAGTCCAGGCGGCATCTTTAAAATCCCTAAGTGTGGTCTTTTCAGGGGATTGGTGATGCGATATGATCCCAGGAGATCGACGAAAGGATCAATGAGAGCGGGAAACCCTAACCTATCTGAGCAGCAGTCTAGGAAGAAGGGTGCAATCTCTACGACAAAGAGATCACTCACTCGCAAGTGATGTTCTTGATCAATCACAGACCAAGGAAGAAGAGAAAACTCTCAATTTAATTATAATAGATTCATCATTGATTTCTTATAAAATTACAAGTGGTTTCCTTTATATAGGCTACAAAATAAAAGACTGACAATCTCCTAACCGATGTGGGATAAATTACAATGTAATTTTCGCCACTTTATTTTGTAAAAATCCTAACTCAACCCTAATAAGCCCAAACGGTATTTATTTGCTAAAAATAAACACCTGGCCCAATATACTAACATATGGGCAACTTTTGACACGGGCCTAAAGCCGTTTTATTCATTAAAACACCGAAAACTAAAATAAACAAAACAAATAAAATGTCTCGGGACGGATCACATCATTCCCTCCCGGTTGGAAAGGATTCGTCCTCGAATCAATAGGACGTCATAGAAGTCAGCATCGAAACCAATCTCGAACAACCAAGAAAAATCAACAATGAGATACCGGGATCAAATAACATGCGACTACACAACTTCAAATGAAGTGTACGCTGATATCGTGATCCATGCTGCACCCACGGAACATACGAAAAGTCTCTCGGCTTGATACAGAGGTCGATGAAGCTCGGAGTTGCTGCAAGATAGTCATAGCAATGCAATGCAGGATCTTCATCAACACGCAAGGCAAAAGGATCAATAAAACTGTGCGCCGGCTTGCCACCATTAACAACCGGGGATACATCATCCAAAGGCAATATAGGGGCTGCAGTGGATGTACCCAACAGCCCGTGGTCCCCCTCTTGTGGAGGATCATCATGTACCTGCAAAGAAGATTCAACAAGGCTGGAACTAGAGTTTAGTAACATAAAATCTTCTTCTTCCTCCACAATAGACACTTCAGACGATTCCACTTTCGCATCAACAACTTGACGACCACTTGCAGCGCTTTCCAACTCATCACAAGGATCCTGAAACTCCGCACACTCAACATCACTCGCAACACAAAAATCAACGATTGTCTGATCCCTGGGCACTATCTCGTCCACAACAATTGCCTCATCTTTGTTAACTACTTCTGCCACATGCTTATTCTCCTTGGTGATTGCATCTGCCACCATAAACTCTTGGACTACCGTCTCTTGAATGTTAACACTCCCGTCGTTGTTTGCCTCAACCAAGGCTTTTTCCCTTTAATATTCACGTTTCAAATGAGCGTCCTCACGGTTGGCTGCCAATTTGCGTTGATCTTTGTAAGCAACTTCGGGGGATAAAGAACGGAGTGTAAGTCTCTTCCCCTTATGGAGAAATGTGTAGCTATTCTTATATCCATCATACGTAACTCTCCTATCATATTGCCACGGTCTCCCAAGTAGGATATGACAGGCATGCATAGGGACTACATCACATAAAACTTCATCATCGAGCCTACCAAGATTAAAAGATATTAAGGCCTGTTTGGTAACTCGCACTTGACCAACATCACTGAGTCCTTGCAACGTATATGGTTGAGGATGAGGTGTCGTATGAATAGCTAAATCGGAGACAAAACCAGCACTTATGACATTGGCACAACTTCCCGCATCAATTTTCATTAAGCAAACCTTCCCACTAACCCAAACCCTCGTATGAAAACTATTTTCTCGGTGAAAATCATTCTCCACGTTCACCACACTACTCAAGGATTTCTTTACCACAAACATCTCTCTTTTCAATGATTCATACCCTCCAGATGCCTTAGTTTCACAATTGTTTTGACAACAAAATTTCACAGGTGTGAAAATGTTTACACCCTGGGTGTGAAACCTACGTATTTAATCACCGAACGACTACAAATTTGGGAAAACTCAAAATACAAAAGTTGTATAACTGAGAGTTTTCTAAATGATGTCAAATTATCAGATTTTTTAAAGATACGGAAGTTGCTCAAACAATCGTTTTTCGGAAACTGGTGCAATCTGTCAATGATTTTCAGATTGATAGCAGTGTCTTACCGTGCCAATTACGACAAAACTACAGAGAATTTGGAAAAACTCAAAAGACAAAAGTTGTATATCAGAGTATTTCCTATACGCTCACCAATTTTCAGGTAATTTGGAGTCGTCTAAAGCACAAAAACCTAAAAATGATCGATGCTTGACGGCTGCAGTTTTTCTATACATATTGTTTGTATGGATGGATGAAGATTTGAAGATTTTGGCTGGGGAGTGGACGAAATTAAAGGAAAACAATTAACAATTTTTTTTTGTTTTGGAATAAGATCGAAAATTAAAATGGGGATATTTGATACCTTCGTCGCTGAGCTCTGCTACCAACTGATGCGATACGATCCCAGGAGATTGACGAAATGATCAATGAGAGCGGGAAACCCTAACCTATCTGAGCAGCAGTCTAGGAAGAGGGCCAAGAACAACTCAACACTTTGCTCAAGAACGCTGATAAGCTCTTGAAAGGGGTGCAATCTCTACGACAAAGAGATCACTCACTCGCAAGTGATGTTCTTGATCAATCACAGATCAAGGAAGAAGAGAAAACTCTCAATTTCATTATAATAGATTCATCATTGATTTCTTATAAAATTACAAGTGGTTGCCTTTATATAGGCTACAAAATAAAAGACTGACAATCTCCTAAACGATGTGGGATAAATTACAATGTAATTTTCGCCACTTTATTTTGTAAAAATCCTAACTCAACCCTAATAAGCCGAAACGGTTTTTATTTGCTAAAAATAAACACCTGGCCCAATATACTAACATATGGGCAACTTTTGACACGGGCCTAAGGCCGTTTTATTCATTAAAACACCGAAAACTAAAATAAACAAAACAAATAAAATGTCTCGGGACGGATCACATCAATTGGGCTCGCACCGCGACTACCCTATGAATAACGGCTTTGCGGCGCCCACCTTGTGACGGTTCGGGCCGCACCAGAATCATCTCCTCACCGACACTAGCTGTCCGGTTAGAACTCGCCTTCTCATAATCCCTGAGGCATGACCGCGGACACTATCATTCGTCCTCACCGCTCTGAGACATCCTGCAAAACAAAATGACGAGTCGGATAAGCCATCACCCAGTACAGTTGAAGTCAGGCCAAGATGAGCCATCTCACCTTGACACCCCATCTTTTTGTTTCATATTCAGACACACAAAACCCGCAAAAATAGGGACAAAGACACCAAAGAAAATACTCAAAGCCAGATAATAACACTACAGGGGACAAGGGTTAAAGGTCACGACAATAAAGGCGAACCACCGAATTCTGGCAAATCCTAAGGACGTAGGAGAGGACAACACGGATACTCATGAACTTATGCCCAGAAAACCCCAAAATGCACATTATTAAGAGAGTAAAAAGTACATACGAGACAACCCACGAAAGCATGAAAATCGGGAAAAGTGGAAAATAATTCTACCTGGTAATGGACAGTAGATACAAAGGAAATGGAGGAGGATGAAGTAATCTCTCAAAATCTCACCGGAAATCACTTCGCCAGAGAAACTCCACTAGTAGACCGCCGATATCCGATTGCCGAAAAGGGAGAAGGTTCGAAAAGTGTGTAAGTCAGGAACCCGTCCCTCTTATATAGGCATCAAAGTATAGATCCGATGGTAGCAATGGCGATCATCCAACCGACGATATTGAGGGAGGGAATTTCAAGTTTTGAATCTTAAATTCACCATCATTATGGCACAGTACGAAAATGCCATAACCAATCAGAGCATGCGGTGGAACACGTCAGCCGTCACGTCAAATGTGTGTAGAAAAACTGCCTGAAAGAGACAATGGGGCTGCTTCGATGCTACCACTTCAAACCGGCCAGGGATCAGAAGATCCCAAAAGAGCCAAATCATACGAAGTCAAGTCTCTCTGCCAAACTATAACTTCAAACCGGCCAAAGATCAAAAGATCCCAAATGGGTCAAATCATACGAAGTCATGGCAATCCGCCAAACTATGACTTCAAATTAGTCAGGGATCAAAAGATCCTAAATGGGCCAAATCATACGAAGTCAAGGCTATCCACCACACTATGACTTCAAATCGGCTAGGGATCAAAAGATCTTGAATGGGCCAAATCGTACGAAGTTGATAGGAACCAACTTTACTGTACATTCCTGTACAGTTTAACCCACGGTTATCATGTTTCTAGCATGTTTTCGGGTGAGTTTAGACCCTATAATGAGTGTAATGAGGTTTTCTTTGCACGGAGAGTAACTGTCGCTTTTTCCGTAAACTTAGCCTACTTTTAGCAATTTATACTCATTTCCCGAGCACCCGTAGTTTGCGGGGTTATGCGTTTGCTTGTTGTTTCCATGTTTATGCAGGATTTGGGTGAGTCGGGAGCCCGGAAGGCGATTATCTATGAGTTTAGACGTGTCCGAGGCGAGAAACAAAGGCTAAGTATGAAAAAGTGTAGTTTTTGAAGTTAAGGCATCTATCCGTACGGACAAACGTCTGTCCGTACGGACAACTCTCAGATAGATTCAAAAATATTGAACAGAGACTTATCCGTACGGATATCCATTTATCCGTACGGATAGACTGAAGCAGCAGAGAGCCATCCGGACGGATATAAAGCCAGCCGTACGGACAGACACTTGGGAGCACAAAACAGAGGATGTGATCAGAGACTTATCCGTACGGATTCCCATCCGTACGGATAACCTGGAGAATCAAGAACTATCCGTACGGATAGCCTGTTATCCATACGGACAAGCTGAATTTTGCCCTACACCATAAAAGGACACCTCAAACGTTTTATTCAGCCGACTTTTACGATTTTAGATAGTTTTAGCCTCTTTTGGGCGATTTCCTTCGTCCGGAAACATGAAATTAAGTGCCATACACCATTGTTCTCGTCTTTCGATCCTCTATTACATTAGATACATTACAACATCAATCCGTTACACTTCGATTGTCAAGATTTGATCTTTCTGAGCACAACTTTGGTACTTCATCAATTTTCAATCAAGTGGATATGGTTTCTTGTTTTTCTATCATTTATTTCATGAATTCCTTTACCGTTTATTGTTTCAATTCGAAAATGAGCAGCTAAATCTTTCGTACGGCCGAATTATGTGAAAGCGGATGAAACGCCATTAGGGAGATGAACCGGGAGGTAGTGTAGCACGTAATAAAATGTTCTAATTGATAATTCATATCACGAAACCTGTTTTAATCGTAATTGAGATAGCTTGATCACCTAGTTCACCATCACACACACCTAGCTTATAAATGTATGTTTCGGTGAAGTGTGGGAACCGGGGTTTCGGGACCGTAGACGTTTTGGCTTAAAAGGTAGTTTGACACCTACCTGTGCACTGGATTGACACCTAGTCGTTAGGTCCATGTCCAATACGGGGTTTTTTATCATTCACTCGGGCGAGTCTAGAACTTAATCACGTTAGAACTCGACACCTGTGAGTTTATCATTAGACAGACAAAGAAGGTAGAGCACACTCCCGGGGTAGTTTGTCTGATGGTAGAGTAATCCGCTGAATCGTAGTTCGGCTGTACCTCTTTTAATCGTTAAAAAATCCGATTAGTATAATTTTTCTTTTATGCAATAGTGTAACGACATATTTTACTCAAAGCCAATCTCTGTGGGTTCGACCTCAGACTCCTCAAGCACTACCTACAGTCGATCCGGTCCAATGCCGGTTAGAAAGTAGATTTTGCTAAGGTTTCGAGTTTTTACTTGATTAACTGGATTGCAAAAAATTCTCTTATCAAGTTGGCGCCGTTGACGGGGATTGGCAATACTTTGATATCACAAACGTTGACCGAAAGCTTGGGCTTAGGTTGTGTTTTATTGTTTTCTTGTTGTTTTGTTTTGACTTGCAGTGTATGACCCGGAGCTCTGGGGCACCTCTAGAGCCTTATTATCCGGAAATTGACAGGCACGCAAGGCAGTTGAGGAGAAGATTGTTTGCTCCTGTTCCAGAAACCGTGGACGGACACGAAACATCAGACTTCTCTTCAGAGGAAGAAGATATGACAACCAATGGTAGAGATCGGTCAAAAGATGATGGGACGTCTCAAATGGGGGGGTTTGGGTACTCTAAATAACCCACCTCCATGTGAGAGGAATCCTCTGGACCCCCCATATGGCTGTAAGGACAGATGGAAGAAATTTATTTGACCCCACTCTAGAAGGGGGTGATGGAAGAAACAGACAGGACCAACAAAATAATGTGTTAAATGGTCAGAGGCAGCCGAATGGACAAAATGGTCAAGTGGGGGGTGGTCAATTCCAAAATTACAACCCACCACCTCTTCGCCAATAGCAACACCAACAAGGGGGTGGTCAGTTTCAGCAACAGCCGCCTGGCCAAGTTTGCAAATGCAGATGTATCAGTTAATTCAACAACATATGGCACAGATTCAGCTTATGCAAGTGAATCAGAACAACCTGAATAATAACCCGAATGACCAACAGCCTCCATTGGTCCAGAATCAGCAACATCAGAACAATGAACAGGCGAATCAGGGGTTTGTATCAGCAAGGGATTATGTGGTTACCCCGTATCAAGGGACCGGACATAATCCGATCAGGATCCCAGCTATCCGTGCTAACAACATGGAACCGAAGCAGAATGTCATCAACCTGATCAGTGAGAATGCAGTTTTCTACGGGCAGTGGAATGAGGACCCGAATGAATTCTTAGACAACTATCTGCAGATCATCTCGACACTGAATTAGAACGGAGTGAGCGGGGAGGCGCTCAAGTTGATGATGTTTCAATTTGCATTAAGGGGAGCTGTAAGAACATGGTTCAAATCCCTTCCTAACGCCTCATTATCTACATGGGCCGAAGTGGCCGATGTGTTTCTGAAGAAATATTTTCCTCCAACAAAGATTGAGGATTTAAAGCGATAAATACACAATTTTAGTGGGCGAAATGGGGAAACCATGAAAGAGACAGTTAAACGGTTTAGGGCATTGCTAAAGAAGTGCCCTCCACACAATTTGAGTACAGTTGAGCAAGTGATAAAGATTTATATATCCTTGCATAAGTCAGACATAAATCTCTTAGATGCAACCAGTGGAAACGGTTTGACGAGAATTGACCCCGAGCTAGCAATGCAACATATTAATGATGCTATCGAGAGGGATGATGAATGGGATTCCAGTTCTGGGACAGAAAACCCGAAAGAGCCACAACAAACTGTTAAGGCCCTTGAAGAGCAGTTGGATAAAGAGACGGCCGCACATAATGAGTTGTTGGCACTTCAGACAGAGATGAAGAAACTGAAAGAGGCACAACAGGTTTGTCAGTTGTGTGGCGGTAATCACTCGGCTCAGTTCTGTACGACCCCGAGCAAAATGACTTATCCTCAGCAATTACCACAACAGATACCATAGCCGACCCAAAAACAACCTGTAGCAAATGTATCTCAGCAACAACCAGTGGCGGTTATGAAAGATCTAATTGCAGCGCTTAACAGATTGGGGACAGGGAGTTCAAATAGCGGTAATCAGCAGGTTTTCGGGAGGAATCCGCAATTTGGTCAGCAACAAAATTCTGGGGGACAATGGAACCAGAACAACCCATGGGGTAACAACCCAAATTGGCAAGTTCCACCGAACTACCAAGATTATGAGCCATCGATGGGGTGTGGCATGGAAGAAGAGTTCCAACAGAACAATGTGAACTATATCAGAAATAATTCTAGGGGAAATTGGAACCAAGGCAATTTCCCCCAGAATTATTTCTGATATAGTTCACATTATTGGAACCAAGGCAATAACAACCAGGGAAGCTGGAACAACAACAATTCTAGGAACAATTGGAGGAACCAGAATTCAGAGGTTAACTGGAATCAAACACAGGGGCAGAATTGGAATCGAAACAATAACAATCAGAACCAAGAGTTTAGGCAGAACCAAAGCCCAAATAACCAATCTTGGAATCAGAACCCCCTGAATCAGAATGCCTATCAAAATACCAATCAAGGCATGTATCAAAACAATCAGCAACAGGGCCACCAACAGCAGAATAATCAGAACTGGGGCCAGAATAATCAGGGACATAATCAGAGTTGGGGGAGCAATCAAGGATGGAACCAGAATCAGGGGCAGCAAGGAAACAATAATCAGCAAGCTAGCCATCAAAACATAAATAACAATTCTGGGACTTATCAACACCCGAATGCGCACCTTCATCAGAATAACCAATCAAGCAATTCGGGTACCCAGAAGACCTCAACTGAGTTGCGGTTAGAGAAGATGGATAAGACTATCTCTGAGCTAAATAAGAGTGCTAGTGAATAGAAGGTAGCAACGCACTCAGCTATCCATAATTTAGAGACCCAAGTTGGTCAAATCACAAATACATTGAAGAAGAGTCTGAGTGATGCTGAGCAGAATCCGAGGCAAGTGAATGCCATATTCACTAGGATTGGTAGAGAGCTCGGAGTCGACCAGGCAAAGCAAGCAATTTTAGCAGAAGAATATCTGGCTGAGGAGGATGAAGCTGAGGTAGCAGAGAGAGAAAGAATGGAAACCGAGTTAGAAGAGGTACAAAGAGAGTTAACTGCTGTTAAGAGAGACCTCGCGATTGTAAGGAAAGAGCAAACAATGGAAGTACAGAAGGAGCAGGAAGCTCAAACCAGAAGAGTTGAAGAATGGGAGAAGCAGGATTTCATTGTGCTGGACATTAAAGAGGAGGAGCCGAGCAAGCCAGTGATGACAAAAGAAGCTACATCTAGGCCTCCAGGTCCAAACAGTCGAGGTAAGAAAAATTTTATGCCCCCTCCTGATTTTGATGAGAATACGTTTCCTTACCCACCTAAAGGTCCTAAGAAGCTGGTCCTTACTGAGAGTCAGAGTAGATTCCTCGACATTCTTAGGAAGGTATAGATCAATGTTCCCTTGTTAAAGGCAATTGCTAGTGTGCCTGAGTATTATAAATGTTTGAAAGGGATGTTGACAAGTCGAGAGAAAATGGGTAAGATAGTTAAGCTGAGGGAGGAGTGTTCAGCGGTTTATGATAGTAAGATACCCCCAAAGATGAGAGATAGAGGAGGTTTCACCATTCCTATCATCATAGGCAATACTGTAATTGAAAATGTTTTATGTGATTTAGGAGATTCTGTGAGCTTGATGCCTAAGGCTTTTGTGGAAATATTATGTTACTTTAGTGTAACATATTAATTGTGAGACATATTAATTGTAAGACATATTAATTGTATTGTATAAACAATTAATATGTCATAAAGTAACTCTATTTTGTCTTATTAGGTAATAGACAACTCTAGCAATTAATACTAGCCGACTCTAGTAATTAATTGCTCTCTCCTAGCTTATACTCTACTAGGACCTTTCTCACTTACTTGTACCTATTTATACTCACTCTTTTATGATGAATAAACTAAGTTGAAGTTCACTCAAGTATTATTACTTTCTCAAACTCTCTTCATGGTATCAGAGACTTAAACTCCTGAATCCGCTGCAAATTTTCAATACCCTGCTGAATCAAGAATGTCTTCATTATCCGAAGCTTCCTCACCCTCAGTTGAGTCCCAGCTGCCTCAGCAAACTGGGGTCACTGAAAACCACTCTTTTACAAATCACAGACTTGATGGCAACAACTACCTGTTGTGGTCAAGATCTATGAAAATGTATATCTCAGGCCAGAGCAAGATGGGATACTTGTCTGGCTCCAAACCTGCCCCTGCTGAAACTGACCCCAAGTTTGAAGCATGGGATGCAGAAAATAACCAAGTAATGACCATCCTCACGAGGTCAATGACAAAAGAGATTAGTGAGAACTTCATGATGTATGATACTGCAAAGGATATCTGGGACAATGCCAGAGAACTTTACTCAAAAAAGGACAATACATCTGAGGTCTATGATCTTGAAGCTCAAATCCAAAATTGCAGGCAAGGGGATCTGTCTGTAACTCAGTACTTCAACCAACTATCTAAGGCATGGAAACACCAAGATATGTTGGAAATTCACCCATGGAAGGATGTAGAGGATGCTGCCTTATACAAGAATATCATTGAGAAGAAGAGGGTATTCAAGTTCCTCACAGGGCTGAACTCATCCCTTGATGATGTTAGAGGTAGAGTTCTTGCTACTAAACCTCTTCCCAGCCTCAAATCTGTGTTTGCTGAAGTCAAACATGAGGAAAGAAGGAGGAAAGTCATGCTGCAAAGCAACCCTGGTGATCACCCTACTGATAGTTTAGCAATGTTGGTGGTCAGGAAGCCTGCTGAGGTTACTGATACTTACAGGAACCCTACTGAGAAGACAGGAAAGTTGTTCTGTGACCACTGCAAATGCACAAATCACACCACGGACAATTGCTGGAAACTACATGGTAAGCCTAATTCCTTTAAACCCTCCAAACCAACCAGGGAGAGTCAGGGCAGGCATGTCAGTGAAGAAGGGAACAAAGATACCATATTGGATGCCCAGTTTGCTGTGTTCAAAGCATTCATTGCTCAACAAAAGGAAGGTAGTTCTATCACTGACATAGCTACTCATGCTAAAACATGTATATCCCACTCACCTCTCAGTAATGATACTTGGATTGTTGATTTTGGGGCTTCATCCCGTATGACTGGCAACAAGAGTCTCATATCTCAGTTTAGGCCCTGTCATCAAACTCACAATATAAAGATTGCTGATGGATCTATCTCATGTGCACAAGGTTGTGGAAATGTTAAACTTATTGATAAGATATACCTTCAGGATGTCCTATTTGTTCACAAATTAGACTGTAACCTTATATCTGTCAGTAGACTCACTAAAGACCTAAATTGGACAGTCTTGTTTAATGACAATCAGTGTATTTTCCAGGATCTTTCTTCACGGGAAGTGATTGGGAGAGCTAAAGCTCGCTCGGGGATCGTTTATGGTCAACCCCGTCGAAGACGAGAAGATTGAAGACCGAAACCGCCTCGGCGGCACTCGCAACCAAACCTTAGACAATATCATGTTATGGCATTATAGGCTAGGTCATCCAAGTTTTGGTTATTTAAAGTCTTTAATTCCTGAATTGTTTAAAGGATGTAACCTCAGTGACCTTCAATGTGATATTTGTCAGTTTGCTAAACTCACTAAATCTGTGTATACTAAAATACCCTATTTACCTTCCACACCTTTCACTCTGATTCATAGTGATGTATGGGGACCCTCAAGAGTTAAAATTATAACAGGAAAGAGGTGGTTTGTCACCTTCATAGATGACCACACCAGGATCACATGGCTATTTCTGATGAAAGATAAATCTGATGTTGGAACCATCTTCCAAGAGTTCTATAACATGGTATCCACTCAATTTGACACTAAGATTAAAATCTTAAAAACAGATAATGCCTTGGAATACTATGAGTCCAACCTCAGCACCTTCCTGAATGATAAGTGGATTATTCACACCAGTAGCTTTGTAGAGACACCTCAGCAAAATGGGGTTGCTGAGAGGAAGAACAGGCACTTACTGGAGATGGCTAGATCAGTCATGTTCACCACACATGTGCCTAAATATATGTGGAGTGAAGCTATATTAACTGCCACATACCTGATCAACAGGTTACCCAGCAGAGTGTTAGGATTCAATACTCCCATTCAAACCCTGCTGACAACTCATCCTTGTCCTCACCTTATTGCTGACTTGCCTCCAAAGATCTTTGGATGTACTGTGTTTGTCTATATTCATGCCCAACACAGAAGCAAACTTGATCCCAAATCTCATAAGTGCATCTTCCTAGGCTATGCCAAAGACAGGAAAGGCTACAAGTGTTATTCTCCCACTGACAAAAGATTTTACAATTCTATGGATGTAAAATTCTTTGAAAACACCCCATACTACAGCAAACCTACTGAGACAGTCACAGATGGCAACCTTATTGAGATTGAGATCACTCCAATCCCTCAACCAACTCCTCAGCAGACACCTGATACTCATCAGCCTACTGAACCTCAGCAGCCTACTGAGCCCCAGCACCCTACTGAACCTCAGCAGACTATTGAGCCTACTGAACCTCAGCAGCCTACTGAACCCATTGAACCTCAGCTGCTTCCTGAGCCTACTGACCTTGCTCATTCCACTGATATTCATGATAGACCCATTGCTGTCCGGAAGGGAAAGAGATCATGCACTAATCACCCTATTCATACTTATGTGTCTTATGATCACTTGTCACCTTCTTTTGCTATGTTTACACAGGACTTGGACTCTCACTCTATTCCTAAGAATATACAGGAAGCTCTCCAACATGATAAGTGGAAGGCAGTTGTCAAAACTGAAATGACTGCTCTCCTTGACAACCATACTTGGGACCTCACCACTCTCCCAAATGGAAAGAAGATAGTCAGCTGTAAATGGCTGTTCACTATCAAGTACAATGTTGATGGTACTATTGACAAATACAAAGCTAGACTGGTTGCAAGGGGATTCACTCAAACATATGGACTTGACTACAAAGAGACCTTTGCACCTGTGGCAAAACTAAACACTGTCAGAGTACTGATCTCACTTGCTGTCCAACTTGACTGGCCTCTCCACCAATTGGATATCAAGAATGCTTTCCTAAATGGTGACCTTACTGAGGAAGTCTATATGAATGTGCCTCTTGGTTTTGCCAACACTCACACTCAAGGGAAAGTTTGCAAATTGAGGAAATCTCTATATGGCCTAAAACAGTCTCCTAGAGCCTGGTTTGGCAAACTTACCACTATGGTTAAAGTTGCTAGATATCATCAATGCAACTCAGATCACACCATGTTTATCAAAACAACCAACCATAAAAGATCCATTCTTATTGTCTATGTGGATGATATCATCCTTACTGGTGATGACCCTGCTGAGATCCAACAATTGAAGACCCTTCTGGCAAAAGTATTTCAAGTTAAAAATCTGGGATATCTCAAGTACTTCCTTGGCATGGAAATAGCCAGAAACAGCCAGGGTATCTCAGTTTCACAAAGGAAGTATGTGCTGGACCTGTGAAGGAAACTGGCATGCTAGGATGCAAACCTGCTATATCTCCAGTAGACCCCAGTAATCCACTGGTACATGGTAATGTTGCTGTAAGAAAGGAACAATATCAGAGACTTGTAGGGAAACTTATCTATCTCTCTCATACAAGACCTGATATTGCATATGGAGTTAGCCTTGTCAGTCAATTCATGCATTGCCCTACTGAGCACCATTGGGATGCTGTCTACAGATTACTCAGATACTTGAAGTCTACTCCTGGCCAGGGCCTACACTTCACTAAGTCTACTGATAGATCAGTGAAGATCTATACTGATGCTGACTGGGCTGGTTGCCACATAGACAGAAGATCTACCACAGGCTATTGCTCATATGTATGGGGTAATCTTGTCACTTGGAGAAGCAAGAAACAACCTACTGTCTATAGAAGCAGTGCTGAAGCTAAACTCAGGGCATTGGTTTTGGGCATTTGTGAAGCATTATGGCTGAAAAGAGTCCTTACTGATCTTCAGCAGACCCCTCAGCAACCTGTCATACTCTGCTGTGACAATAATTCAGCTTTATGCATGGCAGAGGATCCAGTCCATCATGATAAAACCAAACATGTGGATATTGACAGACATTTCCTTAAAGAGAAGATTGATGCCAAGATCATTCAACTTCAGTATGTTCCCTCAGCAGACCAAAATGCTGATATTCTCACCAAGGCAATTCCACCGCTTATGTTCAGCAGACTGAGTAGCAAACTTGGCTGTATTAACATATACAACCCAGTTTGAGGGGGGGTGTGGAAATATTACGTTACTTTAGTGTAACATATTAATTGTGAGACATATTAATTGTATTGTATAAACAATTAATATGTCATAAAGTCATAAGGTAACTCTACTTTGTCTTATTAGGTAATAGACAACTCTAGCAATTAATACTAGCCGACTCTAGTAATTAATTGCTCTCTCCTAGCTTATACTCTACTAGGACCTTTCTCACTTACTTGTACCTATTTATACTCACTCTTTTATGATGAATAAACCAAGTTGAAGTTTACTCAAGTATTATTGCTTTCTCAAACTCTCTTCAGCTTTATATGAAAAATTAGGGTTAGGTGAATTGGAACCTACGGGAATGACCCTACAGATGGCTGATAGGTCGGTGAGGAAACCTTTGGGGGTAGCAGAAGATGTCTTAGTGCAAGTTGGAAAGTTTGTGTTCCCCGTGGATTTTGTGATTCTTGACATGGAGATGGACTCCAAGACCTCTGTTTTGTTAGGTCGTCCCTTTTTGACCACCAGTGACGCTCAGATAAGAGTTAAGAGTGGAGATATTTCTTTTGGTGTTGGGGGCGAGAGAGAGCGTTTAAATGTTTACAAGAATAGAGGTCCAAATGCTATAAATGATGAATTCTTATATACAGAATCTTTGTTTTCTTGTGGTGTGGTGCGTACTGACGTGCATGAAGGAAAAATATTGTCAAAAAGAGATGCGGTGCACTTACGAGATGTCGTCGATCTAGGCAAGATCGAGGCACAGAATAAATCGGGATCTCCCGTTGCATCGGTGCTCCCCAAGCTGGGAAAAGTGCGGATTGATAAACCGCCTGATTGCAAGAAGTCTAAAGGGAAGCCATCTAAAAAGCCGGAAAAGAAAGAAAGTGTGAGGTGGAAGGAGAAAGCGGCGCAAGTTGCAAGAGGTAAGCCGTTCACTTGTTCGAATATTTTGATGTTTGCACTAGGTATATCGTTGGGCATGTTCAAACTTATGAATGCTGAATTTGGTTGACATGCTTTGTGCATATTTGGTATGTTATTTGAGGTTGTTTTGAGTCGAGTCAGTTGAGTGTCATCCGGTCGAGCCAATGACATTAAACAAAGGCGCTCGGTGGGAGGCAACCCACCATATTCTATGTTTTGTTTGTTCTTGAGACCCACGTGATGTGTTTTTGGTGTTTTGGTTGTGTCCGGATGGTCACGAGGGGGTTTTTCTATCTAAAACTTCGTTTTCACTTTGCTTGCCTCCATCCGTACGGATAAGATATCATCCGGACGGATAACTCTCAGTACTCAAATTTTTTCAGTTTCAGCCATTCATCCGTACGGATAGTTTCTTATCCGTACGGAAAACCCCGAGCACACCAGGGACTGCCCCAGCCACTGCTACCACTGCTACTACTGCTGATACTTCTGTTTCTGAGCCCACACTACCTCCTTCCGAGGACCAGACTGGAGTTTAGAGTCGATGCTTTTCCTTTCGAATCGGTCCTTAGTTTTCCTTTAGGTCAGGGTGTTGGTGTCTCAGTTTCCGTTTATATTTGGCTAGGGTTTTTGTTTTGTGATCATTTTTGTGCTACTTTTCACTCCTTGGTTTGTAAGCCATAAGACACCTCTTTTCACTACTTTTGCCTTCTTGACTTGCTTTCTGGATGGATGATGATTTTAGATTGTTTTATATCATGTTTGATGCGTTATCCATATACTACTCTTATTCGAGTTTTCTGACGTAACGAGGTCGAATATTTTGAGTATCCCCGAATTTCCCCCGTATTACTTGCTATGCGACGTGGACCATGTCCTGTGCACGTCTTGGATATGTTTTTCTTTATATAGGGATTCGGGATGCTTTACCTCACGACCGTTGCGGGACATGATCACGCTGTTTTTCCGGGCTACTAAGCTAAGTCTCTTTTTCCTTTTCGTTCACACACCGAGGACGGTGTTTCACTAAAGTGCGAGGTGGAACGACTTAGCTTATTCAAATGTTTTCATAGTTTACTATGCCGTTATGTGATGAACTTAGTTTTGCTCGGTTTTCAAGTTGATTTATAGGCATTTTCAAATTTTTCCAGGGTTTTAACACCGCGATATATGCATGCTTTTCATGGTTGAGTTAGCAAACGGTTTTTAGCCTTGTGAATGTCTTGCAATGAGTCCATTCTATCACGATACGGAATACTTTTAGTACTCGTTTGATGACGGTTATACTTAGTACGATTGCTTTACACACCTGTACCCCTAGTTTTGAGGCAAAATAGAAAGGATTCACCCTGGGTAGGTTCGGGATGACGGGAAAGGCATTTCTTTGAACCAACCAGAGCCAAAAGCCAACATCCCAACATTATCCCTCTAAACCCTCCTAAGCCTTGATAGGAACGGACTGACCACCGTCCGAAATTTGAGCCGTTTTTGGTTACTTAGCTTATAATTCCTAGCCCTGAGCCGATAATTTGGTCACGTTCCTTTTGACTACCCTACGAGTGGACTTAGTTGGTTCCTTTAGACACACTTGCCAAGGCAAGTGTGGGGTGGGAGAGAGTATGTGAAATGATATGAGGAGGGAGTTTTGAGTTAACATCTAGAAGGGGAGGAGCTCGAGGGAATCTTCGATGTGGCCTTTGGTTCGAAAGAAAAGTTTGTTAAAAAAAATTTTAAAAAAGGAAAGTAAGAAAGTGAATAAAGTCGAACCAAAGAAACCCGGAAAAGGGGTATGCGTATTAGCTAATATGATGTGAGTTTGGATGTTGTTCTAATGGAAATTCGAAAGAAGTTTGGTGGTTTTCTATGTTCGAGTTGAAGGAGTACACGCATTGATTAGGTTCACTCATGCCTTCTTTTCTCCAGTCCCAAATTATCTTTCGATAACCCCCGTCCGAGCCTAACGTTAAAACCTTTCAAGTCCTACCTGACCGGATCTCTGGCCCTGGTGAACCTCGATTAGTGGAGACTCTAGGAAGGGCAGGATTGTGTGCAGTCGTTTGTCCGGTATTCCAAGCCGGTAACCGTATTGAGTATAAGTCGTCGTCATTCACCACACACTCACTCCGTTTCATGATTTTGTGGAGTCAAGGTATTACATTCACTTGTCTAAGTCCCTTTTTCTTTGATATTTTGAAACGCATGCATGTACCGTAAAGTTGATTCCTTGGCATTGTTTGATCGCCTGATTTACTCGAGGACGAGTAAAGGCTAAGTGTGGGGTGGTGATAGGAACCAACTTTACTGTACATTCCTGTACAGTTTAACCCACGGTTATCATGTTTCTAGCATGTTTTCGGGTGAGTTTAGACCCTATAATGAGTGTAATGAGGTTTTCTTTGCACGGCGAGTAACTGTCGGTTTTTCCGTAAACTCGGACTACTTTTAGCACTTTATACACATTTCCTGAGCACCCGTAGTTTGCGGGGTTATGCGTTTGCTTGTTGTTTTCATGTTTATGCAGGATTCGGGTGAGTCGGGAGCCCGGAAGGCGATTATCTATGAGTTAAGACGTGTCCGAGGCGAGAAACGAAGGCTAAGTATGAAAAAGTGAAGTTTTTGAAGTTAAGGCATCTATCCGTACGGACAAACGTCTGTCCGTACGGACAACTCTCAGATAGATGCAAAAATATTGAACAGAGACTTATCCGTACGTATATCCATTTAACCGTACTGATAGACTGAAGCAGAGAGAGCTATCCGGACGGATATAAAGCCAGCCGTACGGACAGACACTTGGGAGCACAAAACAGAAGATGTGATCAGAGACTTATCCGTATGGATAGATTCCCATCCGTACGGATAACCTGGAGAATCAAGAACTATCCGTACGGATAGCCTGTTATCCGTACGGATAAGCTGAATTTTGCCCTAGACTATAAAAGGCCACCTCAAACGTTTTATTCAGCAGACTTTTACGATTTTAGATAGTTTTAGCCTCTTTTGGGTGATTTCCTTCGTCCGGAAACATAGAATTAAGTTCCATATACCATTGTTCTCGTCTTTCGATCCTCTATTACATTAGATACATTACAACATCAATCCGTTATGCTTCGATTGTCAAGATTTGATCTTTGTGAGCACAACTATGGTACTTCATCAATTTTCAATAAAGTGGGTATGGTTTCTTGTTTTTCTATCGTTTATATCATGAATTCCTTTACCGTTTATTGTTTCAATTCGAAAATGAGCAGCTAAATCTTTCGTACGGCCGAATTATGTGAAAGCGGATGAAACGCCATTAGGGAGATGAACCGGGAGGTAGTGTAGCACGTAATAAAATGTTCTAATTGATAATTCATATCACGAAACCTGTTTTAATCGTAATTGAGCAAGCTTGATCACCTAGTTCACCATCACACACACCTAGCTTATAAATGTATGTTGTGGCGAAGTGTGGGAACCGGGGTTTCGGGACCGTAGACGTTTTGGCTTAAAAGGTAGTTTGACACCTACCTGTGCACTAGATTGACACCTAGTCGTTAGGTCCATGTCCAATACGGGGTTTTTTTATCATTCACTCGGGCGAGTCTAGAACTTAATCACGTTAGAACTCGACACCTGTGAGTTTGTCATTAGACAGACAAGGAAGGTAGAGCACACTCCCGGGGTAGTTTGTCTGATGGTAGAGTAATCTGCTGGATCGTAGTTCGGCTGTACCTCTTTTAATCGTTAAGAAATCCGATTAGTATAATTTTTCTTTTATGCAATAGTGTAACGACTTATATTTCTGGTTGACCTGAACTGAGTGCTAAGTCAGTTGTGGTACTCAATGCCAATCTCTGTGGGTTTGACCTCAGACTCCTCAAGCACTACCTACAATCGATCCGGTCCACTGCCGGTTAGAAAGTAGATTTTGCTAAGGTTTCGAGTTTTTACTTGATTAACTGGATTGCAAAAAATTCTCTTATCAGAAGTCAAGGCTATCCGCCAAACTATGACTTCAAATCGGTCAGGGATCAAAAGATCCCAAATGGGCCGATCATATGAAGTCAAGGCTATCCATCAAACAATGACATCAAATCAGCTAGGGATCAAAAGATCCCAAATGGGCCAAATCATACAATGTCAAGGTTATCCGCCAAACTATGACTTCAAATCGATCAGGGATCAAAAGATCCCAAATGATTCAAATCACACGAAGTCAGGCTATCCTCCAAATTATGACTTCAAATCGGCCAGGGACTGAAGACCTCAGAATGCCAAAACCTATAAAATTGAGGCTATCTGCCTAATCACAACTTTAGATCGATCAAGGGCGTAGGACCCAAATGAGCCGAATCATGCGATGGCTATCTGATCCGCCAAGTCACTCCAGGTCGACACATAGAGCTACAAAGCAGTATGCTTGGTGACGATTACTCCCTACCTGACACCTCATAGTGTCGTAGGTACAGTATAGGGGGCCATTGATTGGACGACTGCGCTGCCGACCCGGAGACACTTATTAAGATCAACTGAAGCCTAGAGATGAGAGTCAGGACGGTGGTCTAAGCGGTCATACACGGCCAAGTCAATGATCTGACGGAAAGCCAAGCCGACCACCATGCAGGGCCAAGCCGGCAAACCCACAACCAGAATGATCGAGTCAGATGCAAGGCACACTCAATCATAAGACTGAAGGGTCCGCTAAGGATCACCCGGACATCTTTGGAGGAGAACTGACTGAGAAGCCAGCCGACTGAGGGCACACAACGCAAGCTCACGGATCCGAGCCGCCAGCATCATGCAGCGGCCCGACCAATCACCGCAGATTTAGTTGTACTATGTCCTTAGTTGTAATTATGTTGAACTTAGTCGGTTTCCACCCTATAAATAGGGCTCCAAATGTAATCTGAAAGGATAAGCTGCTAATTGATAAAAGAAGGCAAACTCTGCCGAATTCTCCACTCTCTTTTTGTTGCATTACACCACCACCATCTTCATCACTGAGCACACAAAGCCACCACTCACCACCATATTTACAGCATCGTTACAGCCAGATATCCACCACCAAACAACCGCAGAACACCCGTCATAATTTCGACGTTGTCAGGGTGGAGTGGGAATTAAAAATCAAGTAAAATACAATAAACATCTAAAAAAAGTAAAATGTCTCCAATCCCTCACTCCCACCAAAATGCAAAAAGAAAATTCTACAATTAAGTTTATTTTCTTGTAAAACTCTCTTACCTCCAACCATGCCCACCCAACTACAACAAAATATCTAGTGTCATGCGAGTCCGTAACAATATCATATAATAATAATAGTAAAAAATATCAAAACATTACAGAAAGACACAAAACATAATTCTACAAGATCCATGAATGTTAAAAATAATAGGATAGATAATAATAAAAAAACGTAACATTACAAAATGACTATACAAAATCAGTGCCTGCACAAATTGACAGTGAAAAATAATCTTCCAAAACTTTTCACATCACAAAATAACTGTAACAAGTTAAAATGAAAGGAAAAAATAACAATACTGAACGTGTAACGACATAACGTAGCAGAAAAATGATAATACAAAATAATCATAACAATACAAAACGACCGTGCGAAATAATTTGTAACAAGTTAAAATGAGAGTATAAAATAACCATCTCAAAATATTAACAACCCAAACTAATCGTTACAGGATAAAAATGAATGTATAAATTACCAAACGATATAAACTGTCAATAAGAATGTTCATCAGTAAAAATGAAAATACAAAATAATCGTAACAGGACAAAATCACATAAAGAATTTGTACGAAACCTGTAATAGTATAAAATTTATGTACATAATAATCGGCTCAAATTTTTAATGAAACAATTTAAGTCTGAAGGGTTTACAAGGCATTCCACAAGTAATATACATCTTTTAGTGAAAAATTTCAGGGGAGGGTGAGGTGTAGGTGGTGTGTAAAATTATTTGGTGAATTTTAATTTTTTTTCATGGGGAAGGTGGTTAGAGGGATCGTAGGTGGGTGTTCCACAAGAATGAAAAACAATTTTGTAGTTTTTTTTTGTGGTGTGAGGTAAAGGGTGTGTGGCAGGATGCTAGAAATTTTTTTTTTTATTTTAAATCATCTTGTATTTTCCTATTTTCAGTTTTTTTTTTAATTTGTTCTTATTTAATATTGATAATTCTTAAATTTATTTTTAATATTAAAAAATATATTTAAAGATAATTTAAATAAATATGACAATAAGATGTGTCGGTTTAGCCATAGGGAAATATGTAATGTCTTTATGGAAACGAAGATTATGACATTGTCTTTCTAGCAAATTATCCCTAAAAACAAATTAATTCAAAAAATCGGAAAACAAATCGGGTACATGAAATCTGCAATTAATTTATTTTTCATTAATGAAATAGAATTTTTAATTCATTTCATGTGATTAATTATCATTTTCTTAATCATTTTATCTGACATACACTAATTTATAAAACAAAACATTGTTATGTGAAATATGAACAAAAATAGTTTGGCTTCATATGGTAAATTAGCTGGATGAATGAGCATGTATTGATGAGAAGATAATAAACATATACTTTTAGAAATTGTGATACAGTTTCAATCAATGACGTAACAAAAACAGTGATGGTTAAGATATTAAAGGCAATGAAATATGTGAATGAGACTATAATGAAAAATAAGAGTATTAACGATCTCCATCCATCCCCTTCCTTTTGTAATCACAACCTCTTTTAATAAAAAAGATTAGAAAATACTTTTGGTTTATAATAAATGATGTTTAGGTATTTGGAAAAATCACGAGATATATTGACAAGCAGTTAATATATCCACCTTTAAATAAAAAAGTAAAAGAGAAACTTAAAAAATATTGAAAAACAAAACTAAATGATCACAAGTGGAGAATGTTGAAGGATAAAAGTTGTAAAAACAAAACTATAGTCGAAAGAAATATTATTTAATCTTTTTATACGTTTGTTACACATGTAATGTTGTGGCCAATGAAAAATCTGTACAACAAATTTTCCTATTTACATTACCAGTATTTATAGCATATTTTTCACACGATATATTATTGTTATTGTTATATTGACTTGATAGTATATGGTATAACTCACTGCGTTGCAGTAATTTGTGATTCCTCTGTTCTAGCTCGAACATGAAACTCTTGCAAACGGTTCGTTGTTAATGACATATCATACATGAGATGCTTATTCAATCCTTTTGAAAATCACTAATGTACAATATTTCATGAACACAACCACTTTACATTAATTTGAGGTTTTCTAGCCCGAATTATGATGACGCACTCGCGAAAATTAAACTCTTGCAAGCGGATCGATGTTCATGACATACTATACACGAGATGCTAATTCAATTCTTTTAATTACTTAATGTATGATATGTCACGAACACAATCAGCATGCACTAATTTGTGCTTTAGTAGCCCAAATTCTAATGAAGCACTTTCAATATTATTTCTTGACTATTTTAAGGACTCGTGACACTTACAAGTTAAGAAATTTTTCTCATGCAATAGTAAAGAACATGTGTTGATGTCATTTGTAATCAACAAAGGCATCAACAAAAGAGAGGTACTTGAGACTTAGTCGAAGATAAGAGGTCATTTTATGGACATGATTCAAGATAGGGAATTGAAAGTGGGCTGAATTTTACCAGGTAGTTTTTTCATAGTAGTAGACAAGTTAGTTTATCAAAGGATAATGGCATTTATTAATTCATTCAGTAAATCTTAATTTGTTATGATCAAAAAATTAAATGTTCAAATTGTTAATTAAAAATTTTATATTGTAAATCATCCATACTATTAGGAACATAATAAGAAGACACTAATACAAAAATAATTAGCCTTATTAAGCACATGATTCTATACAATAACATAATGTTTTATAAATTGTATAGGACACACATTTTGTAGTTGGTTATAAGTTAACTAGAAAATTATACGGATGGATTGTGAGCACTCATACAAGTATAGTACATACATTATTAAATCATAACATTTATTACAAATATAGATATGAGTTACATCATATATAACAAGTTACAATCAATATTAAGCTTCCCTGTGAAATATAGGTTACAATATCATTACTCTCATTGTAGTAGTTAATATCCGGTCAAATTTCTAATAAAAACAAGAAAAATCATACACTTCATGTGACATGAATAGTTTCCCTAACTAATTCATTTTATTATAAAACTTAATAGTTACTAGCTAAAAAATAAATATGGTTTGAATTTGACAATTGTGATATCCCACAACGGTAAATTAAGTGAATGCTCACCCCCATATAAGTGTGAGACATAAAGGTCTTGTCAACTCGGGTTAGCCCTTTTAGACCAAGCGAGGACGGAGGTCTAAACAGTTGACCGAACCATTTATGACTCATTTAGCTCTACAGGCCCGGGGTCTGGGGGCGTTACAGAATGTTATCAGAGCCGACTATCAGACGGAACTATGCGCTGCACCGTACAAGAAGACGGTGTAAGGATGGCTTCTAGTTACCTCTGGTAGGGACGATTCGGGACAAGTCTTGGCCGTCCTGGCGAGGACGCCAGTCCCTTATAAGGGGGGGAGAATGTGATATCCCACATCGGTAAATTAAGTGAATGCTCACCCCCATATAAGTGTGAGACATAAAGGTCTTGTCAACTCGGGTTAGCCCTTTTAGACCAAGCGAGGACGGAGGTCTAAGCAGTTGACCGAACCTTTTATGACTCATTTAGCGCTACAGGCCCGGGGTCTGGGGGCGTTACATACATCAGCAAAGACTTATTAAAATCATCAAATACAAATGTATCTGTTATTAAACGTTAACCATAAACTCAAACCATTGGTCTCCATCGCTACAAAGGACAAGAGAATCTATACCAAAAAGTAAACTGATAGTAAAGACAGTAGGCGTCATCTGCATTATATCCGGGTCACTCCTCAGTGGCCTCGAAAACGACCTACAAAAACACCACCTTCTCGGGGTGGGACAAGAGAGAAGAGGGGGTAAGTACATACGTACTTAGCAAGGGGTAGAAGAAACGGTTACAATTAAAGGCAATACATACATATATATATATATATAACATGAAAATCTTCTACAATCACTACCACATAGGTTGTAATAGTAGAGCTCTCTCACCCTCTACTAGCTCCGTAGTATAACCTCACGCAAATAAGATTTGTTACATCAATATCAAAGGACACTACGCACGGTGAACAACTGCACCGCAACACGGTAAGCACCTCGAGGGCACGGGCTTAGGTCCCCGTGTGGGAGTTACACGCGTCCCTTGGCATCAGACCAAGTAGAGGGGTGTAAAAATCCCATGCTAAGAAGAATAGACGTGCCTCACCAATGATATCGATGTTTTAGCTTTTAGACAACCACATATGTATTTACGAGTTAAGTTCTAACCACCTGGTTCATTCACATAAAAGGCTTCCTATTGACATCTAGTCCTAGACATCTAATTACGCTGCCTAGCACGTTGTAAAAGGATCAATGACTACTAAGTCAATGTCCCACAAGGCCTAAACAACGTCTTCCGGTGCTCCCACCTTCTCCCCGCAGAGGGTCTCAGTTGTGGTGCAGAACCAAGGCTACCAGAAGTCGTAGTTAGACATTGCAAATTAACATATAATGTCCCTCAAGAACATACAAACCAAATTATATCATGTAATACACGTAAAGACATAAAATTCATATAATACATATATATTTTTATTAAGCTAATATTCTGCTTTGAAATAGATGAATACAGTAAAGGAAAATAATCTCTTTTATTTTTTTTTACACCTACGAAATTCCTTTACCATCGGCAACATCAGAGTTTAGTTTAGTTTTATTTATTTATTATTTATATATTGTATCCATTTGATAACCCAGGCAAAGCATATCTAATGTCGACGGCGGCAGAAGTGTAGCAGCATGCTATAATATTCACCATGTGCAGACATACATATATATAACGAGTAGTCAAAATAAAACGAAGGGGTACAAAATTAACACAACAATAACACTATTAAAGACCGTTGAACACCCCCTTACCTTTGGTATTTCGAAAGCAAAACGGATAGTAAAAAGCTTCAATCCTCGATTCCAACATCTTCTACGAATCACCGGTCAAAGGAACGGTTGGTATCGAAACGATCGCCTCCTCGCGGTGATCAATTTCTTCTACTATGGTCTGCCCCGAAATTCAACCGTTAAACTCCGAATTTGAAAAACCGCGACCGAACTTTTTTATTTTTATTTTACAGCGGCTCTCTTCCAATTTGCAGAAGGAATTGCCGTATGATGTATATGTTTTTATTATTATTATTAGGGTGGGTTTATTTATAGAAAAAGGAATAATTATTTTCCTTAAAATAATTTTCCATGATCCTTTTTAATAAAAATAAATAGGTTAAATAATAATTAGGTCATAGTACACATACCCAATTACTATTTTACCCTTTCTGAAAATTCGGGGTGTTACATCCCTCTCCCTTAAAACAAGTTTCGTCCTCGAAGCGAAATAACTCGGGAGGTACTTGAACTCTAGAACTTCACAAACGCCTCGTCCTCTATAACTCATGTTGCCTTTGTCGGTGTGATCGCTTCAATGACCAAATGCTAGTTGTATGTCTTCCTTCTTAGCTTTCTTCTTCTTCCACTCGAAGTTCACTTGATTCTTCCACATAGGTCAAGCTATCTTCAATCATTTTAGAGTGAAAGCTTGCAACAATGTCGGTTATGCAATCCCTTCTCCTTAACACACGAAGGACGTCATGCTCTCGTGAAAGGGATTCGGTAACTCCAAACGGATAAAGTAAAGATCCAACTTTAGCGAAGATCACGTAAGGGCCTTCATAACTGGGGCCTAGTTGCATGTCTGCCCAAACCGTCTTACTCTTCCCAATGGAAACGCCCTTAGATACACTTTATCCTTAACTTGAACCTCTAACAATCTTCTTCTTCCATCTTCCTAATTATTCTACCAGTATTGAGCCATTTTGAGGTTGTGACGGTCCACTTCAATTTCCACTCCGCCTTACTGTATCAACTCCGGTTTTGTAGTTTGTCTTTGTTCCATCTCATCCTTGAAAACCTTCGTCCTATGCTTTCTTCCACTCAGAGCTTCGAAAGGTGACATCTGGATGTTGGCGTGGAAACTATTGTTGTAGGCAACTCTGCTATCTCTGTCTTCATGAAAGGTCATTGGTAGTACCGTTCCAAATCTCTGTACATCTTGGTTGCTCTAGGATGAACTGCAATTGCTATCTTTTGGGCTTCATTCATCACATTCTTCTTCAGATCTCTCACACGTTCGGAGCACAAAGCCGATCTTGATGCCGACGGTTGCCATCTTCATCTAACTCGTGACCACTGGCTGGTTTGATTCCAGCCTCTCACTTGTAAACGGAACATCTAGACCTTCATCTTGTTACTTCACGATCTCACCATCTTCCTTGCATCTTGCAAACACCGGTGCACACGCTTTATTTCTGTTTGTTGACTGAATCAGGGTTGTTTAGACTTCCAACTGGTCTGCAACGCTTGGCACTATCGACTTCTTTTTATCTTGACTTCCCTCTCTGCGGCACACGCTTGATTTAAAACTGCAAGGAATCCGGCTGGAGGGTTTCTGGGACTTTTCGGGAATGAGATACACGCATTTGCCATATTTTCTCTCTATCAGCCTGATCCAATCCTTGTGGCGAGGTTAAAAAAAACACAACACTTCTACAAGAAGTTCTACAAGAAAGGGTCTCTGAGGCGGCGACCTTTAGACGTTTCGATTATACCAAGGGAGCTCATGCTGGAAACAAAAATAGGGAGATAAAAAATATCTGACAAAAGTTCTGAAGACGGAACCGTTGTGGAGAACAACGAAAGCTGAAAAAAAAAAAGGAACAAACAACGCAAGGAGAGATAAATGTTTGAATTTAAATTAATTGGTTTAGGCTTAACTATCATCGGTTAGACCCTTTTTGTATAAGGGCTTGCTTGGAAAACTGAGAACATTGAGAAGTGACAAGTTGAACACCAGAGTGGTATGTCAACTTTGTAAGCCATAGAAGAGCATAATGCAGTTGAAACAATAGGGGTTTCTTGGGTCACAATCAGGACAAGAGGACTCCAGGTTGACGGAAGTTTTGAAAGCGGTTTAAGATTGAAGGATGAACGTTGTATAATGGTACAAAATATCATCACCAAGAGGGAGAAAACAAAAGATCATCTTGAAGGTGAAACTCTTTTAAGAAAGTGGAATTCTGCAAGATACGATGGTTTGCAAGGAAACTCAAACCACTTTAAAAAAGATAGCGAGCTTTTACATACGCCCTTAAGAGTGGGACATTAAGAGAAACATAACATGATGGCCTTGGATACATTTAACACAGGAGGAAAAGAATATATGACTTGAGAACATTAAGCAAGTGACCTTACTCGTTAATAATTTGATTAACATAATGGACGTTTGAAAACTAGGAGAATCCTCAGCTCCTATGAATGTTGTAGAGGAATCATCATACAACAAAGAAACAAAGCAAAGGTGCAAGGTCGAGCACCGAAAAGAATAAACAATTTAGATTTCAAGAAGAGAGCAAGAATCTCAACATGAAGGAGCTATGTGGACAAAACGAGTACCCCAAAAAGTCTTAGAATGAAATGAACACTTGTCAAGAAGTGTCCAAGTTTGTATTAGTCAAAGTGAGGTCAATAGTTTTGAAGAAAGCAAGGTCTGCGATAAACAAGCTTTGGAGTGAAGGAGAATAAAGGCTTAAGAAATGTCCGATAAAGTTTGATTTCATAGAATTAGTTCAAACTTTCAAAACAAGTGTGAAAGATCATTGATGATCCAATTCAAAGGGTTCAAAGTTGCACCACTCGAGAGGAATAGTACACTGCTAATGAATAAATGCTCAAGGTTATCCCATATGAGGGAATGAAAGGTTCAATAAAATAGACATTTCGTCTAGTGTCACAAAATTGTTATAGAAATACCAAGACAGAAGAAGAAATGTCAAAAAGTGAGTCTGTTGGTTCATGGCTCTAAATGGCCCGAAAGAGATTCAAAACGGGAAGGATACAAGGTGCATTATCCTTTATTGAAACTAATAAGAGCTTTGGAGTTCAAATGTTGACTGGCAAGAGAGGCTCAGAAGACATCTTGATAAGCGACTATCTTCTGCCTGATATTGGTTTAGCATAGATTGCCAGAAGGTTAAGGGTAAGTAATTGAACAAGGATGTCATGGTAGGATTAAATATCTAACTGATAAAAGATGAGGTGCGTACCTTGAAAGATCATGCAGCATTAGATGAAAAGTTCACAAAATCAACACTACCCTTAGGAGGGAAGCTGAGAATGGACACAAAACAATGAATGATTAATCAAATTGAATCGAAAAAACGGAATGAGGTTGTATCAATACAAAATTACAGAGAGCTCATCTCTAGGATTTGGAAAGTGAGAAGATGAGAGCTTGTTTAAAAGATAGGCTTAAGGCGATATGATTCTGAGGTAATGCAAGATTACAAGTGGAGGGGATTTGTTGGGCTTGAAGATCTCAAGTGGGGGGTAAAAGGGAAAATAAATTACCAGAAAGGGAGACTTGAAGATGTGCAAGAAAAGGGTCTGAACATCAAACATAGCATGCTTGAGGATAGCATCTTGGTCCTTGTGTATAACTGTAAAAGATCAACAATGTTAACTTTAGCAACATCCTACTGAGAGACTTACCCTAGGGAGAGATCACTTAGGGAAACCTCTAAAACATAACCACCATAACTTACTACTCTCTTAGCCCAAACCTTAAGTCAAAGAGGTGAGGATTCCTTTTAGGTTGATGTGTATGATATTTACTCCGGATCTGACGTTATCAATTCGTACAGCCCAAACAAAAAGGAATATGAGCACGATTCAAAGAGAAAAGATTTAGATACCGTAATTTCCCAAGTGACATAAAAATATTAGAATTTTTGAATCAGAGGGAGTTGGTCAAAAACAATTATTTCTACCGAATGCACAAGCTGTCAAAATTTCCAGATTGGTAATTACTGACTTAAATTGCAGATTGTGGTCAAACTAAAAGGAATTGGAACTTTATTCCAAAAGGAAAGTTGTAGATAAAATCGTTTTCTGAAACATATCAAAAATTCAGGTCATTTGAAGATGTTTAACCTGTTCAAAACAGAAGAAGACGTGAAGGTGCTACTGCAGATTTTCTGGACAGAGTGTCCGGCATTAACATGGATTTTGTGAACAATCCATAACGATTATCGAGTCGATGTAAGAAGATAAATTGTAGATAAGACAGTAATCTACATTGAAGAAAATTTCCAGAATTTTCGGAGCAGGGGAAAAACAGTTTTATGCTAAAGGGAAAACATGGGAACAAAAGCATTCACTCACGTTGGATAACGTCAAGCACCGGGATGATGAAAACTATGTGCCAAGGCAAGAAACCTTTAACATTAATAATTGAAACGAGTAAGAAGCACTCGGAAAGGATAAAATTTCATATGGAGTTTGTGTGGAACCCATCTCGAGAAAAGCATGGTCAAAGAATTTTAGTAAACACAAACCAAGCAATAGTGAAAAGAGAAAGTGGAGGGTTCGTAGAGTTGAATCAAATGTCTTTCCCTACAAAGTTAGGTCAAGCCAAAAGTAGGCTTAGATATTCGTGTGTAGAATAACGTGAGGGGATCGAATGGGAAGTGTAAAGAAAACTCAACCAAGAGGACCTCAACTTAGAGGTGTAGGCATAACACTCCGATCCCAAAGCTTTACTTAAAGAGGTTTTACTAAGGCTTAAGCTACAAGGTTTGGCTTAGAGACTTCAACCTTAAGAGGTTCATTAATTAACGGGCTAACTTAAGAGGGTCTACATTTAAAATATCTAACTCCAAGATTCCCATCTTACGTTTTCTAAACACGACTAGACCATATCTTAAGAGTTTAAGTCCTATGCAGCGGTGTTACTTGCCGCTCTGATACCAACTGTGACGCCCCTGTCCCGGATACCGAGTCCTTATCCGGAAAAGAACGCCCGGCACGGATATAATTAAAATTTAATCTAATTATATACGTAAGCCTTACGTAAGCAAACATCAGAGAACAAGCAGAAGACAAAAAGACTGACTCGGATACTTAAAACAACTACTAAAACGATCGAAAGTAACACAAGCTGCGACTAATACATCAGCAAAGACTTATTAAAATCATCAAATACAAATGTATCCGTTATTAAACGTTAACCATAAACTCAAACCATTGGTCTCCATCGCTACAAAGGACAAGAGAATCTATACCAAAAAGTAAAGGCGAAAGTAAAGACAACAGTATACGTCATCCGCATTATATCCGGGTCACTCCTAGTGGCCTCGAAAACGACCTACAAAAACACCACCTTCTCGGGGTGGGGACAAGAGAGAAGAGGGGTAAGTACATACGTACTTAGCAAGGGGTAGAAGAAACGGTTACAATTAAAGGCAATACATACATATATATATATATATATATATAACATGAAAATCTTCTACAATCACTACCACATAGGTTGTAATAGTAGAGCTCTCTCACCCTCTACTAGCTCCGTAGTATAACCTCACGCAAATAAGATTTGTTACATCAATATCAAAGGACACTACGCACGGTGAACAACTGCACCGCAACACGGTAAGCACCTCGAGGGCACGGGCTTAGGTCCCCGTGTGGGAGTTACACGCGTCCCTTGGCATCAGACCAAGTAGAGGGGTGTAAAAATCCCATGCTAAGAAGAATAGACGTGCCTCACCAATGATATCGATGTTTTAGCTTTTAGACAACCACATATGTATTTACGAGTTAAGTTCTAACCACCTGGTTCATTCACATAAAAGGCTTCCTATTGACATCTAGTCCTAGACATCTAATTACGCTACCTAGCACGTTGTAAAAGGATCAATGACTACTAAGTCAATGTCCCACAAGGCCTAAACAACGTCTTCCGGTGCTCCCACCTTCTCCCCGCAGAGGGGTCTCGGTTGTGGTGCGAACCAAGCTACCGAAGTCGTAGTTAGACATTGCAAATTAACATATAATGTCCCTCAAGAACATACAAACCAAATTATATCATGTAATACACGTAAAGACATAAAATTCATATAATACATATATATTTTTATTAAGCTAATATTCTGCTTTGAAATAGATGAATACAGTAAAGGAAAATAATCTCTTTTATTTTTTTTTTTACACCTACGAAATTCCTTTACCATCGGCAACATCAGAGTTTAGTTTAGTTTTATTTATTTATTATTTATATATTGTATCCATTTGATAACCCAGGCAAAGCATATCTAATGTCGACGGCGGCAGAAGTGTAGCAGCATGCTATAATATTCACCATGTGCAGACATACATATATATAACGAGTAGTCAAAATAAAACGAAGGGGTACAAAATTAACACAACAATAACACTATTAAAGACCGTTGAACACCCCCTTACCTTTGGTATTTCGAAAGCAAAACGGATAGTAAAAAGCTTCAATCCTCGATTCCAACATCTTCTACGAATCACCGGTCAAAGGAACGGTTGGTATCGAAACGATCGCTCCTCGCGGTGATCAATTTCTTCTACTATGGTCTGCCCCGAAATTCAACCGTTAAACTCCGAATTTGAAAAACCGCGACCGAACTTTTTTATTTTTTTTTTACAGCGGCTCTCTTCCAATTTGCAGAAGGAATTGCCGTATGATGTATATGTTTTTTATTATTATTATTAGGGTGGGTTTATTTATAGAAAAAGGAATAATTATTTTCCTTAAAATAATTTTCCATGATCCTTTTTAATTAAAATAAATAGGTTAAATAATAATTAGGTCATAGTACACATACCCAATTACTATTTTACCCTTTCTGAAAATTCGGGGTGTTACATCCCTCTCCCCTTAAAACAAGTTTCGTCCTCGAAACTGAAATAACTGGGAGGTACTTGAACTCTAGAACTTCACAAACGCCTCGTCCTCTATAACTCATGTTGCCTTTGTCGGTGTGACTGCTTCAATGACCAAATGCTAGTTGTATGTCTTCCTTCTTAGCTTTCTTCTTCTTCCACTCTGAAGTTCACTTGATTCTTCCACATAGGTCAAGCTATCTTCAATCATTTTAGAGTGAAAGCTTGCAACAATGTCGGTTATGCAATCCCTTCTCCTTAACACACGAAGGACGTCATGCTCTCGTGAAAGGGATTCTGGTAACTCCAAACGGATAAAGTAAAGATCCAACTTTAGCGAAGATCACGTAAGGGCCTTCATAACTGGGGCCTAGTTGCATGTCTGCCCAAACCGTCTTACTCTTCCCAATGGAAACGCCCTTAGATACACTTTATCCTTAACTTGAACCTCTAACAATCTTCTTCTTCCATCTTCCTAATTATTCTACCAGTATTGAGCCATTTTGAGGTTGTGACGGTCCACTTCAATTTCCACTCCGCCTTACCGTATCAACTCCGGTTTTGTAGTTTGTCTTTGTTCCATCTCATCCCTGAAAACCTTCGTCCTATGCTTTCTTCCACTCAGAGCTTCGAAAGGTGACATCTGGATGTTGGCGTGGAAACTATTGTTGTAGGCAACTCGCTATATCTCGTCTTCATGAAAGGTCATTGGTAGTACCGTTCCAAATCTATGTACATCTTGGTTGCTCTAGGATGAACTGCAATTGCTATCTTTTGGGCTTCATTCATCACATTCTTCTTCAGATCTCTCACACGTTCGGAGCACAAAGCCGATCTTGATGCCGACGGTTGCCATCTTCATCTAACTCGTGACCACCGGTGGTTTGATTCCGCCTCTCACTTGTAAACGGAACATCTAGACCTTCATCTTGTTACTTCACGATCTCACCATCTTCCTTGCATCTTGCAAACACCGGTGCACACGCTTTATTTCGTTTGTTGACCGAATCGGGGTTGTTTAGACTTCCAACCGGTCCGCAACGCTTGGCACTATCGACTTCTTTTATCTTGACTTCCCTCTCTCGCGGCACACGCTTGATTTAAAACTGCAAGGAATCCGGCTGGAGGGTTTCTGGGACTTTTCGGGAATGAGATACACGCATTTGCCATATTTTCTCTCTATCAGCCTGATCCAATCCTTGTGGCGAGGTTAAAAAAAACACAACACTTCTACAAGAAGTTCTACGGGAAAGGGTCTCTGAGGCGGCGACCTTTAGACGTTTCGATTATACCAAGGGAGCTCATGCCGGAAACAAAAATAGGGAGATAAAAAATATCTGACAAAAGTTTTGAAGACGGAACCGTTGTGGAGAACAACGAAAGCTGAAAAAAAAAAGGAACAAACAACGCAAGGAGAGATAAATGTTTGAATTTAAATTAATTGGTTTAGGCTTAACTATCATCGGTTAGACCCTTTTTGTATAAGGGCTTGCTTGGAAAACTGAGAACATTGAGAAGTGACAAGTTGAACACCAGAGTGGTATGTCAACTTTGTAAGCCATAGAAGAGCATAATGCAGTTGAAACAATAGGGGTTTCTTGGGTCACAATCAGGACAAGAGGACTCCAGGTTGACGGAAGTTTTGAAAGCGGTTTAAGATTGAAGGATGAACGTTGTATAATGGTACAAAATATCATCACCAAGAGGGAGAAAACAAAAGATCATCTTGAAGGTGAAACTCTTTTAAGAAAGTGGAATTCTGCAAGATACGATGGTTTGCAAGGAAACTCAAACCACTTTAAAAAAGATAGCGAGCTTTTACATACGCCCTTAAGAGTGGGACATTAAGAGAAACATAACATGATGGCCTTGGATACATTTAACACAGGAGGAAAAGAATATATGACTTGAGAACATTAAGCAAGTGACCTTACTCGTTAATAATTTGATTAACATAATGGACGTTGGAAAACTAGGAGAATCCTCAGCTCCTATGAATGTTGTAGAGGAATCATCATACAACAAAGAAACAAAGCAAAGGTGCAAGGTCGAGCACCGAAAAGAATAAACAATTTAGATTTCAAGAAGAGAGCAAGAATCTCAACATGAAGGAGCTATGTGGACAAAACGAGTACCCCAAAAAGTCTTAGAATGAAATGAACACTTGTCAAGAAGTGTCCAAGTTTGTATTAGTCAAAGTGAGGTCAATAGTTTTGAAGAAAGCAAGGTCGCGATAAACAAGCTTTGGAGTGAAGGAGAATAAAGGCTTAAGAAATGTCCGATAAAGTTTGATTTCATAGAATTAGTTCAAACGTTCAAAACAAGTGTGAAAGATCATTGATGATCCAATTCAAAGGGTTCAAAGTTGCACCACTCGAGAGGAATAGTACACTGCTAATGAATAAATGCTCAAGGTTATCCCATATGAGGGAATGAAAGGTTCAATAAAATAGACATTTCGTCTAGTGTCACAAAATTGTTATAGAAATACCAAGACAGAAGAAGAAATGTCAAAAAGTGAGTCTGTTGGTTCATGGCTCTAAATGGCCCGAAAGAGATTCAAAACGGGAAGGATACAAGGTGCATTATCCTTTATTGAAACTAATAAGAGCTTTGGAGTTCAAATGTTGACTGGCAAAAGAGGCTCGGAAGACATCTTGATAAGCGACTATCTTCTGCCTGATATTGGTTTAGCATAGATTGACAGAAGGTTAAGGGTAAGTAATTGAACAAGGATGTCATGGTAGGATTAAATATCTAACTGATAAAAGATGAGGTGCGTACCTTGAAAGATCAGGCAGCATTAGATGAAAAGTTCACAAAATCAACACTACCCTTAGGAGGGAAGCGAGAATGGACACAAAACAATGAATGATTAATCAAATTGAATCGAAAAAACGGAACGAGGTTGTATCAATACAAAATTACGAGAGCTCATCTCTAGGATTTGGAAAGTGAGAAGATGAGAGCTTGTTTAAAAGATAGGCTTAAGGCGATATGATTCGAGGTAATGCAAGATTACAAGTGGAGGGGATTTGTTGGGCTTGAAGATCTCAAGTGGGGGGTAAAAGGGAAAATAAATTACCGAAAGGGAGACTTGAAGATGTGCAAGAAAAGGGTCTGAACATCAAACATAGCATGCTTGAGGATAGCATCTTGGTCCTTGTGTATAACTGTAAAAGATCAACAATGTTAACTTTAGCAACATCCTACTGAGAGACTTACCCTAGGGAGAGATCACTTAGGGAAACCTCTAAAACATAACCACCATAACTTACTACTCTCTTAGCCCAAACCTTAAGTCAAAGAGGTGAGGATTCCTTTTAGGTTGATGTGTATGATATTTACTCCGGATCTGACGTTATCAATTCGTACAGCCCAAACAAAAAGGAATATGAGCACGATTCAAAGAGAAAAGATTTAGATACCGTAATTTCCCAAGTGACATAAAAATATTAGAATTTTTGAATCAGAGGGAGTTGGTCAAAAACAATTATTTCTACCGAATGCACAAGCTGTCAAAATTTCCAGATTGGTAATTACTGACTTAAATTGCAGATTGTGGTCAAACTAAAAGGAATTGGAACTTTATTCCAAAAGGAAAGTTGTAGATAAAATCGTTTTCTGAAACATATCAAAAATTCAGGTCATTTGAAGATGTTTAACCTGTTCAAAACAGAAGAAGACGTGAAGGTGCTACTGCAGATTTTCTGGACAGAGTGTCCGGCATTAACATGGATTTTGTGAACAATCCATAACGATTATCGAGTCGATGTAAGAAGATAAATTGTAGATAAGACAGTAATCTACATTGAAGAAAATTTCCAGAATTTTCGGAGCAGGGGAAAAACAGTTTTATGCTAAAGGGAAAACATGGGAACAAAAGCATTCACTCACGTTGGATAACGTCAAGCACCGGGATGATGAAAACTATGTGCCAAGGCAAGAAACCTTTAACATTAATAATTGAAACGAGTAAGAAGCACTCGGAAAGGATAAAATTTCATATGGAGTTTGTGTGGAACCCATCTCGAGAAAAGCATGGTCAAAGAATTTTAGTAAACACAAACCAAGCAATAGTGAAAAGAGAAAGTGGAGGGTTCGTAGAGTTTAATCAAATGTCTTTCCCTACAAAGTTAGGTCAAGCCAAAAGTAGGCTTAGATATTCGTGTGTAGAATAACGTGAGGGGATCGAATGGGAAGTGTAAAGAAAACTCAACCAAGAGGACCTCAACTTAGAGGTGTAGGCATAAGACTCCGATCCCAAAGCTTTACTTAAAGAGGTTTTACTAAGGCTTAAGCTACAAGGTTTGGCTTAGAGACTTCAACCTTAAGAGGTTCATTAATTAACGGGCTAACTTAAGAGGGTCTACATTTAAAATATCTAACTCCAAGATTCCCATCTTACGTTTTCTAAACACGACTAGACCATATCTTAAGAGTTTAAGTCCTATGCAGCGGTGTTACTTGCCGCTCTCGATACCAACCGTGACGCCCCCTGTCCCGGATACCGAGTCCTTATCCGGAAAAGAACGCCCGGCACGGATATAATTAAAATTTAATCTAATTATATACGTAAGCCTTACGTAAGCAAACATCGAGAACAAGCGAGAAGACAAAAAGATCGACTCGGATACTTAAAACAACTACTAAAACGATCGAAAGTAACACAAAGTCGCGACTAATACATCAAGCAAAGACTTATTAAAATCATCAAATACAAATGTATCCGTTATTAAACGTTAACCATAAACTCAAACCATTGGTCTCCATCGCTACAAAGGACAAGAGAATCTATACCAAAAAGTAAACTGAAAGTAAAGACAGTATACGTCATCTGCATTATATCCGGGTCACTCCTTAGTGGCCTCGAAAACGACCTACAAAAACACCACCTTCTCGGGGTGGGGACAAGAGAGAAGAGGGGGTAAGTACATACGTACTTAGCAAGGGGTAGAAGAAACGGTTACAATTAAAGGCAATACATACATATATATATATATATATATATATATATATATATATATATATATATATATATATATATAACATGAAAATCTTCTACAATCACTACCACATATGTTGTAATAGTAGAGCTCTCTCACCCTCTACTAGCTCCGTAGTATAACCTCACGCAAATAAGATTTGTTACATCAATATCAAAGGACACTACGCACGGTGAACAAGCGCACCGCAACACGGTAAGCACCTCGAGGGCACGGGCTTAGGTCCCCGTGTGGGAGTTACACGCGTCCCTTGGCATCGACCAAGTAGAGGGGTGTAAAAATCCCATGCTAAGAAGAATAGACGTGCCTCACCAATGATATCGATGTTTTAGCTTTTAGACAACCACATATGTATTTACGAGTTAAGTTCTAACCACCTGGTTCATTCACATAAAAGGCTTCCTATGGACATCTAGTCCTAGACATCTAATTACGCTACATAGCACGTTGTAAAAGGATCAATGACTACTAAGTCAATGTCCCACAAGGCCTAAACAACGTCTTCCGGTGCTCCCACCTTCTCCCCGCAGAGGGTCTCAGTTGTGGTGCAGAACCAAGGCTACCAGAAGTCGTAGTTAGACATTGCAAATTAACATATAATGTCCCTCAAGAACATACAAACCAAATTATATCATGTAATACACGTAAAGACATAAAATTCATGTAATACATATATATTTTTATTAAGCTAATATTCTGCTTTAAAATAGATGAATACAGTAAAGGAAAATAATCTCTTTTATTTTTTTTTACACCTACGAAATTCCTTTACCATCGGCAACATCAGAGTTTAGTTTAGTTTTATTTATTTATTATTTATATATTGTATCCATTTGATAACCCAGGCAAAGCATATCTAATGTCGACGGCGGCAGAAGTGTAGCAGCATGCTATAATATTCACCATGTGCAGACATACATATATATAACGAGTAGTCAAAATAAAACGAAGGGGTACAAAATTAACACAACAATAACACTATTAAAGACCGCTGAACACCCCCTTACCTTTGGTATTTCGAAAGCAAAAGCGATAGTAAAAAGCTTCAATCCTCGATTCCAACATCTTCTACGAATCACCGGTCAAAGGAACGGTTGGTATCGAAACGATCGTCTCCTCGCGGTGATCAATTTCTTCTACTGTGGTCTGCCCCGAAATTCAACCGTTAAACTCCGAATTTGAAAAAACGCGACCGAACTTTTTTTTTTTTTTTTTTTTTTTTTTTTTACAGCGGCTCTCTTCCAATTTGCAGAAGGAATTGCCGTATGATGTATATGTTTATTATTATTATTATTAGGGTGAGTTTATTTATAGAAAAAGGAATAATTATTTTCCTTAAAATAATTTTCCATAATCTTTTTTAATTAAAATAAATAGGTTAAATAATAATTAGGTCATAGTACACATACCCAATTACTATTTTACCCTTTCTGAAAATTCGGGGTGTTACAATGTATTAGTCGCAGCCTATGTTACTTTCGATCGTTTTAGTAGTTGTTTTAAGTATCCGAGTCAGTCTTTTTGTCTTCTGCTTGTTCTCTGATGTTTGCTTACGTATATAATTAGATAAAATTTTAATTATATCCGTGCCGGGCGTTTTTTTCGGATAAGGACTCGGTATCCGGGACAGGGGCGTCACAACAATATTATTCTATAACAAATTATTAATCCTCTTGAATGATAAAAAAATAAATAATAAAAAACCTTTTGAGTGATAAAAAATGTATTTTTACTAAAAAATATATAACATTTTTCGAGAATATTTTTTTTGGCACTATCATGTAACTTTTGAATATTAGACTACATTAGAAAGTTTCACTTCATTTTAGGTGGGTAGTAAGGTTGGGTGGGGTAGGGACTGTAGGATAAGTTTGACGGGTAAGGTATGTTGGTGGGGTGGAAATTAAAAAATAAAATACCCAAAACAACTACAAAAAGGAACAAGTCTCCTCCAACCAGGGACGGACCCAGCCATGGTGGAAATTAATGTTTCTTGTTAAACTCTCTTACCCCCAACCAAGGACGGACCCCGCATGGTGAGGGTGGGGGCCATGGCCCACACTTAAATTTCGATACAAAATTACTAGTATACCCCTCTAATAATATTGACATTGTGTATGTATATTATTTCGCACTTTTTTAACCAAACTATCCTTATAGTTCAGTTGGTAAAGTGCCTAAATATTTATATTAAGTTTTATGAGTTCAAATCTTGGTTGCTACATCATTTTTCATCCTTTTTTGTTTGTTTTTTTTTCCTTTCTAGTGTTTGTAATTTATGTTTTATTTTCTCTTTTCTAGTATTTATAATTTATGTTTTTCCTTTTGTAATTTACATTTGTGAATTTTAAAGAAAATTTTTTGCTACCATATTTTAGTGAGATCTCGGACCTCATTGAAATAAAATCCTGGATCCGTCATTGCCCCAACCATTCCCACCCAACTACTACAAAATATCTAGTGTCATGTGAGTCTGTAACAATGTCATACAATTGTAAATGTACAAAATACCATAACATTATAAAAAGACACAAAACATAATTGTACAAGATCCATGATCATTTAAAATCGATAGGAAATATAATAATAATAAATCGTAACAGTAAAAATGACTGTCCTAACACAATACCCTTACAAAATGTGACGCCCCGTTCCCGGACCCGAGTCCTTATCCGGAAACGAACGCCCGGCATGTATAATATTAAATATAATCCAATATTATATATAAGCCTTACGTCATATATCATAAACACAATGCGGAAACGAAACGACTCGGTGAAATAAATTCCAAAGACCAACAAAACCAGATTCAATGATGCACTAAAATCCAAAATGGAAATTGAAACGTCTTACATCAAATCCAAAACAAAAGAAGCCAAACGATCTAGTCTTACAACAAAGGCCACTAAACGAGCCAAACAAAAACAATATTCAATCTGAAATAACAACATAGTTTGTATCAAACTTGAAATAAAAGAAAGTTTCCAAAAGAACAACTTCATATAAAACATCTTCGTATCAAGACCTCAAACATCTTCATCATACTCCTCGTCTCCATAAACCCGTTCATCTTCTCAATAAAACATTTAACGGGTAAGTACATACGTACTTAGTAACGAGTAGAAGCTATTGAAATCATGCGTTTTATAAAGAAAGCAAGTAACCATCATCTTATTAATAAACCGTTTAAACATGATCTTACATCTAACTATCACGTTATATTCATAGTATAACATGAGGTCCCTAGGGTTACTAGCTTAGCTTATCTATGTTACAGCATGTTTGCGAGGGCACTACACTTAGTGAGATATGCACTAGACAAAAGTTGCAACCCTATAGAGATAAATCTCTAGCGGTCCCGAGAAAATCAATCACTTTAACTGGCTAGCACTTGAAGCTGTCCGGTGAATGACTATTTCGTTCGTGAGGTTGTCCGGTAGTATGATCACTACTTTAACTGGCTTTGTCTAGAATCCGCCAGTGACCATTACCACTTTATCTGGCCAACCAACACATTGCCGATGTTGTACTGTGCTTATTCAAGCTCTCATGATGCTTAATCTTTTATCTAGTCAATTACGTTTATTAAGCGATTAACTAGCCACCTAGTTTCATTCAGTACAAAAGCTCCCTACTCCCTCTTCTTAGACTTCTAGACTCAATCTAGCAATTACACAGACATTGATGAATACTAACTCATCAAAGCACAAGGCCACTCTTACTCTTCCGACGGTCCCGAACTCCAATTCCTTCTAAGAATACATTCGGTGCAGAACCAAACGCATTAGAAGCTTAATCATGGCTTTGTAATGTTCACGAATGTTTATTAATGTTGTTTAAATCATATTAGAAAGACCACAAACCATACTCTAGTATACCACCACACTACAAACAAATTAATTAAATACTTGGCTATTCTATTTTTTTTTAAGGAAAGCTGTTGTTCCCATTTTTTTTTTCATTCTGTTTCTTTTATTTTTCTTCACAAACTCCAGACTAAGCTAATAATGTATCTTTCCATCCTTGGGCTAGTACTCAAGCTGCATACAGAATCATTGTTACCATAGTACTATTGTTATTATTAACTACTCTTTTCATCATATAATTTTATCCTTATTCTTAATAGTATATTATATTCTTCTTCATGTACAATGGGTAAAACCAACATCAAGTAATCACACCTGAACCAATACTGCATCAAGTAGTAGTATATTATCAAGCTATATTGCATCTGCTATTTATAACCTTTTCACGATGACATCTATAAGCAGGTAGTACTCGAATTATCAAAAGCACGGACCGACTTATACACAAACAAACTAACTATATGGTGTACTACGCGGTAGAAATTAATTAAAATAGAACAACGAAAATTAATATAAATTTATATATATTGATGGAAGACCTCCTTACTTCACATTAATCATTATAAAACGTCAATCATTCAATATGAAAACCCCGTTACCTTTTAAAAGCGAGCAACAACGATCCAACTCCAACAAATACATAGCTCTCAATTCAACCTATACAAAAAAATGATTCATCTATCGATTAACAATCTACCAAGAATTCTAAACGCTGAAAACTACGACAAGAAGGATTTAGAACACATAAACTTGATCGAAACACGGGATTCCACAACTTGATAAAAATCTAACCTTCTCCAATGAAATTTGTATCCACACGATCCTTGCGTCACGTGGAATCTTTTATCCTTGAGGCGTCTGCACAACCGAGCAACGGATTAGCTTCGATTATCGAAAGCTTCTTCTTCCCCTCTTTTCTTTCAAAACCTGCGCACCTTCTCTGATGAACCGTCCCTCTTTTTTTTTTAACATAATGGGAGTTTTAATTCCCTATTAATCCCCCATTAAAACCTATTCCATTAATTCCCCTTTTTTTCATCCTTAACCAAAATCATTAATTTCTTTTTTTTTCCTTTTATTTCCAAAATTAAAATAAATATAATATTCCGATTTTTCGTTAAAAGACTAAAATGCCCTTTTTCGAAAATCGGGATGTTACATTCCTCCCCCCTTAAGAGGAGTTTCGTCCTCGAAACTTGAACATACCTGGAAGATCCATAAACTCAGGGAACTCGGCTGCCATCACATCTTCCTCTTCCCATGTCGCTTCACTTGGTGAATGATTGCTCCATTGCACCAAGACCAAAGGGATTATCCTTCTCTTGACTACCTTCTCCTTCCTATCCATAATCTTAACCGGATTCTCAACATAAGATAGATTATCTTGAAGCAATTCCGGATCAAACTGAGATTCCACATCCGTAGAAGATAGACACTTCTTAAGCATGGATATGGAAGACATTATGTACCCTAGACATCGATTCCGGTAACCGAAGTCTATATGCTAACTTTCCAATCCTTTCGATGATGTCAAAAGGCCCCACATACCTCGGACACAGTTTCCCTTTCTGCCCAAACCTCTTAACACCCTTCATCGGAGAAGCTCGTAGATACACTCTGTCCCCAACTGCAAACTCTAACGGTCTTCTTCTGATGTCTGCCCAACTCTTCTGTCGGTCTTGAGCGGCTTTAAGATTCTTCCGTATCAGCTCAACTTTCTCTTTAGCCTGCGTAACTAACTCTGGCCCTGTCAATCGCTTTTCCCCAACTTCGTCCCAATAAAGTGGAGTCCGGCATTTCCTACCGTACAAGGCTTCAAACGGTGGCATCCCCAAACTAGCATGATAAGCGTTGTTATAAACGAACTCGCCACCGAGAGGAAATCATCCCATGATCCCCCTACTTCAAGAACGCAAGCTCTAAGCATGTCCTCGAGAGTCCGGATTGTCCTCTCGGACCGACCGTCGTACGCGGGTGAAAGGCGGTACTCAAGTCCGTCTTTGTTCCAAAAGCCTTTTGCAACCCTTTCCAGAAGTGACTTATGAATCTGCTATCTCTGTCGGATACGATAGATAAAGGCACACCATGAAGTCTCACTATATTGTCCAAATACAGTTGAGTGAACTTCTTAACAGGCATGTCAACCTTACATGGCAAGAAATGGGCTGATTTCGTGAGTCTATCAACAATCACCCAAATCATGTCATGGCCACTCTTCGTACGTGGTAAACCGGTGATGAAGTCCATTGTGATGTTCTCCCATTTCCATTCCGGTACCTCCAAAGGCTTCAACAAACCTCCTGGCCTTTGTGCTCTACTTTAAATCTCTGGCATGTATCACACTTTGCCACAAAATCTGCAATATCCAACTTCATGCCAGGCCACCAATACCTCTCTTTGAGATCTCTGTACATCTTGGTAGATCCTGGATGAACCGCAAAGGCAATCTTATGGGCTTCATCCATGACTTGCTGCCTTAGTCCATCAACATCAGGCACACACAAACGATTACCATACCAAAGATGTCCACTCTTATCCAAGCGATAACCCACTTGTAGGTTTCTCTCGAGCTACGCGCTTCAAATCCACTAACACCGGGTCTTTGTCTTGCTTTGCCCGGATATCATCTAACAACTCGACCTTGCCATCAATGGCGCAAAACACCGAGCTTCACCTTCCCGTTCAACCACTTGAATCGCAACCGTCTAACCGATCGACCACTTCTTGCAAAGTAGTGATAGCATTAACCGGTCTCCGGCTAAGTGCATCCGCTACAACATTCGCTTTACCCGGATGGTATTGAATATCCAAGTCATAGTCTTTCACAAACTCCAACCATCTTCTTTGCCTCATATTCAAATTCTCTTGAGTGAAAAAGAACTTAAGGCTCTTATGATCCGTGAATATTCTTGCCTTAACTCCATAAAGATAGTGTCTCCACTGTTTCAAAGCAAAAACCACTGCTGCCAACTCCAAGTCATGTGTAGGATAGTTCTTCTCATGAACCTTTAACTGCCTAGAGGCGTAATCTATTACCTTTCCTGCTTGCTTTAGAACACATCCCAAACCTTGACTCGAAGCATCTGTATACACGTCATAGTTATCAAAGACCTCTGGCAAAGCTAACACAGGTGTTGCAGTCAACTTATCCTTCAACGTCTGAAAAGCTTCCTCACACTCCTTTGTCCACTCAAACTTGATGTTTTTCTGAGTAAGTCTAATGAGAGGAGTTGCTATCTTCGAGAAATCTTGTACAAACTTCCTGTAGTAGCCCGCTAAACCCAAAAAACTTCTTATCTCTGTCACTGTAGTAGGTCTAGGCCACTTAGAAACGGCTTCTATCTTCGCAGGATCAACTTGAATTCCATCTCCAGAAATTACATGGCCAAGAAAACTAACTTGTTTTAACCAAAATTCACACTTTGAAAACTTGGCATACAATTTCTTTTCCTTTAAAGTCTGCAAAACAATCCTCAGATGCTCCTCATGCTCCTTCTCATCCTTAGAGTATATCAAGATATCATCTATGAATACTACCACAAATTTATCAAGATAAAGCATGAAGACTCTTTGCATTAGATCCATAAACGCTGATGGAGCATTAGTGAGTCCAAAAGGCATGACAAGGAACTCATAATGTCCATACCTTGTACTAAATGCTGTCTTCGGTCTATCTGCAACCTTGATCTTCAACTGGTGATAATCTGACCTAAGGTCAATCTTAGAAAACACCTTCTTTCCTTGCAAATGGTTAAACAAGTCATCAATCCTAGGCAAAGGATACTTATTCTTGATTGTCAGGTTATTCAAGGCTCTGTAGTCGATGCACATCCTCAAACTACCATCCTTCTTCTTCACAAACAAAACCGGTGCTCCCCAAGGCGATGTACTTGGCTGAATCACATTCCTTTCTAACATGTCCTTAAGCTGTACTTTTAACTCTTTTAATTCAGCTGGTGCCATCCTATAAGGTGCCTTGGCTGTAGGTGCTGCTCCCGGGATTAACTGTATCTCAAACTCTATATCCCTGTCAGGCATATTTCCGGAAACTCATCGGAAAAACTTCAGGGAAATCCTTAACTATAGGAGTTTCTTCTAACTTAGGAGTATGCTTCTCTGTGTCCATAGCATAAAGAACATACCCTTCACAACCCTTCTGCAAAGCCTTCATGGATCTAACCGCTGATATTATCGGATGCCTCTTCTTACTTGGCTTATAAACGTTACCCTGAAAGGTCTTATCTGACTTACCTGGAACTCTGAAGACCAATTTCTTACCTCTACAATCCACATGAACAAAATTCTTGGATAGCCAATCCATCCCCATAATTACATCAAAGTCTGTGAAGTCCAAAACTGTCAAGTCTGATTTACACCTATAAGTTCCAACTCTAACGTCGACTTGAGGTAAAACTTGTGCAACTTTAGTAACTCTTCCCAAAGGTGTAGTGATACTTAGAGGTTTCTCCAACTCCTGAAGTGGTAGGTTCAACTTCCTAGCTATCTTAGAAGACACAAAAGTACACGAGGCTCCGGTATCAAACAAGGCCGACCTTCGCTAAGCTATCTATGATTATGGTACCTAGCAAGTGGATCAATTTAAGTACAATAAATAACATCATATGCGTCCATATAATATTAAGTATGCATAATAAACACAAACACTTAAAATGTACCCTGTAACAACAAGATCATCGGCTCTTACGGTTCCACATCAATAGCAAAGACACGAGTAGGTCGCTAGAAGATCCACGGTTTGCATTCGATTCCTACGTTATCCGCTGGGTTCCGCCGAGATAAGTTCTTAGGACAGTTCCGGAGAAGTGCCCCGTTTCTCCACAGCTAAAACAACCGTTACCTCCGACTCTGCACTCTCCTGCATGCGCCTTGTTGCATTTAGAACATACCATCTAGTTGCATTGTTTTTCTATTTTTCTTTTATTTTTCTTGAGCGTAGTTAACTGTCGGTTTCCGTAATACTACCTCGTTTTTTTTTATGATGGTTACTGTTGGTTTTCCATATGCCATCATTATTTTAGTATTGCATATCACGTAGGTTGCATTGTAATTTTTATCCATTTAGATTTCACCTAGCCTACTATTATTCATATGTGCTTTATTGTGAGTTACTGTCGGTTTCCGTCGCTCACATTTTTATTGATGAACTTTATAAGCTTCTGTGGCTTACGCTTAGATGTCCTATGTTTTACCTGGTTGGTAATTTTTCCATCTGAGCTATTCTATCCTGTGCTTATATCTTCTCTTTCACTCTCCTGTTGTTATATTTCTCCCCTATCCCCGAGGTATTTCATGTTTGTCAAGTGTGCAGGATGTTTGCATTAGCAATTGTGAGCTTTTAGATGAATCCAGTTTTCCGGTGGATGGTCCACAGTCTACTGATTTCTTCAAGCGTTTCTGGATCTGACTCGCGACCACTTCCAGACTTGCCACTTTCGAACGACAATCGGCTAAGTTCCTTATTTTTTTCTTTTATTTACGCACAACTTGAGGACAAGTTGCAATCTAAGTGTGGGGGAGAGGATGGTTTATATGTATCTATGAGTCGTTTGCTCAATTTCTGTTATACTTCTATAAAAAAGTGCTAAATTTTCAAAAAATTTTGTTTAGTCCTGAGTAACATTTCACCGGCATGCTAGTTTTATAATCGGCACCTTTAGTTGTTATCGTAGTCATATCATGTTCGAGAATAGGTTCGTAAGTCGATACTCACTTGAACTTCATTTCACGAACCTATTAGATGAAGAGCCAAATATAGAATAGTTTCCGGTTAGTTAAAGGAAAGTTAATTCTTGATACGGATAACACTTATTTAGCATTAATGAAAGTTAAGAACTTGTGCTATACTCACGGTTAGAATCTCGGTACCTTAGTGTTCTTGAGAACTTTGAGAGTCTTGAATGTGTTAGAAATATATTTGACCGAGAGTTTCCAAAGAGTTTGAAAAATATAAAAATATATATATCTATAAATAATAAATGAATAGAATTTCTTTGCGGGAATTTTGTTTGTAACTATCACCTCGAGTCCATTTGGATACCGCCCCCAATTGGGGAGTGTGGTTTACCTTGGACGAAGGGATTGAGTGATCTCGGGGTGACCGCCTCTAATGTAGGGGAGTGTGTTATACTTTTGAGACGCGACGATAGGAAATATAAAATATACGTTTCTTTTGGAATTCTAAGTCAAGTTGATCTAAACCCAAGTAGAGACCCGAAAGGTATTTTCTTGGTACTAAGTTAAGGAATTTAGTTGTGAGTTGGTTACTATGTTCTTGGTAATTAGTTTTTGTTAGGTAAGTCTTGTAGATAGAATGAAGTTTTCGTTTAGTTGACCGGATAACCTGTTAGTGCTTGATGTATTATATCAAGAGAGGATCGGTGGAAGTTTAGTAGGTTCTGCACACACATCACCGAGTGAGGTCGATTTGCTGAATACTAGCTTGTCATGATTTTGACTATATCTCGTGTCATGTTATGTGGATTCTTGATAGTATGTTCTTGTTTTGTTTTGCTCGGGACGAGCAAAAGTTTAAGTGTGGGGGTGTTGTTCAGGGTCAATTTGTAGTGTTTTTAATGATATATTTTACATCAATTTCCCCCGTATATGGATGTTTTTCATAGAAATCTAGCTTATAATCGATTAATTGAGTAAATGGTGTTTCTAATAGGTTAATTGCAAAATGTAACGATTTATGTGCTTAAATTGGGATTTTATGTTATTTTGGGATTGTGTTACGCTTTGGTATATTTTCCTATGTTATAGATACATATTTTGGCATGCAAGAGGATTAAATGATGAGGTTTTGCATGGAAGAGAAGTGAAATGGAAGGAAGATGGAGATAAAGCTTGGAATGAAGCTTCCAAGCAGCCGAACTTCCGATGCAGTTCTTGATATGATATACACTTATTTGACTCTTTACCTCAAGAGAAGATTTGTAGGGCTTGAAGAGAGGATTCTACAGGATTTTGAATCACTTCATTCCGACTTATGAGGCCCGAGATATGAGCGTTACAAGTTTGGATGCTGTTGCTGAATTCGAGTGGAAAATCCCGAAAACGACTCGTAATACGACGGGCTAGTCAAAAAGGCGTTTTCTGAAGAAGAGTCCTTAATGAAAGTTGTAGAGTTTTCCGAGAGCTTTTTTATGACATTCGGATCATAATTTTTGGAGGTCTACAACTCAAGATATGAATTTTAGAAGTTTGAGTCCATTCTCAAACCAGCGTCCAGGAGGCAAAAACATGTACAGAGTCTTCAGACTGCAGCTAAACGAACGTCCACTCTCCGTCCACTCCACCATGGACGAGCGTCCAAGATAATTAAACGTGCGTCCGGGAACCGCCATAAGGAAGCCGACTTAAGATTTTTATTTCCGGCCGCATGTGTAATCCTAATTGGAAAATAATTCTTCCAGCCGACATATATTCTTATAAATACAGCATGCATACAAACCCTAAAAAAACAATCATTATTCCGGCGGCAACTTCACAAAACAGCAGCCCTTCTTGAGGAGTTCAAGGCCGGTCACCCGAGCCTTGTGCTCGGGTGATCCGGGGTTAGATTAGATGTAGTTTTCTTCCGTTTTTCGATTCATGGATTCAATCATGTACCAAACTACGTGAGTTTATTTATTTGATTTATTCAGTCCTTATTCGTTTTTTATGATCTTTAATTTATTTTGTATCGTTCTATGATTTTGATGCTATGATGTGAATTAGATCGAGAGATCGTTTGCTATTGATACGTTTACAACATACGGAAGTTGCGTAGACTAGATCACCATAGAAAGATAGGATCTTTAATCATTAATTATGTGACAAATTAATTGGTTAATTATCTAGGTTGTTAGATTCTAAAATACGAGAGTTAACTGAATCTACACCGAGTTTTGTTTGGTAAATCGATCTCAACATTCGGAAGATGAGAGATCGATAAATTGGACTCACTAAGGAATTAGGAATCCATAGCTTGAGAATAAATTCACCGAGAGATTAGGGGTTTGTGTCTCGTGTAAAGGTGAAACCACAATTTGAATTAAAATCATGAGATGAACTAGGATTGAAATCACTTGGTTTGTGCACTGTTTGATCCCATGTATCTTTAGTTTAGTTTAGGTTGTGTTATTTTATTTCGAGGTTAGATTTATTTTAATTGCTCTTTCGTTTATTTTATTTGTTCTTTCGTTTATTCGTTTTTCCTAAGTAACAATTGAAAGGAATTAGTGAAATTAGATTCAACATCCCAATTCCCTGTGGATCGACCCCTTACTCACTTCGCTCTACTATCAATTACCCGGTATTCGGCCGGTTAGGAGTTAGTTTTGCATGGTAGTTAGGGTTTATAAATTTTCTTTTGTTTAATGATGCAAAATCCCTCCAACAAAAGTGGCGCCTTTCCAAAACGTATCGCATATTCGTTGTTTGGACAAGCTCGTCGTTCGTTTTCAAGAACCCGATCCTCGCTCGATTTGAAGGATCGAAGGACGTCCATATATTTAAACGCCCGTCCGGCTCGCATAAGTTTTAAACGCCCGTTTGAATTAGTGAACGCCAGTCCAGGTTCCAGATTTCTTCTCAATTTGATTTTTAATGCTTTATTTGATATGGATACTTTAAATTGAGCTTCTGTGGCTAATTGTTTTTACGTAGATGATCTGAACTTGCATGTTTACACCTTTCCATCTATGAATCCATGTTGAATAATTAATTAATTTTTTTATTTTTATTTATTTACATGATTCATTTATGCAAGTTATAGTTACTGTCGGTTCTCGTATGCTATAACTGGTCTTATTGTTAATTAGTAGCTAATGTCGGTTTCCGTATGCTACATACCGCTGTGATGAATCTTTTAAGCTTTGAGACTTATGTGCTTCCTTGTTGTTTATAACTCATATGGGTAGCTACTGTCGGTTTCCGTATGCTACGTCCTTTTCCATCTGAGTTATATCTGTTTAGTATAGCTAACTGTTGGTTTTCCATAATGCTATCACCTTTGATGAGTCTTAAAGCGCGTCTACACTGCATGTAATGAACAGCACTGTCGTTTATCGTAACCTGTCATTATTTGGTAGACGTTTATTTTATACATGTCGTGTTGCTAATTAGTGGGCTAGTTTTCTTTCTTTAATTTTCGTTTATTTTTGCATATCACTTAGATGCATATCATTTAGCTGCATACCATCTAGTTGCATTGTTTTTCTATTTTTCTTTTATTTTTCTTGAGCGTAGTTAACTGTCGGTTTCCGTAATACTACCTCGTTTTTTTTTATGATGGTTACTGTTGGTTTTCCATATGCCATCATTATTTTAGTATTGCATATCACGTAGGTTGCATTGTAATTTTTATCCATTTAGATTTCACCTAGCCTACTATTATTCATATGTGCTTTATTGTGAGTTACTGTCGGTTTCCGTCGCTCACATTTTTATTGATGAACTTTATAAGCTTCTGTGGCTTACGCTTAGATGTCCTGTGTTTTACCTGGTTGGTAATTTTTCCATCTGAGCTATTCTATCCTGTGCTTATATCTTCTCTTTCACTCTCCTGTTGTTATATTTCTCCCCTATCCCCGAGGTATTTCATGTTTGTCAAGTGTGCAGGATGTTTGCATTAGCAATTGTGAGCTTTTAGATGAAGCCAGTTTTCCGGTGGATGGTCCACAGTCTACCGATTTCTTCAAGCGTTTCTGGATCTGACTCGCGACCACTTCCAGACTTGCCACTTTCGAACGACAATCAGCTAAGTTCCTTATTTTTTCTTTTATTCTGCACAACTTGAGGACAAGTTGCAATCTAAGTGTGGGGGAGAGGATGGTTTATATGTATCTATGAGTCGTTTGCTCAATTTCTGTTATACTTCTACAAAAAAGTGCTAAATTTTCAAAAAATTTTGTTTAGTCCTGAGTAACATTTCACTGGCATGCTAGTTTTATAATCCGGCACCTTTAGTTGTTATCGTAGTCATATCATGTTCGAGAATAGGTTCGGTAAGTCGATACTCACTTGAACTTCATTTCACGAACCTATTAGATGAAGAGCCAAATATAGAATAGTTTCCGGTTAGTTAAAGGAAAGTTAATTCTTGATACAGATAACACTTATTTAGCATTAATGAAAGTTAAGAACTTGTGCTATACTCACAGTTAGAATCTCAGTACCTTAGTGTTCTTGAGAACTTTGAGAGTCTTGAATGTGTTAGAAATATATTTGACCGAGAGTTTCCAAAGAGTTTGAAAAATATAAAAATATATATATATCTATAAATAATAAATGAATAGAATTTCTTTGCGGGAATTTTGTTTGTAACTATCACCTCGAGTCCATTTGGATACTGCCCCAATTGGGGAGTGTGGTTTACCTTGGACAGTAAGGGATTGAGTGATCTCAGGGTGACTGCCTCTAATGTAGGGGAGTGTGTTATACTTTTGAGACGCGACGATAGGAAATATAAAATATACGTTTCTTTTGGAATTCTAAGTCAAGTTGATCTAAACCCAAGTAGAGACCCGAAAGGTATTTTCTTGGTACTAAGTTAAGGAATTTAGTTGTGAGTTGGTTACTATGTTCTTGGTAATTAGTTTTTGTTAGGTAAGTGTTGTAGATAGAATGAAGTTTTCGTTTAGTTGACCGGATAATGTTAGTGCTTGATGTATTATATCAAGAGAGGATCGGTGGAAGTTTAGTAGGTTACGCACACACATCACCGAGTGAGGTCGATTTGCTGAATACTAGCTTGTCATGATTTTGACTATATCTCGTGTCAGGTTATGTGGATTCTTGATAGTATGTTCTTGTTTTGTTTTGCTCGGGACGAGCAAAAGTTTAAGTGTGGGGGTGTTGTTCAGGGTCAATTTGTAGTGTTTTTAATGATATATTTTACATCAATTTCCCCCGTATATGGATGTTTTTCATAGAAATCTAGCTTATAATCGATTAATTGAGTAAATGGTGTTTCTAATAGGTTAATTGCAAAATGTAACGATTTATGTGCTTAAATTGGGATTTTATGTTATTTTGGGATTGTGTTACGCTTTGGTATATTTTCCTATGTTATAGATACATATTTTGGCATGCAAGAGGATTAAATGATGAGGTTTTGCATGGAAGAGAAGTGAAATGGAAGGAAGATGGAGATAAAGCTTGGAATGAAGCTTCCAAGCAGCCGAACTTCCGATGCAGTTCTTGATATGATATACACTTATTTGACTCTTTACCTCAAGAGAAGATTTGTAGGGCTTGAAGAGAGGATTCTACAGGATTTTGAATCACTTCATTCCGACTTATGAGGCCCGAGATATGAGCGTTACAAGTTTGGATGCTTTGTTGCTGAATTCGAGTGGAAAATCCCGAAAACGACTCGTAATACGACGGGCTAGTCAAAAAGGCGTTTTCTGAAGAAGAGTCCTTAATGAAAGTTGTAGAGTTTTCCGAGAGCTTTTTTATGACATTCGGATCATAATTTTTGGAGGTCTACAACTCAAGATATGAATTTTAGAAGTTTGAGTCCATTCTCAAACCAGCGTCCAGGAGGCAAAAACATGTACAGAGTCTTCAGACTGCAGCTAAACGAACGTACACTCTCCATCCACTCCACCATGGACGAGCGTCCAAGATAATTAAACGTGCGTCCGGGAACCGCCTTAAGGAAGCCGACTTAAGATTTTTATTTCCGGCCGCATGTGTAATCCTAATTGGAAAATAATTCTTCCAGCCGACATATATTCTTATAAATACAGCATGCATACAAACCCTAAAAAAACAATCATTATTCTGGCGGCAACTTCACAAAACAGCAGCCCTTCTTGAGGAGTTCAAGGCCGGTCACCCGAGCCTTGTGCTCGGGTGATCCGGGGTTAGATTAGATGTAGTTTTCTTCCGTTTTTCGATTCATGGATTCAATCATGTACCAAACTACGTGAGTTTATTTATTTGATTTATTCAGTCCTTATTCGTTTTTTATGATCTTTAATTTATTTTGTATCGTTCTATGATTTTGATGCTATGATGTGAATTAGATCGAGAGATCAGTTTGCTATTGATACGTTTACAACATACGGAAGTTGCGTAGACTAGATCACCATAGAAAGATAGGATCTTTAATCATTAATTATGTGACAAATTAATTGGTTAATTATCTAGGTTGTTAGATTCTAAAATACGAGAGTTAACCTGAATCTACACCGAGTTTTGTTTGGTAAATCGATCTCAACATTCGGAAGATGAGAGATCGATAAATTGGACTCACTAAGGAATTAGGAATCCATAGCTTGAGATTAAATTCACTAAGAGATTAGGGGTTTGTGTCTCGTGTAAAGGTGAAACCACAATTTGAATTAAAATCATGAGATGAACTAGGATTGAAATCACTTGGTTTGTGCACTGTTTGATCCCATGTATCTTTAGTTTAGTTTAGGTTGTGTTATTTTATTTCGAGGTTAGATTTATTTTAATTGCTCTTTCGTTTATTTTATTTGTTCTTTCGTTTATTCGTTTTTCCTAAGTAACAATTGAAAGGAATTAGTGAAATTAGATTCAACATCCCAATTCCCTGTGGATCGACCCCTTACTCACTTCGCTCTACTATCAATTACCCGGTATTCGGCCGGTTAGGAGTTAGTTTTGCATGGTAGTTAGGGTTTATAAATTTTCTTTTGTTTAATGATGCAAAATCCCTCCAACAGCAAGTAACCATCATCTTATTAATAAACGGTTTAAACATGATCTTACATCTAACTATCACGTTATATTCATAGTATAACATGAGGTCCCTAGGGTTACTAGCTTAGCTTATCTATGTTACAGCATGTTTGCGAGGGCACTACACTTAGTGAGATATGCACTAAGACAAAAGTTGCAACCCTATAGAGATAAATCTCCGGCGGTCCCGAGACAATCAATCACTTTAATCGGCTAGCACTAGAAGTTGTCCGGTGAATGACTATTTCGTTCGTGAGGTTGTCCGGCGGTATGATCACTACTTTAACTGGCTTTGTCTAGAATCCGGCAGTGACCATTACAACTTTATCTGGCCAACCAACACATTGCCGATGTTGTACCGTGCCTATTCAAGCTCTCATGATGCTTAATCTTTTATCTAGTCAATTACGTTTATTAAGCGATTAACTAGCCACCTAGTTTCATTCAGTACAAAAGCTCCCTACTCCCTCTTCTTAGACTTCTAGACTCAATCTAGCAATTACACAGACATTGATGAATACTAACTCATCAAAGCACAATGCCACTCTTACTCTTCTGACGGTCCCGAACTCCAATTCCTTCTAAGAATACATTCGGTGCAGAACCAAACGCATCAGAAGCTTAATCATGGCTTTGTTATGTTCACGAATGTTTATTAATGTTGTTTAAATCATATTAGAAAGACCCCAAACCATACTCTAGTATACCACCACACTACAAACAAATTAATTAAATACTTAGCTATTCTTTTTTTTTTTAAAGGAAAGCTGTTGTTCCCATTTTTTTTTTTCATTCTGTTTCTTTTATTTTTCTTCACAAACTCCAGACTAAGCTAATAATGTATCTTTCCATCCTTGGGCTAGTACTCAAGCTGCAGACAGAATCATTGTTACCATAGTACTATTGTTATTATTAACTACTCTTTTCATCATATAATTTTATCCTTATTCTTAATAGTATATTATGTTCCTTCTTCATGTACAATGGGTAAAACCAACATCAAATAATCACACCCGAACCAATACTGCATCAAGTAGTAGTATATTATCAAGCTATATTGCATCTGCTATTTATAACCTTTACACGATGACATCTATAAGCAGGTAGTACACGAATTATCAAAAGCACAGACCGACTTATACACAAACAAACTAACTATATGGTGTACTCTACGCAGTAGAAATTAATTAAAATAGAACAACGAAAATTAATATAAATTTATATATATTGATGGAAGACCTCCTTACTTCACATTAATCATTATAAAACGTCAATCATTCAATATGAAAACCCCGTTACCTTTTAAAAGCGAGCAACAACGATCCAACTCCAACAAATACCTAGCTCTCAATTCAACCTATACAAAAAAATGATTCATCTATCGATTAACAATCTACCAAGAATTCTAAACGCTGAAAACTACGACAGGAAGGATTTAGAACACATAAACTTGATCGAAACACGGGATTCCACAACTTGATAAAAATCTAACCTTCTCCAATGAAATTTGTATTCACACGATCCTTGCGTCACGTGGAGTCTTTTATCCTTGAGGCGTCTGCACAACCGAGCAACGGATTAGCTTCGATTATCGAAAGCTTCTTCTTCCCCTCTTTTCTTTCAAAACCTGCGCACCTTCTCTGATGAACCGTCCCACTTCTTTTTTTTTTTTAACATAATGGGAGTTTTAATTCCCTATTAATCCCCCATTAAAACCTATTCCATTAATTCCCCTTTTTTTCTTCCTTAACCAAAATCATGAATTTCTTTTTTTTTTCCTTTTATTTCCAAAATTAAAATAAATATAATATTCCGATTTTTCGTTAAAAGACTAAATGCCCTTTTTCGAAAATCGGGATGTTACATTATTCTGTAACGCCCCCAGACCCCGGACCTGGTAGCGCTAAATGAGTCATTAATGTCCGGTCAACTGCTTAGACCGCCGTCCTCGCTTGGTCTAAAAGGGCTAACCCGAGTTGACATGACCTTTATGTCTCACACTTATATAGGAGAGAACATTCTCTTATTTTACCGATGTGGGACTTTACATTCTCCCCCCCTTATAAGGGGCTGGCGTCCTCGCCAGGACGACCGAGACTGTTCCTGGATCGTCCCTACCAGAGGTAACTAGAGGCCATCCTTACACCGTCTTCTAGTATAGTGCAGCGCATAGTTCCGTCTGATAGTTGGCTCTGAATACCATTCAGTAACGCTCCCAGACCCCGGGCCTGGTAGCGCTAAATGAGTCATAAATGTCCGGTCAAATGCTTAGACCGCCGTCCTCGCTTGGTCTAAAAGGGCTAATCCGAGTTGACAAGACCTTTATATCTCACACTTATATAGGAGAGAGCATTCTCTTATTTTACCGATGTGGGACTTTACACAAAATGACACTGAAAAATAATCGTCCGATACATTTGACATTACAATATAACCGTAACAAGATAAATTGAAATGAAAAAACAACAATACAAAGCATAACGACATAACATAACAGAAAAATGACAATACAAAATAATCAAAACAATAAAAAAATGACCGTGCAAAATAATTGTAACATATATGATAAAATTAGAGTATAAAGTATTCGTCTCAAAATATTGACAACACAAACTAATCGTTAGAGTAGAAAATGTATGTATAAAATACCAAACAATATAAAATAACTATAAAAAACAACCATCATAGTAAAAACAGGAAACAACAAAATAATCATAATAGGACAAAATCAAAGAAAAATTTGTACATAATAATCGACTCAAAAGTTTTATGAAACAATTTCAGTCTAAAGTGTTTACGAGGCATTCACCACGAAATAGACATCTTTTAGTGAAAAAAATTGTGCGCGGGGGGGGGGGGGGGGGGGGGGGGGGGGGGGTTTTGGTGGTGTGTACAATTATTTGGTAGATTTTAACTCTTTGCACGAGGGAGGTAGGTAGAGGGTTTGTAGGTGGATGATCCACTGAAATCATAAACAGTCTTGTTGAATTTTTTTGGTGCTGTGAGGCAAAGGGTGGGTGGCACGATGCTGGATTTTATTAAATTTTTATAAATCATCTTGTATTCTTCCATTTACAATTTTTTTAATTTTGTATTAATTAAATTTTCATTACAAATTCAGTTTAAATCTTCAAAAATATATTTAAAGAATAAATATGACAATAAGATGTGTCAGTTTTGCCTTAGGGAAATGTGTAAAGTCTTCCTGGAAGCGAAGATTATGAGAATGTATTTCTAGCCAATTTTGCTTAAAAAAATTAATTAAACAATAGATATTTTTGGAAAAATATTGGGTACATGAAAATCCCAAGTAATGTATGTTTCATGAATGAAGAATTGTTAATGCATCTCGTGTTATTAACTGGAATTTGGTGTAATGTTGTGACCAATGAAAAATCTATACAACGGAATTGCCCTTTTTTATGACCAGTATTCAAAGCATATTTTCCACACGATAAATGATTTTTATTGTTATCTTAAATCGATGGTATATGGTATTACCCACTGCGTTGCGGTTATTTGTGATTCATCTGTTCTAGCTCAAACATGAAATTCTTGCAAACGGTTCACTGTTCATGACATAGCATACACGAGATGCTTATCCAATCCTTTTTAAAATCACTAATGTACGATATGTCATGAACATGATCAGCTTACAATAACATGAGGTTTTCTAGCCTGAATTGTGATGACGCTCTCTCGAAAATGAAACTCTAGCAAGTAGATTGAGGTTTATGTCATATCATACACGAGATGCTAATTCAAAATTTGTTTTGAAAATATTTAATGTATGATATTTCATGAACACAATCAGCTTGCACTGATTTGTGCTTTAGTAGCCCAAATTATGAGGAAGCACTTTCAATACTATTTCTTGACTATTTTAACGACTCCTAACTCTTATTAGTGAAGAAAATTTTCTCCTACACTAGTAAAGAACTTGTGTGGATGTCCTTTGTAATGAACAAAGACATCAACAAGATCGAGGCCCTTGAGACTTAGTCGAAGATAAGAGGTCCTTTTATACACATTATTCAAGAGATGGAATCGTAAGTGGGCTGAATCCGACAGATAGTTTTTTCCGAGTAGTAGACAAGATAATTTATCATAAGAAGCATAGAAATTATTAATTCATTCATTCAGTAAATCTTTATTATTAATTAAAAATTTGTTGAAATAGTGTCCTAAACCCAATCGGGTTGGACTGGATCCGAACGGGTCGGATCATCTCTACTATTTCATTACATTTATACATATAATAAATGTCTTTATGTTATTATATATTTGTTTGTTTGACAGACCAATTATGATATTGTTATATGATAACGTCCATAGTGTCAAACTGTGATATAGAAATCATAATAGTGGTATGGTTGATGAGATCTCGATTCACGTTAAATGGTTTCATACTTAAATGTCTCTAGTCGTATGTAATGTCAAACAGGACATTGATGGTAGATTAGACTAGCACGTATTGGATGTCTTCTGTCTTTTGAAGATAGAGATGAATATCATCTATCGACGTGTAATGTCACTTGGACTATACGTGGACATGTATTAAAGAATGTGTAAGTTAGAGTGACCTACTTACTTTATTAAGTGTCGCACTATGTGGCGGTTGTGTAATTATCCTAAGACCGGAGTCTTCATGATATCACGGTGTGGATTGTCATGCTTTGACACTGTTTAGGTTTCTGCTAGCCATAGGGCGATCATGCGGTAGTGATTGGGTGTGATACTGAATCATGCGCATGATTCATGTTGTTTGTCCGGAAACCGCGTATCCTATGAATATGAGTAAATATCCTAAAGGGCCTTCTTATAAGGAATGTCTAGCTCTCGTGCATCTTTGCAAAATAGGAGTCATTGAGTTACTTCGAGAGAGCATGAAATCCAGATTATAAGATGCGGTCGTTAATGTATTGACACTCGAGATACGACCGTATGGATATTATTACAGCGATAGGATTGTATTTACACGGTAGCCATTTCACATGAAAGGTAATAGTCATTTCATTTGACTCTTCCGATGATTGGGGGTCATGGCGTGTTGCTAGACGCTATCTATGATCATTAGGTATAAAGGGCAATTTAGTAAACGCATATTATGCCTACGACCAACATATTCGGAAGCCTATCGGGTCACACAAATAAGAACATCTAGCTGATTTAAATATTGTTATAGTGATAACGAAATAAGGAATCTTTTTATCTCGATTATAAGTGTTATAGTGATAAATTAATTTATTATGAATATATATATATATATATATATATATATATATATATATATATATATATATATATATATATATATATATATATATGGGGCGAGGCGAACTATATATGTGTATATGACACACATGAATTTTGCAAATTAATTAATCATAGTATTATACTATTTTGGATTAATATTGGATATTAATATATATATAGATATATGTGTAGTATATATATATGTGAAATATACACACGTGTAACTGATATGTATATTTATGGTAATATAATAAAGATATATATAACTTCAAAATATTCAATACGAGATATTGAATATTAATGAGATAAATCAATCAAAGATATTTTCCTTATTTTACTAATAAAAGGTTTTCTTTCTCATTACTCAACGCAAGAAGGTTTTCCCATTGGGAATGAGAAATAGTGGGGTGCAGGTCACCACTATAAATATAGTGGGGTGCCAAGCTGTTTTGTATCACAATTCCAAAAGTCTAATAATTCTTGTGAAAATAAAGAGAGATTCTTAGAAAGAGTTTCGAGAGGGAGAAAATGTCGGTCTAGCAACCAAGTATTTCTAGTAGCAATCCATGACGGGATTCCGGCGGGTTGTTCATGTGGCCGAATGCTTGGGTGGCTCCGTGCACACTACTCCTTCGTAGACGATAAAGCTTCGATCTTTTAGATCGTCCAAGGTAACTTTCTCGTTTACTACTTTTTGTTTGTTGCTTAAACGAAGCCGATCTTGGTAAAAAGGAAATTAAATTTTAAATTCTTTTGCATTACCACGTAGATTTCATAATAGTGGTATCAGAGCGGTACTCGATATTTAGCAATAATCATTAGTTAATTTGCGTAGTAATTATTGTAGATGCATAACATGGATTTGCGAAACGAAAACAAAACAACATTATAGTCAGCGTTTGGGGTGCTCGGCCGACTGGCGGCGGCACCCCCACTAGAAATTACGCTGGCGGCGTCGGCTCCCTCCCGGGGTGGTTGACGTCGGATGGTACTTTTTTTTGGTGGAAGCCCGAAATTTTGTTTTATGGTTTTGTGATTCTTGTTGTTTAGTTGATGTCATGTGGACAATTGATGGTATAAATAGTTTGGACCTTTACGATGCCACATGGCATGAAAAGGACCACCACTCTGTTATTTGAGTAAAAGGGTTAGGCCTATGGTCCACTTTTATGGACCTAAGGTTAACCTAGGTCTTTACCAAATATTTGGTAATGGCCTAGATCGATGCCTTTTGGTTTTGGAAACCAAAGGCATCCTTTTGATTAGGAACCAAAAGGAAATGAAACAAAAAGAGACCTAGTTTATTTTTGATTTTATTTTAGAATAGTTCTAACGAATAAAATTGAAATAGAAATCGTTTTTAAAATTAATCATTAATTTTATTTCTGTTAAAATCATTTAATAAATTAAATGTTAATTAGTTAATTGATTAGATAAAATTATTTAATTGATTAAATGTTAATCGATTAATTAAAACGCAAGTTGATAATTTTAGATTTTATCTTTTTCATAAGATGTTATTGTATGGATTAGATATTGCGATAGATATAATATGATTATATGGACCCCGATTTATCATGGACTCGACCAATATCATAGATGTGAATGGTTTGTTTTTCAGTTGGCTCGAATTTTGTCCTAGGCCATTATGAAAAATGAGTCCAGTTTATTTTCCGTATTTATCCCAATCCCGTTAGCTCCCCCCGTGTGTGGCGGGTGTAAATTTCATTAGATAAATTTTATGTAACAAGATGGAGTAGAAGATGATGGCCAAAAAAGACAACATAGAAATTCGTTGGTGGTTGCAGCTACCCTTAGTCTGTGACTCGCGGTTTCATCAGTTTGTATTCAAAACCACACTTAGGAAAAGTCCATGATCATTCCGGTTACTTTACGCAGTTATTTATTTTGTGTTTGTATTTATTTTATATGAAACAATAGATATATGACTAGGCACGATCTAGATGAATGTGTAGGATGTATGTCTATAGAGATAGATATATTTGATGAGACCATAATTAATTGAAATTAATTAAGTGAATTAATTAAATATTACTCCTTGATGACGGTTAAAATAGTCCATCCTAAGGCATCAACATTCTATCCATTATGAGCTAAAAATAGTTGTTTCGACCAATAGAACCATTTGAGTTGAATAGCATATGTCGGGTTCATGAGTCGAGAAATCTGCACTTAGCGTTTATTTTCCTTGTTTCGATATTATTTCGTGCATTATTTGATGATTTTTAGGATACAAAATATTGGGCTGAGCATCATGGACGAATCTGGAGTGGACTAAATGAAAGGAATGGGCCTAGGGTATTCCAGAACCTTCCTAGTTAATTCGGCTAAAGAAAAAAGACAAAAATACCCCCGGTTTATAGGAAGACAGTGCCGACTTACCGAGGCTCGAGATCCTTCCGAAACGTGTTTTCTTGGACGAAGGGTAGAACGCGGTGTTTCTAAGTCGGTTTAGATAGCTATAAATAAGAGGCTTCGCCTCAGAACTCAATGTACTCAAATTATTCAAGGCAAATTATGCAATAAAAGTTCTTTGTTCTTTATTTTATTTATTTTATGTGTTCTGGTCGGAGAGACGACGGAGTCGGAGAGACGACGGAGTCGCCGCCTAGGGAGAGATCTGAGGGAGATCTACGCTCATCTTCGAGGGTATGATTTTCTGTCTTTTCTAAGATGTAGATCTATCGTTGTTCTATTCGACTAGTATGTTTTAATTACTTATTTGTTTAATTATGTAGTAGTTAGTTTATTTTACCCCATGTGTTATAGATATAATTCGTTGGTGAAGAAATCATGAAATAGTAGTTGCGTTCTTCAGATCTGCGATGATCTATATCGCTAGATCTGAATACCTAGTAAATTACTAATTCATGATAATCGGCACCACCTACGTTGATCGATAGATTTATTTTACATGTTAGTAGCCTGATCAACTCTTTGCATGTCATCGTAAACTAGCATGAAATATGAATAGTGAAGTGCTAAGTTTGGACATTATCTTGAATGGACCCTAGGAACGTGCTGATCAATGTCGACAGCTGTCTAGGTTGGTTTGCGGTATGAGTTAGAGCTTAATATCGACAAATCTAGTTCTTTATGCGTATGGGCTATTACAGACCAATTAAGGAGGGTAGCTTGCATATAGATTGTCTACTACCATTGTCGGAGTAGATAGGGTTAGGAGTTGTACCCGTAGCTGAACAATGAATAAATTCATCAATGGGGAGGACTATTGCATGTGTGGGGGGAATAACTAATTACTCATAATTGAACTAATACATTAGAAACTCGTTTTGCTTCGTGTGAACTAGCATAACCTTGTTATTTTGAGGCACCAAATTTACTACTGTCTATATTATAGTAGGTCATAGACCATAATCGTGACAAGCTCCATCTTGATAATTAGACGTTCTTACGAGTTTTTATAGGATCGACCTTGACTCGCCAGTGCTCTACTACGATAGACCTAGTCCTATTGCTAGTAAGTGCTTTGCACGCGATCAAGATTTTTTGGCGCCGTTGCCGGGGACTTGTGTCAAGAATTCTTTTTATTTAAGATTGACTTTTCTGTATATATTTGAGTCTGTTGATACTAGAGTCGTACAAAGTCAATTCTTTTAAAATCTGGAAAAAAAAGTAGCAGCCGGTTTACCGAGGGTCTAAATTTTGGCAGAATCATTTCTGTTAGTTTAGCGTCGAGTCAGTAGTCAGAGTCTGTACTTTTGAGTCTGCCAGGCGTGTGTAACAGCCGGCGAGGCATGTCACTAACCTTTTTATTTTCTTTTTGTGTCTTGTAGTATGCTACACGAAGTTTTGCAGCCAAACTCGAGAGATTCATACCTGAGATTGAAAAGTTTTCTAGGCAAAAGAGAAAGGAAATTCGAGAGAAATCTGTTAGGCTGGCGGACGACGTGATTTCACACGAAAGAGATCACAGCGAGAGGGAAGAAGAAATTCCACCTTTGGAGGATACATAAATCGACATGGCACAGAAAATACAGAATGGACAGAATGCAGCCGGAGTTGTGGTACAACAAGATATGAGAAATTTATAAAGTTATACAATGCCGAAGATTGAGCAATTCATGCCAGCAATTGTTCAACCAGAAATTGCGGCTGAAATATTTCACCTGAAACCAAATGTGATTCAAATGGTGACTAATTACACTACCTTTCATGGAGTCCCAAACGAAGATCCTAGCATACACGTCACCAATTTTCAGGAGATAGTCAGCATGGTCAAGCCAGCAGGGGTACATGAAGACAACATTAAGCTGAAATTATTTCCATTCACTCTGAAAGACAAAGCGAAGATATTGTCTCTAGCACCAGGATCGATCCAAACTTGGACCGATCTGTTGCAAAAGTTTATGAACAAGTACTTCCCTTCTGGGAAGTCACTACAGATGAGACAAGACATTATGAATTTCAAGCAGAAACCTACTAAATCCGTTGAAAATGCTTGGGAAAGATTTAAGGAAGCACATAGGAGATACCCTCACCATGATATCACTTTGCCCGTACGAATACATAGTTTCTATGACGGATTACGGCCAAGTGAGCAAATAAGAGTTGATGCATTAAGCAACAGATATTTTGCGTTGCTATCACCTGAAGAAGCTGAAGAAAAGTTGGATCAAATAGCACTGACAAGTCAATGGGGAACACATCAAGTTGAAACGGCCAAAGTAGCTGAACACGTATTTGGAGAAGATACTTCTCAAAAGATCTTATACCAGCTAATGGCGATGAATGAGATGATAGATGGCATGCAAGAGTGCATTTCCAAGGTCGAGAATGTACAAGATATTGAAGCAACCAACACTGAGAACGTAAACTATATATGGAGGCAAGGAAATCCTTATGGGGGCGGATATCACCCAGGTTCTCAAGACCACCCTGGTTTTAGACTGAGCGACCCTACTGGGGGTTTTTGACAAAGTGATTCAAAGGGTGGAGAGAGACACAGACAATCTGGTGGATTCATGCCTCAATTCAACAAGTCCGTTGGCTGGGAAGCAACCATAGATAAAATGAGCTCAACTGTGACCGACACGGTCAATCAACATACGAAATCCATGACTGAGCTGATTACAAACTTCACCACATATTGTAAAAAGAATGGTACAAGTCTGACCAATCAGGAAGCATTGGTGCAGAATCTGTCGCACCAAGTGGGGCAGATTGCAGAACAAGTGTCAGCCCGTCCTCCAGGAGGATTGCCAAGTAATATTGAAAAGAATCCGAAGGACGTGAATGCAATTATGACTAGAAGCAGAAAGGAACTACATGGACCAGTTATACCACTGATAAGTCCACCATATGTGGTTATTCTTGGATCATTTTGGCCTGTTTTAATGCCTATTTTGTGATATTCGTATGATAAATTGCCTTTTTGGACTAGATTACCGCTGTGGCTTTGATATTTTACAGATATGATGAATCCGAGCATAAAAGGCAATGCAAATGAGCTAAAAAGGAGTCAAAGTAATGAAGGCAAGAAGAATCACACCCAGGTGTGGAAGAATGGAACATGGTGTGAAAAAATGCAGTAACTATCCAGATTTTCTACAGGCCAACGAAATATTCTGATTGGTGGAGATAATTCCCAACGTGATTTCAAGAGATTGGAGTGAAAAAAGAGAGCAAAAATAAGAAATATTGCGCCATTATCTTCATATTTTTAGGGGATTTTATTTTAGAAGATAAATTACACAATTTGAATTAAGGAAAATTCCTATATATCCTAAAATGATTTCCTTAAATAAAAGAAATCATCATAGACGCCATATTCATTCCATTAGGCGTGATTTGCACTCCCAATCCCATCTATTATTTTCCCTCAACTTTTGAAGAACAAGATTTTTTGCTTAGGGCTCAAGAACGAAGAACGGATCGTGAATTTCTTGGTTTTATGATATTTGTGAGACAATTCTATTTCCTTTCTCTTAATTTTCTTCCTTTTATTTTATCTTTACGTTTCACAATGCCTAAATCCATGATTTTTGTGATCTCTTTGATTATGCGCGAGTAGATTTAATTTTCTAGGATTAGGAGAGCCCGGTAAATGAATATATGAGTTAAAGATTTGATCTTTCCTATTATTATGAATTGATATGCTTTTGTATTGATTTTGGTGTGCTATTTCGTATGAATTTATGAATTGATGGATCGTAAGATGAATTTCCATAGGTTTATATGAATATTTTATTATCAATTAGGTGATGGACTGAAATGTGAAGTTTAGTTGATAGGTTAGAACCCTAATTTCAATCAAGAAAATTCATGAGAGCGAAAGTTAATTGAAAATTCTTGTGGCAATATGAATAATGATGTTTTAATGGGTCTAGATTAAGTTAATGAGCGAGAAATCGGATTTAATATTAATTTAGGCACGATTAATAGTAGTTTGAAAGAATATTGTTAATCACTTTTGATTATTCGTCAACATAAGTAAAAATTCATAGTAAATGGAAAGGTCGTTGTAAAAGTCATATATTTGTTACCGTGGTAATCCGACGTCCTAGAAGTTCTTCCAACTTGATTTCTAGCATTTTCTTGGACTTGTGTTGAGATTTAAATAGGACCTTAGTTTTTAGTTATCTTATATCTTAAAACACCAAAATTTGATTAGTTTAGCTAATATAAATTGATAACTATTCGGTGATTGTCCCAAGTCCCCGTGGGATCGACATCCTAAGTACTACTCGATAAGCCGTGCGCTTGCGGTAGGATTTAGTGATTAAAGTGAAAATCACACAACAAGTTTTTTGGCGCCGTTGCCGGGGACTTGAGTGCCAACATCAAGCCGGTTGTTAATTTTGTTAGACTAGACTTTTTTTTTATTTTTTTTAGTAGGTAATTGTGCTTTCCTCTCTTGGTTGTCTTTTCTTCTTGTTTATGCGAAAATCTCGAAGTCTTGACAATCTCTTTGAGTTAGATCTAGAAATCGAGAGGAATTTTCACAGGAGGAGAAGATTGTTTAAGCTGGAATCTAAGACAGAGGAAATTAAATCTGAAACAGAGATGGCTGAGAACAATAATAAGACCTTGAAGGATTACTCAGTACCTACTGCACAGGGTTTACTACCAGGGGTTGTACAGCCTACCATAGCAGCAAACAACTTCGAATTGAAACCTGCTCTTATTCAGATGGTTCAACAAAATTCCTTTGGGGGATCACCTACAGAAGACCCCAACATGCATCTAAAGATATTCCTGGAATACTGTGATACCCTCAAAGTGAACAACATCACTTCAGATCAGATCAGAACCATGCTGTTCAAGTTTTCCCTGAGAGATATGGCAAGATCCTGGTACCATTCCATACCACCAGGCACGGTGACTACATGGGCTCAACTCTCTCAAGCATTTTTAGCCAAGTATTTTCCAACCGGTAAGACAGTTCAGTTGCGGAATCAGATTACAAGCTTCACACAATCCAATGAATCCCTTTATGAACCTTGGGAGAGGAACTGTCCTCACCATGGGTTGGAAAAATGGCAATTAGTGCAGACATTTTATAATGGATTGGATTATAGAGACAGGATGAACATAGATGCTGCGGCAGGAGGTGCACTGCATAATAAATATCCTGATGATGCATACAATCTTATTGAAGATATGGCAACAAACAGTTCCATGTGGTCAAGAAACAGAATCCCTAGCACATCAAAGAAGGAGCCAAGACGCTTTGACCCTTCTTTCTGCTAAAGTAGATGCTCTTAGCTCTAAATTTGATAAAATGAATGTGAGTGCTTTGAGTTATGCAGAAATACCTTGTGAAGTTTGTGGAGTGATTGGACATACTGCTCTAGGATGTCAACTGCTTACCCAACCCCATGAGCAAGTCAATGCCTACAACACCTTCCCATATAGGAATGATACTTCACAACCTATCCCATTTTACCCTCCTGGTTTCCAACCTAGGCCGTCCAATCCACCTCATCAAAAGTCAAATCTTGTGAGTTTAATAGAAAATTTTATGGCGAACCAAGCAAAGCAAAATGAGGAGAACCAGTTCATGATTAAGACTCTAGCGTCTAAGGTGGACAACCTAGCTGCCCACAATAAGATATTAGAGAGCGCATTGCCCAACAAGCGGTTGCTTCCTCTAGTGCCCCCGGAATATTGCCAGGAAAACCAGAATTGAACCCTAGGGAGCATTGTAATGCGCTGACTTTAAGGAGTGGAAAACAACTTGTGGAGCCCGAGACCTTGATTGGTAAGAGTAAGCATGTTGAGGTAGGTAAGCATGAGAATGAGGAACCTAAGTTTGAGGTTGAAATCCATATAGAGAAAGAACCGGAACTAGAGCCTAAGTACGTCCCACCGCCACCTTACCAGCCGCCTGTGCCTTTCCCTCAAAGATTGGCTAAGGCGAATCTAGATAAGCAATTTGGGAAGTTCTTAGAGGTTCTAAGGAAGCTTTACATCAATGTACCCTTCACCGAGGCACTTTCCCAAATGCCAACCTATGCTAAGTTTTTGAAGGACATTCTGTCAAATAAAAGAAAGCTAGAGGACTATGAAACAATTGCTTTAACGGATGAGTGTAGTGCAATAATTAAAAATAAAATGCCTTCAAAACTTAAAGATCCTGGTAGCTTCTCTATACCTTGCATGGTTGGAAATGTGAGCATTGATCGGGCATTATGCGATTTGGGTGCTAGCGTCAGTTTGATGCCTCTATCTATTTGCCTAAAGTTGGGACTGGGTGATTTGAAGCCCACTACGATATCACTGCAATTGGCGGATCGATCCGTCAAACATCCGGAAGGTATATTGGAGGATGTTCCAATTAAAGTGGGTAAGTTTTCCATACCGACTGATTTTCTTGTTCTTGATATGGATGAGGATATCAACATCCCAATCATTCTTGGTAGACCTTTCTTGGCTACGGCGGGAGCGGTTATTGATGTGAAAAGTGGAAGTCTATCCTTGAATGTTGGAGAAGAGAAAGCTCAGTTTAATTTGTCCAGTCACCCCGATTGCTCTTTGGTTGAGAAGTCATGTTATAGAATTGATTCTAAGAAGGGGTGTGAGAAAGATGACACTATGAAACCTTTTGTGAGTGACCCTTTAGAGAGGTACATGATTTATGGTGAACCAAGCATCAATGGGAGCGCTGAATTCATTGCGAGTATCCACTTGCTCGAGACTAACTGCTATCTCTCAGTCAACAAAGTGAAGGCTAAGGCGGATGAACATAGGCTTGATGTTTTGATGATTAAAAAAGGAGAAGTCATACGGGAGAAGACAAAACCCATCCTTCCAAATCCTAAGCCAAGTAGGAGTGGTATGCGGCACGAAAATGATAAACATCCCGTGGAATTTAAGTCCCGTAAAGGAGATGGGGACAATAAGGGTAGTATACCTAAAGGTAAAGGTGTGAGTATATGGGGCTCGAGGAAGAATGCCGAGGGAGTTCAAGTGAAGAAGAAGGTCTCATCTACCTCTTCTCCACCTCGACCTCCAGATTGAATTGAACAGGGGTCGAGCTTATGACCTTAAACAAGCTCTTCTTGGGAGGCAACCCAAGTTTTTCTACTCTATTCTAGGTTTCTTCATTTGTTTTGTTTTGCGTCGTATTGGTTTTTGGTGCCGGTTTTGCAGCCAGGTAACTTTGCACAAGAGGAATTCGTGGATTTTGATGCCATGGTGTGGAATATTTAGCATGGAGAAAGCCACGATCGAGATGAAAGGAAATTTTGAGGTGTGATTTGAGGCCGTCACTTAAAGCGAAACGGGGGAGGCAAAAAAAAAAAAAAAAAAAAACTGACGCAGGTTTCACACCCATGTGTGATTTTTATCACACCATGTGATTCTTCTATCTAAAAAAAAAAAGAAAAAAAAGGAGCAGGTTGATTTCACGTGAGTATCACACCAAGGTTTGTTCTTTTTCACACCATGTGATTCTTCTCAAAAAAAAAAAAAATTTCCATTCCTGGTATTCCGTTTTTTATTTTATTATTTTTATATATTTCTTTTCATCAAAATTCTCCTACACCAATCAAACTCCCCTAACCTTCAGACCCTTCTTCCAACCCCAACCTCAGCCGCTTTTACCCATCTCCCTCCCGGCGAAAATCCTTCTTTCCGGCACCAATCACCGCTGGCCGTCCGGCCACCGCCCCCACTCCACTCCTTCTCCTCCCCTCTCTTTCCTCTCTTCAACCATGAGATCAAACACCTTCAAATACAAACCCAAAAAGAAACCAACCGCCCACCACCACTCCACCTCCATGGTCGCCGGTGACCTTTTCAACCACCACAAACCGATCCCCAACCACGACTGCGACGAAACCCATCCCAAAACTCAACAAAAAAAAAACAGCCCCCACACCATACCGCCTCGTTCCTACACCTCAGTCAAACAGGAGGGAACCACGGATTGCCGCCACATCTCGAGGGAAGCAGAAAAAAATCTCGACAGTCCTCCACCGCACTACCACCATCACATGTTCGAGCCGCCGGATCCGGTGAGCTTCCTTCCTACCCTCACTTGTTTTTAATTTATTTACATTGGGGACAATGTAATATGTACGTGTGGGGGCGGGTCACTTGTGCAGTTTCCTTGGCTGTTATTCGAGTCTTTTGTCTTAGGGTATATAAAAAATAAAATAAATAAATAAATTTAGAGGTCAATAAAAGTCACTTTTGTGCAATTTAGAGTCTTAGTCAGTGTCAGTTGTGTCATTTTATCTTGATGGTTTTGGCGATCACACATATCTACTTTAGATGAGATTTACAATGCATGAAAATTGATATGGTTTGTTTTGACAAGATAAATGCATGACATGGAGTGAAAAATCCTTTTTGAAATTTCATGTTTAGAAGTGCCATTATTTTCTTTTGGAAACAATAGAGTCCGAGTGAATAGACAAATTGACCCGGTGAGGTATTGTTCCGGCCATATGACTGACCACTTCAGTCTCACCCTAAATTTGTGCGTATTCTCTCTTCCTTGGATTTGTTCCTTTAGAACTTGTGTTGAGTCTTGTTGATGTTACTTGGGTATGTGCAAACACGTAGAAATGATTGAGACATTCGTTTCTACCTTCCACCACATTATATACCTTATACCTTTCAAGCCTTAATCTTTAGTACACCTTTTTCCCACTTTACCTTATTTCACTACACCATACATTGAACAATCCCTAAAACAGATAGCCCAATTCCTTTCACCCAACCTTAGAACAAATAGGGACATGTGGCTATCAAATTTCTTTTACTTAGTATGTAATGGTCAAGCTTGGGGGAAATCCACACCGGTACTACGTGTTCGTTTCTTAGTTGAAAATATATATATATATATATGAGAAAAAAAATGAAAAAAAAAGAGTCAATAAAGGAGGAAATCTAAAAAAATAACCTCCTAAGTCTAGTTTGTTTTATTTGTAAAAAATAAAGATGGAGTTGTATCATTATTCTCCAAAGTAGAAAAATTATCCATTGTATTCTCTTTTATTTGGAATAAAGTGTATGACCCCCTTGCACTTATGTGATGTTGAAGTCTAATGGTCACGTGTCGCGCTAGTTCTAATGGTTTTGCCATCTCTTATACCTTTTCCTACACCTATCACTTTCTTTTTCTCACTTGGGCTATCCTCACTTACCATTTTTTTCTCTTTTTCCAAAGACATTATGATTTATGTGTTGTACAATGTCTTGGTGATTGATATGAGACGATATACAAGCTTATAGTAGGGCATTTCCAATGGAATGAGCTTGAGAGTTTAGTCACCTCACAAATGTTGAGCGTTGAGTGATTTATCCAATGAGGGTCTATTTGCTTGGTCTATCTTGTTTCCCATTGACAATTTTTGTTCACTTTTGCTCATGATATGATAAAAAGGATTAGTTAGTCTATATCTTGTGTTTTGAATGATGGGATGAATTTTATTAATGCTCGTGTGTTGTGCATCTTTGTCTAATGTTATGTCATGTGTGATCTTCTTAGTCCGTCTCGTCTTGAGTCCTTTTGACTTGCTTGGGGACAAGCAAGGTTTAAGCTTGGGGGAGTTTGATAAGTCCACCATATGTGGTTATTCTTGGATCATTTTGGCCTGTTTTAATGCCTATTTTGTGATATTCGTATGATAAATTGCCTTTTTGGACTAGATTACTGATGTGGCTTTGATATTTTACATATATGATGATTCCGAGCATAAAAGGCAATGAAAATGAGCTAAAAAGGAGTCAAAGTAATGAAGGCAAGAAGAATCACACCCAGGTGTGGAAGAATGGAACAGGGTGTGAAAAAATGCAGAAACTATCCAGATTTTCTACAGGCCAACGAAATGTTCTGATTGGTGGAGATAATTCCCAACGTGATTTCAAGAGATTGGCGTGAAAAAAGAGAGCAAAAATAAGAAATATTGCGCCATTATCTTCATATTTTTAGGGGATTTTATTTTAGGAGATAAATTACACAATTTGAATTAAGGAAAATTCCTATTTATCCTAAAATGATTTCCTTAAATAAAAGAAATCATCATAGACGCCATATTCATTCCATTAGGCGTGATTTGCACTCCCAATCCCATCTATTATTTTCCCTCAACTTTTGAAGAACAAGATTTTTTGCTTAGGGCTCAAGAACGAAGAACGGATCGTGAATTTCTTGGTTTTATGATATTTGTGAGACAATTCTATTTCCTTTCTCTTAATTTTCTTCCTTTTATTTTATCTTTACGTTTCACAATGCCTAAATCCATGATTTTTGTGATCTCTTTGATTATGCGCGAGTAGATTTAATTTTCTAGGATTAAGAGAGCCCGGTAAATGAATATACGAGTTAAAGATGTGATCTTTCCTATTATTATGAATTGATATGCTTTTGTATTGATTTTGGTGTGCTATTTCGTATGAATTTATGAATTGATGGATCGTAAGATGAATTTCCATAGGTTTATATGAAGATTTTATTATCAATTAGGTGATGGACTGAAATGTGAAGTTTAGTTGATAGGTTAGAACCCTAATTTCAATCAAGAAAATTCATGAGAGCGAAAGTTAATTGAAAATTCTTGTGGCAATATGAATAATGATGTTTTAATGGGTCTAGATTAAGTTAATGAGCGAGAAATCGGATTTAATATTAATATAGGCACGATTAATAGTAGTTTGAAAGAATATTGTTAATCACTTTTGATTATTCGTCAACATAAGTAAAAATTCATAGTAAATGGAAAGGTCGTTGTAAAAGTCATATATTTGTTACCGTGGTAATCCGACGTCCTAGAAGTTCTTCCAACTTGATTTCTTGCATTTTCTTGGACTTGTGTTGATATTTAAATAGGACCTTAGTTTTTAGTTATCTTATATCTTAAAACACCAAAATTTGATTAGTTTAGCTAATATAAATTGATAACTATTCAGTGATTGTCCCAAGTCCCTGTGGGATCGACATCCTAAGTACTACTCGATAAGCCGTGCGCTTGCGGTAGGATTTAGTGATTAAAGTGAAAATCACACAACAACCACTATCTAGGAAGAATCAGAAAGCAGTCCGCAACAGAACGCCGCAGAATTTGGAGAAAAAGAGGTGCCGGTAACCCGGGACACTACTCTGGTAAACCGGGAGTCTGAAAATTCAACAGACAAGCAGGCATAGCAATCAGCAGGTAAGACTTCACGAACTGTAACTACTAATCCTGCTACTTTACCCTATCCCCCTTGGAAATATAAGCCGAATAATGATGATGCGCGCTATATAAAGTTTATAGAGATGTTTAAAAAGTTGCAAGTGAATATACCTTTGGTAGAAGCTCTGGCCAGAATGCCAGAGTATGTGAAATTCTTTAAAGAAGCGATCTCTACCAAAAGAAAATTGTTAGACCTTGAGACTATATGCCTTAACAAGGAATGTTCGGCAGTTTTGCAACGCAAACTGCCTCCTAAGTGTAAAGATCCTGGGAGCTTCCTCATACCATGCACAATGGAGGGTATGCCTAAATAAAGCATTGTGTGATCTTGGAGCCAGTGTCAATCTAATGTCACTCTCCATCTTTCATATGTTAGGCATGAAAGAGCTGAATGAAACATCTATAACCCTTCAACCGGTTGATAGGTCAATGAAGCAACCTTGTGGAGTAGTGGAGGATGTACTGGTAAAAGTCGATAAGTTTGTATTCCCTGTGAACTTTTTGGTGCTAGACATGGAATCTAATCATGATGTTCCATTTATCTTAGGAAGACCTTTCCTAGCTACGAGTAAGACTTTGATAGATGTTCATAAGGGTGAGCTGATTCTGAGAGTGAATGAGGACAAAATAGTGTTCAATGTGATGAATTCGATGAGATATACTCAAGATGAGGGAGAAGCATGCTACATGCTAGATGCCATAGACGAGCTTGTATTGGAATTATATGAACAAGTGGCTCTAGACTCTGAAGTAGCAGAGACTTTGCTCCTAAGGATGAAGAAAGTTATGAGGAAATCTGGCCTGGGTGTAGCGAAGGTCAAGTGTGATAAATAGAGCATATTTCTTCTGTGGATTTAGGAGGAACCATTCATAGACCTTTGTGGCACAAGTTCTTTGACTTACAGTTGACTGGTAAGCTATTAAGATCATCATTAGAGAAGCCACCAAGGAACATAACGTTAAAACCTTTGCCATCTCACCTGAAGTACGTGTACTGACAAGATGATACTCTCTCCCTTATAATTTTATTGTCATTTCCATCTTTAGAGGAGTAGAAACTTTTCAGAGTACTGAGAGAGCACAAAGGAGCATTTGGGTGGACGATTATAGAATTTAGAGGAATAAGCCCATCGGTGTGCATGCATAAGATCTCTGTGGACCCTGAAATAAAAGCGGTAGCTCAACCTCAAAGGAGGTTGACGCCACAACTAAAGGATATTGTTAAGGAAGAGATCATAAAAATGTTGGAGATGGGAATCAATTTCCCAATTGTGGACAGTGAGTGGGTAAGCCCGATTCATGTGGTGCCCAAGAAAGGAGGATTCACTGTACAACCTAATGAGTTTGATGAATTAATCCATGTGAGCCTGATTACTGGACATCGAGTTTGCATTGACTTCAGGAAACTGAAAGATGCAACCCGTAAACATCATTTTGCCTTACCATTCATTGATCAGATGTTAGAAAGATTAAGCGGTCATGCATTTTATTATTTCTTAGATGGATATTCTGGTTATTATCAGATCCAAATTGCACCTGAGGACCGAGAGAAAACAACCTTCACTTGTCCCTATGGAACTTTTGCGTACAATCGCATGCCTTTTGGGTTATAGAATGCACCAGCAACATTCCAAAGCTGCATGATGTCATTATTTGCAGACATGGTGGAGGATTTTCTAGAGATTTTCATGGATGATTTCTCTGTATTTGGAGATAGCTTTGATAAATGATTGGACAATTTGAGTAAGGTGCTAAAGAGATGTGAAGAGACCAATCTTGTACTTACCTGGCAAAAATGTCATTTCATGGTTATAGAAGGAATAATGTTGGGTCATAGGATTTCGAAGAAAGGAATGGAAGTTGATAGGGCAAATATAGAGGTAATAGAGAAGTTACCCCCTCTAACGAACTTAAAGACGTGGTGAGCCTTTCTTGGCCACGCAGGATTTTATAGGAGGTTTATTAAGGACTTCTTTAAAGTTTCTAGACCTTTGACAGAATCGCTTGGAAATGATGTACCTTTTGTATTTGGAGAAGAGTGCAAGAAAGCATTCAACACATTGAAGCCAATTCTTATAACCACCCCGATTCTGGTAGCACCAGATTGGAACAAACCTTTTGAGCTTATATGTGATGCTAGCGACACGGCAGTTGGAGTAGCCCTAGGACAAATGGAGGATAAAATATTTAATCCTATGTATTATGCCAGTCGTACCCTTAACAGTGCCCAGAGGAATTATGTGACTACAGAGAAGGAACTCTTAGCTGTCACCTTTATATTTGACAAGTTTTGACCGTATCTGAAAAGATCGAAAGTCACTGTATTCACTAACCATGCAGCTTTGAAATACCTTCTAACAAAACAAGACTCCAAGCCGAGATTGTTGAGATGGATTCTACTCTTACAAGAGTTTGATGTTGAGATTAAAGATAAAACGGGATCTACGAAACAGGTGGCTGATCACCTGTCGAGATTAACATTGCTGGAAGAAGAGCAACCGACTGAGATCAGGGAGAGCTTTCATGATGCACAACTTTTTTACGTCTCAATGGTAGCTCGAGTTGAATCTCAGTTCCGACAACATACATCAAGAGTGGGCAAGGTATACCCTTGGTTTGCCAATATTGTGAATTATCTAGCAGGAAGATACCTACCACCGGATTTCAATAATGCAGATAAGAAGAGGTTTTTCACATATCTGAAGCATTATCATTGAGACAAGCCCTACCTATACAAATTGTGCCCTGATGCCATTCTTAGGAGATGCGTCCATGATGATGAGATTACAAGTATTTTGCACATGTGTCATGCTAGAGAAGCTGGAGGTCATTATGGGCTAGATAAATCTGCTTACATGTGTGGATTTTATTGGCCAGCAATTCATAGATCTGCTTACGAGTTTACAAGAGCCTGTCATTCCTGTCAAATGACCGGTAATATTTCTAAGCGGAATGAGATGCCACTGCAGAGTATCTTTGAAGTGGGGTTATTCGACGTATGGGGAATTGATTTTGTTGGGCCTTTCACATCATCAGAATCGGATCGTTACATCTTGGTAGCAGTTGATTATGTTTCCAAATGGGTGGAAGCAGTAGCTTCACCTACTAACAATGCCAGGGTTGTCCTGAGGTTTCTTATGGAAAACATTTTGACGAGGTTTGGAGTGCCCAGAGCCATAATTAGTGACGGAGGGAGTCATTACTGTAATAGGTTGTTTGAGAAATTATTGATGAGATATGGGGTTAGACATAAGATTTCAGCAGCATATCACCCCCAGATGAGTGGACAAGTAGAAGTCACAAATAGAGAGATTAAGAGGATCTTAGAGAAGACGGTGAATCCCATGAGGAAAGATTGGTCTTTGAAATTAGATGACGCTCTTTGGGCGTACAGAACAGCTTATAGGACCACGATTAAGATGTCACCATATATGATTGTCTTTTGAAAAGCATGTCATTTGCCAGTAGAACTCTAGCACCGAGTGTTGTGGGCTAGGAGGTTTCTAAACATGGATGAGAATTTAGCCGGTGAAAAGAGGATGCTAGAATTGAATAGATTGAAGGAGTTCAGACTTCAAGCATATGAAAATGCAAAGATTTACAAGGAAAGAATGAAGTTGGAGATAAAGTGCTGGTGTACAACTCGCGTCTTAGTCTTTTTCCTGTTAAGTTGAAGTCTAGATGGTATGGACCACATGTAGTAACAAAATTCTTCAATTCAGGTGCATGTGAAGTTAGACATGAATACTCTGGGTAGACTTTCACAGTTAATAGCCACAGGCTGAAACATTACCTAGAGCACAAGTATAACCCTAAGTTGAGAGTATTTACATTGACAGAGCCTGAATATAAATAAAGGAGCCGTATTAGTATAGTCGAGCTGACGACTATAAACTCAGAACTATTTCAAAACCCTTATTTATTTATTTTGTTTATTTTAGTTATTTCGAGTCAATAAAGTAGCATGGCAATCGCAAGGTTTTTTTCATCACATATATCTTCAGTCACCTGACTCGAGATATATGTGGTTTTTTCCTTCACGAATCTCATGTGATACCTTCGTAAAAGTTTTCACGTCTTGCTTAGGCCGATAAAAGAATAAAGTGGCCTAAACTATTTTTGAGCATTTCTCCGGTATGCACGATTATGCCACCTTATTTTCGAATTGCTCTTCGCATGTTACTCACAGTTTTTTGGAAGAATTTTTTACCACATGTAACAACTTGAAAGAGGAATGACCTAGGAGCTAATGATTCTGCTCTAGGATTCGCTTTGAATCAGCCATAGTTCCAGAGCTATGTACCTATTCTTTTCTTTATTATTAGTCATTGGGGACAATCTCTATAATAAGTGGAGGGTAGGCGTCATAGCTGGATAATCGAAAAGGGAATATTTTTGAAAAATTTAACACTGTTTTTAGCTTGTTATTTGCACGATTCCGAGTAAGGAATTGGCAGAAAAGGAGCCCAAGTTCAATTTGAAGTGAGTTATAGCATATTCAATTTAGTATGGAAGAATGAGCATATGTTATGTTGCATGAAGTAGTAACATATTAATTATTATTCTATCATGCAATCAATATTTGAGCACATAATCTGAGTGAGAAGTGTTTATGATTCGATGAAGAGTTGTTTTAACCTGGAATCATTATTTGTCTCTCTATATTCCTTAACAAATTGTTGTAAGACAAGGGAAGCAACTTGAATGCTGCAAGAGGAACCGGGACAAAAGGGACTTATGAGAGAAAGAGAAAAAAGTGGTGAAATCTGGCAAGCAAAGCTGATGGAGCGTAAAACGCACGGCTATTATAGAAAAAAATAGAAAAATATATGCAATAAAGGCAGTGAGGGAAGTGAACTCGTGTAAAAAGGGCACGACCCTTGCATAAAAAGAAACAAACGAGGACTTAAGAGCGATGCTCAGTCCCCGAGTCCGCCCAACCCGATTAAGGTACCATGTTGTGTAACCAAGTCTGAAGGCAAGATGAGCGAGTGTATGTATAGGTAAGTTAATATTGTGTGGTTAATACAACTTGATTCTCCTCACGAACGCACTATCATGACTGATTCATCACACGACACATTGATGCATGATAAGTAGTGATTAATGGGAAGCTTATGAACCGTGGCTTAATTTGTGTTTCTACCGGAAATCTTTATTGAAAGTGTGGTAGTTGATGAGGATTGTTCTTGGAGGTACATTACGCCTTGATACTCTGCTCGCGGACGAGCAAAAGGCTAGTCGGGGGTAGTTGATGACGGTTAAAATAGTATATTTTAAGGCATCAACATTCTATCTATTATGAGCTAAAAATAGTTGTTTCAACCTATAAATATGAACCATTTGAGTTGAATAGCATATGTCGGGTTTGTGAGGCAAGAAATCTGCACTTAGCAATTGTTTTCCTTGTTTCGATATTATTTCGTGCATTATTTGATGATTTTTAGGATATGAAATATTGGGGTGAGCATTATGGACGAATCTGGAGTGGACTGAACGAAATGAATGGGCTAGGGTACTCCAGAACCTTCCAAGTTATGTCAGCTGAAGAAAAAGGACAAAAATACCCCCGGTTGACCGGAAGGCGGTGCCGACTTACCGAGGCTCGAGATCCTTCCGAAACACGTTTTCTTGGATGAGGGGTAGAACTAGGTGTTTCTAAGTCGGTTTAGATAGATATAAATAAAAGGCTTCACCTCAGAACTCAATGTACTCAAATTATTCAAGGAAAATTATGCAATAAAAGTTCTTTGTTCTTTATTTTATTTATTTTATGAGTTCGGGTCGGAGAGACGACAGAATCGCCGCCTAAGGAGAGATCTAAGGGAGATCTAAACTCATCTTTAGGGGTATGATTTTTTGTCTTTTCCAAGATGTAGATCTATCATTGTTCTATTCGACTAGTATGTTTTAATTGCTTATTTAGTTTAATATGTAGTAGTTAGTTTATTTTCCCCATGTGTTATAAATCTGATTCATTGGTGAAGAAATCATGAAATAGTAGTTGCATTCTTCAGATCTACGACGGTCTATATCGCTAAATCTGAATACCTAGTAAATTACTAATTCATGATAATTTGCGCCAGCTACGTTGATCGATAGATTTAATTTACATGTTAGTAGCCTGATCAACTATTTGCATGTCATCGTAAACAAGCATGAAATACGAATAGTGAAGTGTTAGGAAATTATCTTGAATGGACCCTAGGAACGTGTTGATCAATGTCGACAGCTGTCTAGGCGTGTTTGCGGTATGAGTTAGCACTCAATATCGACAGCTCTAGATCTTTATGCGTATGGGATTACGGACCAATTAAGGAGGGTAGCTTGCGTATAGATTGTCCACTACCATTGTCGGAGTAGATAGGGTTAGGAGTTGTACCCATAGCTGAACAATGAATAAATTCATCAACAGGGGGGACAATTGCATGTGTTGGGGGAATAACTAATTACTCATAATTGAACTAATACATTAGAAACTCGTTTTGCTTCGTGTGTACTTGCGTAACCTTGTTAGTTCGAGGCACGAAATTTACTACTGTCTATATTATAGTTGGTCGTAGACCATAATCGTGACAAGCTCAATCTTGATAATTAGACGTTCTTACGAGTCTCTGTGGGATCGACCTTGACTCGCCAGTTCTCTGCTACGATAGACCTAGTCCTATTGCTAGTAAGTGCTATGCACGCGATCACTCCCACAACAAAAATTTAGTTAGAATTTTGTCTTCCGATATTATAATGACGTTGAAGAGCCCTTGTTCGGGTCCAACTAATCGGCCCACGTTGGGAGTTGACCTACCTCGGGTATATCGATATTATTGAGATATGATCGTATGAGATTTCACGAATATTGGGTTATGACTTAACTAAAATTTTGCGGTGATTGTCCCACGTCGGGACCGTCTAATTTTAGAGATAAGGTGTTATCTATCACTTAGTGATGTGAAGCGTCAAAGGGTTGACTGGTCAACCACCAAGAGTCACATAGAGATGTGAATGGTAAAATGTTACCTACTTGTCGCATTATTCCGGTTGATCGGCCAACGTCGGGAATCGGGGTAACTAGGTAAGATCTTGGCCACTAAAGAGTTCTGGAAAAATTCATGAAAGTCAATTTGGAGTAGTTGACTAGTGGGAGCAAAATCATAACCCGAAAGACCATTTTTTATTTTTTCATGTATAAACAACAACACTCTTTTATCTTTATTTTTATGTTGTACTTTATTAGCAAACTTTTATTTAAGTTTTTTATTCTCGATCGATAAAACCAATTTAATGACTGTTACATTTTGAGAAACATTTTCAAGTATGGTTAAGTAATTTTAATCCTTTCAAAAAAAGTAATGACACGAGCGACTACATTATAGCAGTTAAAGACAATGAGACTACATATTTGATGGAGTGCTCTAAGACTTTAATTATTAATCAAAATGGAAACTTATGATATGATTAAATCAATTCTAATCAGTTTCAACGAAGTAATCATATATTGGATACAACGATATCCAATGGGTCATTTTATCATACGATGACAATCAATTCGAAAAATAGATGTGACGAATGAATTGACCACAACGGATTTTGGAAAAGTTGTTTCAAGATTGAATGATTTAAGTATCGACTTAATTCTTTAATCATTGCTTGAAAGTTAATTAAATATTTCCCGTTTTGAATATGATGCAAAAGGTTAAATAAACAATCTAATATGCTTTGGATTTTCATTATGAAAGAAAATTTAAGACGTAGTTCTTGTGATTTTTCTTAAGTTTTACGAAGACTAAAGTAAGAAATATTTTCAAGTGCTTAAGGGATTAAAAGGAAAGTTAGGGCATGTACATGAATAAGAGAACTTGTTGAAGTCTCCATTTTAAGCAAGTAAGTTGAGTAAATCTGATGTGATCTGGTTCATGCTCGGAGGATACCGTCGTTCGTGTTATTTATGAATATTATTTAATTAATTAGGAATTGGTTTTATTTTATATTGAATTTTTAGCACTTTATTTATTTATTCTTTTATTAGCCAATAGGAACATTTCGTTTATGGCCAATAGGAGATAGGCGCATTTTTCATAGTGGGCATTTATCCCACATTGCTTTTTAGCTTCTAGTTCTTTTGGTTGTAAGCCTATATAAGGCAAACACTTTATTTATTTATTCTTTTATTAGCCAATAGGAACATACTGATGATGTCTGAACCATTGATTATGAATCATAAGAGTAATACATATCTTATCTAAAGATGATTCAAATACCCTTTTATGAAGAGTTTATAAAGTCTAGAAAATTGCCTAAAGCCTAAACATACCGATGTTCATTGGCTAATGAGAATTAATGCCATAAATAATTGTTTAATAATCTCTATGACTAGTTTTAGAAATAGTTGAATGTAGTTAGTGAAGTACAAAATATGGAAAGCATGAAAAGTTCAATCTAGTACGAATATGAGATTTGTAAAGAACATAAGAATTAATCTTCAATTGGATTGAAGTAATTAATCCCGAAGGGTCTTTTCAGAAGTTGTCTGAAAATTGAATCAGATTCTCCCTTGAAGGATATCATTTTGGGATACACAAATAGATTGTGTTTCTAAAATGGAAATAATCACTTTGTACGATAAAGATGCAGCGGAAGCCATACAAAGTATCCCTTACCCGTTTTGGGATATTGTCCTTATTTAATACATATACTTAACCAAGTTCTGAAGAATAAGGTTGAATAAAATCCATATCAGATATGGATGACAATGACACCATATCCATCTTAACCGATGATTTGGGAATGCCATGCTTCTGGCAAGCAGGCAATGTCATAAAGGCTTGGAGCCTAGTATGACATATGTATTGTGGAATATCTTAGAGAGTATGCTAGATAATATGTACTTACCCATAGAGCAAATGTGTTTGTCTCCAAAATATGTTGTCTTCTAGAGGAAGTGTTTCTTCCAAAGAAAATAGTGGGAGTAGAATCTCAAAAGTGTTTGAGAACCACAAGGAGATATTCAACCATTGGAACATGAGCAGGCGCCACATAGTGATGAGGTGCAAGACACTACTCACTGCACACTAGTATTCTATAAGTCTACAGATAACCACATGCCTGAAAGGGTCACTGGTGTGTACACCTTGAAGAATGAAGGTCTCGTGGCTTATGTAGAAATGATTGAAAAGCAAGATTAAAGTTATGGCTAAAGCCATAGTGACTGAAATAAATTCCATGTCCGACAACCGGGTTATGAACCTAGTATATCTTCCAAGAAGGGAATTTCTCTAAAAGGTGCAGAATGTCTTTATGAAAGACTGACATGGATAGTAATACGATTACTAGTCAAGGTAAGCTGATGGTTGAAGGCTATGAGGTGTAAACCTTGTAATCACCCTCATGCTGGTAGTTGTGCTTAACTCGGATATGCTTGTTATAGTTACGTATTATGACTATATGATAGTGTGAAGGATATTGGGCCAAAAGCTTGATGTCCATGGACGCTAGATGATGTGTATGCTTAAGAGGCCCTTTTATGAACTCAAGCAAGTTTCCCTATACAAGTTCTTTACTTTGATAATCAAAAGGAGTTTGATTTAATCAAATGTAGAGATATGGCTAGTGTGAAAAAGGGTTAGTTGGAGTGTTACGAGTTTTGATTAAGGTGTTTCAAATCTTCTCGGGAATTGTCACCCCATGTTACCGTCAATTAATGTTTGGTGGTTCAAGGTCTTTATGAAAGCTCTTGGAAGTAGCAGTTCTTATTTTGAGAACATGAATCTATAGTGATAGACGTAAATACTACTTCATTATCACATTTCACGTGCATAGATGAGATGCAAAAAGAGTTTAGAACAGATGATGTCAAGAGAAACTGCTAGCTAGTATTCTTGGGATATATCTATGACAGACGGTCAATCCTAAAAATAATGTGAAAGATGTTACTTATGGAAGGTTCCATTTGCTACTACAACAGGATCTATCATAAGTTTTGTGAGTTAAACCAATTGTTCATAATCAATGAATAGTCATGAGTATGTATGAAAGTGATTCTGATAAATGTCGAGAATACCATTAAAAGTGTTAAGGACGGGTTCTTAGGTTATTGAAACTAGGAATAAATAAACGTAGATTTACAGATGTTTGCCATATGTCTTATGAAGATAATGAGAGCTATAGTCTGGGTTTGCAGTCACTTTGATTAATTGATATAGTGAGATGTAAATGTTCTTAGCTAAAGAACACTGTAGATTTTACAATTGTGCCAAAACACAGTATTGCCTTAGAGGCGCAGCGGAAGCAGTACATGGATCTAAGCGGTTCATTCCTAAACCTTGTATAGTTCTTCTACATTTACTGTATAGCTGATATAGAAGTGGATTCATTGCTTGAAGCAAGGACCAGGGTCTCGTCAGAGATTCATGAGTGTGTTGAGGCGTTTCTTTATGACTTGATCATTTGGAGCATGATATGAAGATAGTCTGAGTCCTCACGGATAGTGATCCGTCTATGCTTAGGGTTAGGTGTGAGTATTGCATAAGATTCTTTTGTTTCAACTTGGTCTTATGTGTACGAGTGACTGGCTTTAGGCCAAATGGGAGATTGTTGAAATAGTGTCCTTAACACAATCGGGTTGGACCGGATCCGACCGGGATGGATCATTTCTACTATATCTTTATGTTTATACATATAATAAATGGCTTTGTGTTATTATATACTTGTTCATTTAACGGACCAACTACGATATTGTTACATTATATCGTCCCTAGTGTCAAAGTGTGACAGAGAAATCATACTAGTGATTATGGTTGATGAGATTCCGATTCACGTTAAATGGTTTGATACTTAAATGTCTCTTGTCATATGTATTGCCAAATAGGACACTGATAGTACGATTAGACTAGCACGTATTGGATGTCTTCTGTCTTTTGAAGATAGGGATATATCTCGTCTATACGTGGACGTGTATTAAGGATTGCGTACGTTAGACTGACCCACTTACTTTATTAAGTGTCGCACTATGTGGCGCTTGTGTAATTATCCTAAGACATGAGTCCTCATGGCATCATGGTGTGGATTGTCTGCTGGATATGCATAAACCAAAATCAGGATCCAAAACGCTGGAAAAATCGGATCCGGAAAAATTTCTGGCTCGCCCAACTGCCGAATCAATTTTCCCCATTTCTTCAGATCGGCAGATATGATTCATAACACCGATCGAGACACTCGTTCCAATGAATCTGAAAAATATAAATAAATTTCTGTGATATTCAAGAATTAAAATCCGATATTTGTTTCCTTATATCAGTCCCAATATCTTAGCTAAATAACTGCCCGTTACCTACGCTATTGAAATAGTGTCCTAAACCCAATCGGGTTGGACCGGATCCGACCGGGTCGGATCATTTCTACTATTTCTTTATGTTTATACAAATATTAAATGGCTTTTATGTTGTCTTATATATGTTCTTTTAAAGAACCAATTATGAATTGTTATATGATAACGTCCTTAGTATTAAACTGTGATAGAGAAACCATGATTGACGATTATGGTTGATGAGATCTCTAATCACTTTAATAAATTTGATACTTAAAAGTCTCAAGGCTGATGTACTATTAAACATGACATTGATAGTACAAATAGACTAGCACGTATTAGATGTCTTCTGTCTTTAAGGGCAGGGATAGATCTCGTCTATCAAAGTGTAGAGACACTTGGATTGTACGTGGACGTGTATTAGAGAATGCGTATGTTAGACTGACCCACTTACACGGTTAAGTGTCACACTATGTGGCGGTTGTGTAATTATCCTTATGACCGGAGTCTACATGGCATCACGGTGTGGATTGTCATGCTTTGACACTATTGAGGTTTCCCCTAGCCATGGGGCGATCATGCAGTAGTGATTGGGTGTGATACTGAAGCATGCAGAGTATACATGTTTGGTCGTCTGGGAATCGCGTACCCTATTAGTAGGGGTGAATATCCGAAAGGGCCTTCTTATAAGGAAAATCTTACTCTCGTGAATCTTTGCAAAGTGGAAGTAAATAAGTTACTTCGAGAGAGCATGGTATCTAGATTATAAGATACGGTCGTTAATGTTTGACACTCGATGTACGACCGTATGGATATTATTACAACGATAGGATTGTAAGTTACACAGTAACTGTTTCACATTAAAGGTAGTAGTCATTGCATTTGACTCTTCCGATGATTGGCGGTCACGGTGTGTTTCTAGAGCTATCCCGTGATCGTTAGGCATGAAGGACATTTTCGTAATTTGCACTTTGCGTCTACGGCCAACATATTCGGAGCCTATCGGGTCACACACATAAGAACATCTAGCCGGATTAAAATACGGTTATAGTTGATAACCAAATAAGGAATGTTTATTTCGAGACTATAAAGGTTATAGTGGTAAATTAATATGGTGATATTTATTTATTATGAATAAATATAATACAAGATATTAATTATGTTGATTAATTAAATATATGTATTTTGATACATATGGGGCACATATAATAGTGTATTATGATACACTTGGATTGTGCAATTTAATTAATGATATTACCATATATTAATATAAGATATTAACATATGAATATATATTATACACGTGAATTGCATATAGGATATGCATGTTCACAATTGGGATAAATATATATGTATACATTTATATTTGTAATATATATTTGTGATATATACACGTATTTTAATTGATTTATGGTAATAAGATAAATATAGCCAATATTAGATATTGAAAATATTTTGGAAATATTTAATATAAGATAATGAATATTAAATGAGATAAATCAATCAAATATATTTTCCTCATTTTACTAGTAAAATGTTTTCTTTCTCCCCAATCTACTAGGAAGCTAATCCCAATCAGATTGGGAATCACAAGGGGCACACCACACTCTATTTATAGGAGGGGTTGACTAGCTCTTTTGTACATCATAGTTCCAAGAGCTAATAGTTCTTGTGAAAAATAGAGAACATCCTAGAGAGAGTTTTGAGAGAGAGAAAATGTCGGTCTAGCAGCCGAGTTTTTCTAGTAGCAATCCAATTGTGGATTCCGGCGGGTTGTTCATGTGGACTAGTGGTAGAGGCCGAACGCTTGGGCGGCTCCGTGCATCGCTACTCTCCTTAGACGGTCAAAGTGTCGATCTATTATATCAAGCAAGGTAACCACCGTCTTTAGCTTATTTGTTTATTGCTTAAACGAAGTCGATCTTGGGTTGAGAGGAAATAAATTTTTGAATTCCGCTGCGTTCCCGCGTAGATTTCCTAACAGTTGTAGCTGAGTGAGTTTCGAGCTTAAGCAATAAGCATGTTATTTTGCATAGTTAATTTTATCGTTTAAATCACATAATTAAAAGGTGAAAGATTTTTTGATTCACAAAAGTGATACATGAAAAGAAAAAAAGAAAACGAGATCGGGTGGTGCTCGGCCGACTCGGGGCGGCTGCGGCAGGGCAACCTGCTGCCGGCGTGGTTGACCGGTCAATGATGGCGGATCTCCTAACTTTTGTTTTGTGTATTTTGTGATTCAATATGGTTCATATTTGTCATTGGTAATTCCTCATTTGTTTAGTTGTGTCATGTGGCTAACCAATGGTTCAAATAGTTTGGGTCATTGGGAAGCCATAAGGCATTAAAATAATAATGGTCTTTCCAAACTTTGTTCGGAATAGGCCTAGACCCTTTCCAAATATTTGATTTGGGAAAAGGCCTAGGCCTAGGCCACTTCCAAAATTTTGATTTTGGAAAGTGGCTTTCCAAATATTTTTTGGGATAGGCCTAGGCCCTTTTCAAAATATTTGATTTTGGAAAAGGCCTATGCCCCTTTCAATATTTTGACTTTGGAAAGGGCCAAGGGAGATGCCTTTGGGTTTAGGAAGCCAAAGGCATCCCTTTTGATTAGGAATCAAAAGGAAATAAACAAAAGAGACTTGATTTTAATTTTGATTTATTTTAGAATAGTTCTAATTAATTAAAATTCAAATTAAGATCATTTAAAATTAATCGTTAATTTTATATCGATTAAAATCATTTAATTAATTAAATGTTAATTAGTTAATTGATTGGATAAAATTATTTAATAGATTAAACGTTAATTGATTAAATAAGACGCAAGTAGTTAAATTTTAATTTTATCTTTTTCATGTGATGTTATTGTATGGATTAGATATAGTAGATATAATATGATTATATGGACCCCGATTGATCATGGACTCGACCGATAGGATAGATGTGAATGATTTAATTTTCTGTTGGTTTAAAAATTGTCCTAGGACGTTATGAAGAACGTTACCTTGTTTATTTTCTGCATTTATCCCATTCCCGTTAGCTCCCCCGTGTGCGGCGGGTGTATTTATTTTATTAGATAGAATTAAATGTAACAAGAATGGAGCAGAAGATGAAGACCAAAGAAAGAAGAAAATAAAGATCTTATTAGAGAATAGAGCATTAAAGATCCTATTGGCGGTTGCAGCGACCTTTAGAATGTGACCCGTGGTTTCGTCAGTTTGTATTCGAAACCGCACCTAGGAAAAGTCCATGATCATACCGGTTACTTTACGCATTTATTTATTTTGTGCTTGTATTTATTTTATATAATACGATAGATGCATAACTAGGCACGGTCTAGATGAATGTGTAGGATGTATATGAATAGAGATAGATATACTTGATGAGACCGTAATTAAAATTAATTAAATGAATTAATTTACATAATTACTTCCACCTCAAAAGAATCAAGTTAAAATTGCATCCCCATATTATAATGACGGTGAAGAGCCCTTGTTCGGATCCAACTTATTAGCCAAAGCAGGGGGTTGACCTACCTCGGGTATATCATCATTATCGAGATATGAATGTATAAGATCACATGAATATTGGGGTTATGACTTGACTAAGAATTCTCTCGGCCACCAGCCAAAGCGGGGTCATTTGGATTTTAGAGGCAAGAGTTTGATTACTTCATAAGATGAAAATTGTCAAAGAGTTGACTAGCCAAGCAACAAGAGTTGTATAAGATAGGTTTTACAAAGAGTAGTCTACCTATTAGACTATTTTCGGCCCACCAGAAAAAGCAAGGGTCATGGTAGTTTAGTGGGGTCTTGTCCACTAAAGAAATTAATAATTCTTGAAAGTCAATTGGAAGTAGTTGACTAGTGGGAGCAAAATCATAAACCAAAAGACCATTTTGATTTTGCGTGTATAAACAACAACACTCTTTTATCTTTATTTTATGTTGTAGCAAACTTTATATTTATGTTTTATTCTCGATTGGTAAAACCAAATTATGACTGTTACATTTGAGAAACGTTTTCAAGTATGGTTAAGTAATTTTAATCCTTTTAAAATAAACAATGACGCGAGAGATCCCGTTATAGTAGTTAGAGACAAGGAGACTACATATTTGATGGAGTAATCCAAGGCTTTAATTATTAATGAAAGCGGAAGCTCATGATATGATTAAATCATTTGAAATAAGTTTCAACGAATTAGTCATATATTGGATACGATCCAAGATGATCATTCTGTCATACGATGACAATTAATTCAAACGTTGGATAAGAATGACCACATCGAATTTTGGAAAGGCTGTTTTCAAAATTGTAAGATTTAAGTATCGACTTATTTCTTTAATCATTGCTTAAAGGTAAATTAAATAGTAAATGTTTTGAACAAGATTCAAAAGGTTAAATAAACTATTTAATAAACTTTAGATTTTCTTTATGAAAGGAAATTAAAGACATAACGCTTGTAATCTTCCGTAAGTCTTATGAAGACTACACTAAGAAATATTTACAAGTGCTTAAAAGATTGAAAGGAAAGTTAGGGCATGTGCTTAAATAGAGAGCTTATCGAAGTCTCTATTCTAGGCAAGTTGAGATAAATCTATCTAAGTTCAAGTCAACTCTTAGATATATGATATCTTACATGTGTGATTAAATTATAAAGATTAAATACAGATATGGAAGGTGAAGAAAATGTTGTAACACTTAACATATTCTGGATCTAGTAAACTGATAAGGGAACTAAATAAATGTTATTATGTTCCGGTTCTTATGAAGAACATACTTTCAGTTATCTGTTAGGATTTAGTAGACATATTCAAGTGTAAAGAATAAATGTTATTCCGTAAAGTTGGAAGGTCACTGAATCTAACATACTAGATTGATGTCACTATATAGTTGATATATGTGATGAAATCTAAACAAAATATTTGTATGGCTGTTATCCTTGATATTTGTAGTTGTTCTATATGTCGACTCTCTGGAAGAGAAACGTATAATCAAATGTCATTCAGATGATGCCTGAACCATGTGATTATGAATCATGTTGGTGATACGTATCTTATTTGAAGATGACTAAAATACCCTTTTATGAAAAGGTTATAAAATCTAGAAAATTTGTCTAAAGCCTAAACATACCGATGTTTATTGGCTTATGACAATTAATGCCACAAATAATTGTTTGTTAATCTCTATGACTATTTTTAGAAATAGTTGAATGTACTTAGTGAAGTACAACAATTCGGAAAGCCTGAAAAGTTCGAGCTAATATGAACATGAGATTGACGAGCTACTTAGGAATTAATCTTCAATTGGATTGAAGTAATTAATACCTGAAGGGTGTTTCAGAAGTCGTGTGAAAAGGAAAAATATTCTCCCTTGAAAGATACCATCTTTGGGATTGTACGTGGACGTGTATTAGAGAATGCGTATGTTAGACTGACCCACTTACACGGTTAAGTGTCACACTATGTGGCGGTTGTGTAATTATCCTTATGACCGGAGTCTACATGGCATCACGGTGTGGAATTTCATGCTTTGACACTATTGGGGTTTCCCTAGCCACGGGGCGATCATGCGGTAGTGATTGGGTGTGATACTGAAGTATGCGGAGTATACATGTTTGGTCGTCTGGGAATCGCGTACCTTATTAGTATGGGTGAATATCCGAAAGGGCCTTCTTATAAGGAAAATCTTACTCTCGTGAATCTTTGCAAAGTGGAAGTAAATGAGTTCCTTCGAGAGAGCATGATATCCAGATTATAAGATACGGTCGTTAATGTTTGACACTCGACGTACGACCGTATGGATATTATTACAGCGATAGGATTGTAAGTTACACGGTAACTGTTTCACATGAAAGGTAGTAGTCATTGCATTTGACTCTTCCGATGATTGGCGGTCACGGTGTGTTGCTAGAGCTATCCCGTGATCGTTAGGCATGAAGGGCATTTTCATAATTTGCACTTTGCGTCTACGGCCAACATATTCGGAAGCCTATCGGGTCACACACATAAGAACATCTAGCCGGATTAAAATGCAGTTATAGTTGATAACCAAATAAGGAAAGTTTATCTCGAGACTATAAAGGTTATAGTGGTAAATTAATATGGTAATATTTATTTATTATGAATAAATATAATAGAAGATGTTAATTATGTTGATTAATTAAATATATGTATTTTGATACCTATGTGGCGCATATAATAGTGTATTACGATACACTTGGATTGTGCAATTTAATTAATGATATTACCATATATTAATATAAGATATTATCATATGAATATATATTACACACGTGAATTGCATATAGGATATGCATGTTCACAATTGTGATAAATATATATGTATAGATTTATATTTGTAATATATATTTTTGATATATACACATATGTAAATTGATTTATGGTAATAAGATAAATATAATCAATATAAGATATTGACAATATATTGGAAATATTTAATATAAGATATTGAATATTAAATTAGATAAATCAATCAATTATATTTTTCTTATTTTACTAGTAAAAGGTTTTCTTTCTCCCCAATCTACTAGGAAGCTAATCCCAATCAGATTGGGAATCACAAGGGGCGCACCACACTCTATTTAAAGGTGGGGTTGGTTAGCTCTTTTGTACATCATAGTTCCAAGAGCTAATAGTTCTTGTGAAAAATAAAGAGCATCCTAGAGAGAGTTTTGAGAGAGGGAAAAGGTCGGTCTAGCAGCCGAGTTTTTCTAGTAGCAATCCAATGGTGGATTCCGGCGGGTTGTTTGTGTGGACAAGCGGTAGAGGCCGAACGCTTGGGCGGCTCCGTGCATCGCTACTCTCCTTAGGCGGTCAAAGTGCCGATCTATTAGATCAAGCAAGGTAACCACCGTCTTTAGCTTATTTGTTTATTGCTTAAACGAAGTCGATCTTGGGTCGATAGGAAATAAATTTTTGAATTCCGCTGTGTTCCCGCATAGATTTCCTAACATACTCTTCATCATGAAGTAAGGCTAAATGGTGAGAGAGTTTCAAGGCATCACCCTTGGTTAACTCTCTACTTCTCAGGGAATTACCTATAGACTACTTAACTTTACTTTGAAAATTAAACTTTCTCATTCATTTGCCTATTCTTCACGCAGATCCAATTGCTCCCACTGTGTCTGAGACACTCAGGTTGGAGTACCAAAACTACATCTATAGTTTTATGGCTTTATCCTAACCTCTTGTTTTTCAGAATCCTATACAGCCTTCCAAAAAAGACAATAGGTTATCAATCACCCCCAGCAAACTTTGTTTAAGGCAACTATATTATCGATCTGAAAATGAATCCATTCGTTCCAATGAATCTGAAAAAATAGAAATAAATTTCTGTGATATTCAAGGATTAAAATCCGATATTTTTTTCCTTATATCACTCCTACTATTTTAGCTAAAATAACTGCCCGTTGTCTACTCTTCATCATGAATGCCCAGCTACCTTGTTATTACAAAAGAACTTTAGCTTCTGAGTCAAATTCTTAGTTAAGAAAGTCTCTAAGGATTCATAGGTAAGTAATCCGAAATCACTTTCCTTATCCTATACTTTATTTAATTAATGTTTCGGTTTAGCCTTTAATTTATTTAGTTTAGATGACTTACACTTGTAGACATTTATCTTCCCATTCTTGGATTTCATTAAAGGAAATGGCTGTGAACCAGTTTATTTGAGTAGACACTACTCGTGAACTGTGGGATATGTAGTAAGATTGATGTCAAATCATTCTCGTCATCTTGGAACTAATTTTTTTTGTCTCCTGTTCAACACGAGTGACAACAGTGACATACTTATCAATGTCACTTCAAGTTTAGAGGCTTAAGAGGAGAATGCTCTACCGAAAATTAATTGCATTCTTGGTTAATGTGTTCAACGTTCTCGTTACTTTTCCCACTTCTACGTAGTCATTACCAGTCAATTTATCGTGTTTAGCAGTTTAGATACCTTGATATGATATGTAGTCGTAAAAATATACTATGACAGAAATATAAATCAAATCATACACCACAACAAATAAATGATTTTAGGAATAATAAATGTGATGTCATGCATGCAGTTTATCCTACCAATTCAAGGATTTAATCTCACACCCCAGTGCCGCCGACGGGTAAGTAAAAAAGGTGACGATTAAATTGAGACAATCTCTCTCAACAATTAATTAAGAATCAAACATCTCCACTTAATTGTTGATTACCTTCCTTTTTCAGCCAAGATATTTCCAAAAAATATCCTTATAAGTGTGACCTACTATTTCAAATTTTTCAGTACGCCCTGAGTATGCCGCCGAAGGGTAGGTCAGTGACCCGACGAGTACAAAATTCTATCCTTTCGGAGACCAAGCCTTGAATTTTGATAGCGGTGAAGGCCATCCGAAGGGGGCCAAAATTGAAACGGCATGAGGCATCACCATTCTCTCGTGTGCTTGTGTCAACAGTAGAGGCCGTGGGGTCGATTGTCACCTTCCCAGCTCCCACTCGTTATTTTAAAAAATAGGTAGTCTCATTATGATTTTCAGAATTTCTTATCAATCCGAAAAACAATAAATCAAGAACATTTCATCCACTAGGTCATCGGTTCAAAATACCGTCTAAGTAGTGTCACTATATTCACGATTTTCCAATTTCGTGGATTTTATTTTAAAATTCCATATGTAGTCACTACACAATTAAAATTCACCAAGAATTTTATAATCCCATACATTAATGAACTTCCAATAATTCGAAAAACAATAAATCACAAAATTTAAAACTCCCACTAGTTTATCAGTTCCAAATACCGTCTAACTAGCATCTCCTTATTCATGATTTTCCCATCTTCTGATAAGTTAGAAACATCGTGTGTAGACACTACAAAACTAAAAATTCACTAAAGAATTTTAAAGTGCTAATCTTGTCATGATAAATAATTTAGGATCTCAGAATTTTTCCAACAATCCGAAAACAATAAATCATGAAAAACAATCACTAACTTATCGGTTCCAAATACCGTCTAGCTAGTGTCCAACTTCTCACGGTTTTCCAAATTTTCGATCATCAAAATCCTTTTTATGTTGACACTACATACTAAAAATTCTCAAAGAATTTTAGATCCGAAATCAATTTTACCCCGTAAATTTTATTTCTATCACATGCATTTTATATCCAGATAAAATTCTATTTGCTCAATTAATTTAATTAATTACCTAAATTAATTATGTGTTCATACATGTCTAATTAATGCCAAAATTAATTATTTACATGTATGCATATGCTATGAATGGAATTCATGATTGTGATGAATGGCATGGTATGACATGGTTATATCACATAAATAATCATTCCGGAAAATAAATGCGGAAAAATAATTCGCGGAGATGGACCGTTGGTACCCACGTATCTAATCTATTATACAGAAAAAGTCCTAAACCCAACTTAAAGGATTTACTAATTTCTAATAAAATAATTGAATCCGACACTAGTTTAATCAACCCATCAGGATCGTTAACAAAATGTCTTATAGCCGAACTGGTCCAGCCCTCCGCTGTTCATTCTGCAGGTCGCAGGTTCGATACCTACTTCTATTTTTGTCCCAAATTTTCCAGAAAAAGAAACAAAAAAAGATCATACTGGGATTCGATCCCCAGATCCAACACCAACAATATAGAGCACACACCACTGCATAACCGAGATGCTTCTTGATGATGACATCCAACACCAACAATACAGAGCACACACCACTGCATAACCGAGATGCTTCTTGATGATGACGAGTGAAAAAAATAACAGAAGCAGCAACGGTAAAAGATCTGTTTCTGATACTCTAGGAAATTAAAATAACAACAAATTACATATTTTCTACACCCGGAAAAACGGATATACAACAGATCTAACAGGTAAACAGTACAAACCCCAATCTATCTCGTCAACGACACATATATATATATTTTACGAATGAATGTAAGATGCAATATTTATTCTCTTCCACACCTTATTAATTAATTATGCAACCAAAATCGCATAATCGCTTCAACCTGGCTCTACTACCACATGCTGGATATGTAGAAACCCGAATCAGGATCTGAAATGCAGGAAAAACTGGATCCGGAAAAATTTCCGGCTCGCATAAATGCGGCAGATTTCCCCCATTTTCCTTAGTTCTTCAGATCTGATTCACAGCACCGATCGAGACACTCTATCATGCACAGTGGAAGCTATGAATTAAATTTGTCTGCGATTTTACAACGATATGATTCACATATTTAATAAATATACACTACAAGAAGATTGTTGATTTACCTATCTTAAGAGAATCCATGATCTTTCGAGTTTTATCTCCAAGCGACGACTGGTGGACGCCGATCCTGCATTCGAACCTCCTCGAATATGCTCCAAGAAAAACTCCGGTTTTTCTTCTTCCCAATGATAAGGCAAGAAACAAACATTCTACCCTTTTCTGTGAAATAGGTACAGAAGACTTGTCCTCTCTGTGTTCGGAGGAACTCTCTTTATATAGGAAAATAACCGAGCAACTGAGAGTTATCCTTTTCACAAGGCAATTATCTTTCCCCAAAGAAAAAGATATTTTTCATAAATAAGAGATAATCACCATAAATGAGATAATATTTATTAAATGATAAAATCAATCTTTTATTTTATCCATTAATTATTTGACAAAGAAATAATTAATTACATATGTGATATAATTCAGAAAAATTTCATCTCCAAATTTTCCCACATGTGGCGCCAGTAATGCCATGGAATAATAGAAAATGTCTTTTTTATTTTACATGTTATTTAACGAATAAATAATATTCGCATACTCATTAAATAGACCAACTATTTAATTATTCTTGAGGTTCCGTAATACAAGAATTCACTCGCGTGTAAGGAGCCAACCCGGGGGCCATGGACCTATATCCAGTAGCTACAATAAATTGAATAAAATATTCATCGAACAAAACAATTCTGTTCAACTTATTAATTCCGGAATTACGCATAAATCTGAAATTGAAATCTATCGATTATAGATATAACTTATTCTCAAAGTGCCGAGTCAATAAGTGTCCATTGATATAATCATTACATGCAGACTAACCCTCCATAGACTATCCGTAATGAAGCGGGAATGTTTACGTAAACCTTCTTCATTACATCTTATCCTTATTTACCATTGACCCACTAGTGATCAATTAGTTAAGAACCAATATGAACTCCGCGGATCGATCAATTTCTAGGATTAACAAATAGGGGGATTGTCTTTCCACTTCGGGCATGAAGGAATGGATTATGTATCTGCGAGACACATTCCCAGCTACTCATTCCCGATAGTGCCAACGTGAAAGTGATTTGGACGCACCTCTTAGCAATCCTTAACAAACACATCATATCCTATCTTGAAACAAGCAGGAGTCTGCAATCACTTCAGGATTAAGGTTAATCCATAAATGATCATCTTGTGATTTAATAAGATTTCTCAATCATGGAATTCTATGAGAAATGCAGATTAAATCGGTCCTGTCCTATATGACTACATCATATATAAATGTCCCACTTAGATAACCAATATCGACGGTCCAGATAAGACGGTCACACCTTAAAGTGTTCTGGGCGTAATAATAGTTGTTTAATCAATAGACCCTATACTTTGATTAAGTACACCACAGACTAACAGTTCAAGTGTATCACAATAAACTTAATTCTCACGTGTGACACACACTGAGTTATATGGCTACATATGATACAACTTAGGGTTTTCAGTAGTGTATTACTTATGAGCATGAAGCAAATAATAAGATGAGAATAAATCTGTCATTTATTAAGTATAAAAAGAATTACATAAATTGTCTTTAGGGCAATACTTCCAATATTGTTATGCTTTGACACTGTTGAGGTTTCCCCTAGCCATTGGGTGATCATGCGGCAGTGATTGTGTGTGATATTGAAGTATGGGTAGGATTCATGTTGTTCGTCCAGTAATTGTGTATTCTATGAATAGGTGTAAATATCCAAAATGGTCTTCTTATAAGGAATGTCTAGCTCTCGTGAATCTTTGCAAAGTGGGAGTAATTGAGTTACTTTGAGAGAACATGATATCCGGATTATAAGATACGGTTGTTAATGTATTGACACTCAAGATATGACCGTATGGATATTATTACAGGGTTAGGATTGTATTTACATGGTAACCATTTCATGGCGTGTTGCTAGACGCTATCCATTATCGTTAGGTATGAAGGGCAATTTAGTAAATGAACTTTATGCCTACGGCCAACACATTCAGAAGCCTATCAGCTCACATACATAAGAATATCTAGCCTGATTTAAATCATAACAACAATCAACCAAAACACTAAATGAATATGAACAAGCCTTGATTAAGCTTCTGATGCATTCAGTTCTTGCACCAAATGGATTCTTCATACGAGATGAAGTTTGGGACCGTCGAAAGAGTATGATTGTCTTGTGATTTGATGAATTAGTATTCATCAATGTCTGTGTAATTGCTAGGCCTTGTCTGTGTCTTATGTTAGGAAATATACGCGGGAACGCAGAGGAATTCAAAAATTTATTTCCTATCGACCCAAGATCGACTTCGTTTATGCAATAAACAAATAAGCTAAAGACGGTGGTTACCTTGCTTGATCTAAAAGATCGACGATTTGAACGTCTAAGGAGAGTAGTTCTACATAGAGCCGCCTAAGTGTTCAGCCTCTACCGGTGATCCACACGAACAGCCCGCCGGAATCCCATCATGGATTGCTACCAAAAAAATTCGGTTGCTAGACCGATATTTTCTCTCTCTCAAAATCTCTCCTATGAAGCTCTCTATTTTTCACAAGAACAATTTTCTCTCTCTCAAAATCTCTCCTAAGAAGCACTTTATCCCAATCTTATTCCCAAACTGATTGGGATTAACTTCTAAAAGATTGATGAGAGAGAAAACTTTTTTCTAATAAAATAAGGAAAATATCTTTTATTGATTTATCTCATTTAATTTAATATCCAATATTAAATATTTCAAATATACTGTCAATATCTTATATTGACTATATTTATCTTGTTACCATAAATCTATTTTTTCAAAATCAATTAATATCCAATATTAATATTATGGTAATCTAATTAATTAAATTGCACAAACCAAATGTATCCTATACACTTAAATATGGCGTCCCTTATTCAAAGATTTGGCATCCGGAATATTCTTTAATTAATATAATACTATGATTAATTAATTTGCAAAATCCATGTGTATCAATATACATATGTATTTTCGACATATGTATCTAAATACATATATTTAATTAATCACCATAATTAATATCTTGTATTATATTTATTCATAAAAAATAAATACCACCATATTAATTTACCACTATAACCTTTATAGTACGAGATAAATTCTTTCCTGATTTGGTCATCAACTAAAACCACATTTTAGTCCGACTAGATGTTTTTATGTGTGTGACCCGATAGGCATCCGAATATGTTGGCCGTAGACACAAAGTGCAAATTATGAAAATGCCCTTCATACCTAACGATCACGGGATAGCGTCTGGCAACACACCGTGACCCCCAATCATCGGAAGAGTCAAATGCAATGACCACTACCTTTCATGTGAAGCACTTACCATGTAACTTACAATTCTATCGATGTAATAATATCCATACAGTCGTTAGTCGAGTATCAAAACATCAACGACCGTATCTTATAATCTGGATATCATTCTCTCTCCAAGTAACTCATTTACCTCCCCTTTGCAAAGATTCACGAGAGTAAGACATTCCTATAAGATGGCCATTTCGGATATTCGATCCCAATCATAGGATACACGATTCCCGGATGATCAATCATGTATACTCCGCATGCTTCAATATCATACCCAATCACTATCGCATTATCGCCCCATGGCTAGGGGAAACCTCAATAGTGTCAAAGCATGACAATTCACACTGTGATGCCATGAACACTACGGTCTTAAGGATAATGACACAACTGTCACATAGTGTGACACTTATCCGTGTAAGTGGGTCAGTCTAACGTATGTATTCTCTAATACACGTCCACGTATAGTCCAAGTGTCTCTACACTTTGATACACGAGATCTATCCCTGCCCTTAAAGACAGAAGACATCTAATACGTGCTAGCCTATTTATACTATCAGTGCCCTGTTTAATAGTACATCAGCCTAGAGACATTTAAGTATCAAACTTATTAAAATGATTAGAGATCTCATCAACCATAATCGCCCATCAAAGTTTCTCTATCACAGTTTAATACTAAGGACGTTATCATATAACAATTCATAATTGGTTCTTTGAAAGAACATATATATGACAACATAAAAGCCATTTAATATATGTATAAACATAAAGAAATAGTATAAATGATCCGACCCGGTCGGATCCGGTCAACCCGATTGGGTTTAGGACACTATTTCAACAATCTCCCACTTGGCCTAAAACCAATCACTCGCACACACAAGACCAAGTTAAAACACAAGAATATCATGCAATACTCGCAACTAGCCCTAGACATGAACGGATCGCTATCCGTGGGGACTCAAAGTATCTTTATATCATGTTCCAAATGACCAAGGCAAAGGAACCGCCTCAACACACACAAGGATCTCTGACGAGACCCTGGTCCTTGCTTCAAGCAATGATTCGACTTATGATATTAGCTATATAGAAAAGGTGGTAGAACCGCACAAGGTTCCGGAATGAACCTTTTAGATCCATGTACTGCTCCCACTGCGCCTCTAAGGCACTACTGTGTTTTGGCTAAGTTGTAGAAATTACAGTGACCCATAGCTAAGACCATTTCCAGCTCACTGTATCACTTAATCAAAGGGACTACAAACCCAGACTGTAGCTCCCACTCATTTTCATAAGACTCAAGATATACGTCTGTAAAACTATATTTATCCGATTCTAAGTTTCGATAAACAAGGAACACTTCCTTAACTTGTTTAAGGATATTCTCGACATTTACCAGATTTACTTTCATACTTGTTCATGACTCTTCATGGACTATGAACATCCAGCATTACATTTATGATGGTTCTTATTGCCGTAGGAAAGGAAGCCTTTCATAATCATCATCTTTCACCTAATCTTTAGGACTGACGTCCTAACATAGATAGATTTTGAGAACACCAGCTAGAAGTATCTCCTTTCGCGATCTATGCTAAACTCTTTTAGCATCACATCTATATAGGTAAACCATAATCTAACATCAGCTAAATCTATCATTATAGATTCTTATTTCTAAAATAAGAACTGCTAATCCTAGTGCTTTCGTAAAGACCTTGAACTACCAAACACTAATTGACTGTGACATGGGGTATTAATTCTTGAGAGAGATATCCAATACCTTACTCAAAAATCGTAACACACTCCCACTATACATATTGCACATTGGGCATATCCTTCTTTTGACTAAATCAAACTCCTTTGATTATCAAACAAAAAAATCATCTAGAGAAACTTGTTTGAGTCCATAAATGGATCTCGTGGGCTCACATATCATGTTATGTCTATGAACATCGAGCTGTTTGCCCAACGTCTTCAACACTATCATATAGCCATGATATCAAGTTATAACAAGCATCGTCTGAATAGAACTGGGCTCAGCTAGCGGCATAAAGATAATTAAAAGGTTTACACCATGTACCCTTCATCCATCACTATAGCCATATGGTAATCGTATTACTATCCATGTCAGCCTTTCAGGGACATTCCCTCTATGTAAGACAAACTATGTTCATAACCTGGTCGTCACTGATGGAATCTAATTCAGATATTATGGCTCCTGGCCATATATCTCAATCTTGCCTTTCAAACATTCCTTCATGAGTCATGAGATATTCATTCATCAAGATGAACATACCAGCAGCCCTTTTGGGCTTGAGGTTATCCACGGACTTACAGAACTTTTGTGCGCACTAAGCAGTGTTCTACACCTCATCGCTATGCGGTGTGTGCTCATGTTCCAATGGTTGAATGTATCTTTGTGGTTCTCAATCTCTTTTGAGATCTTATTACTCCCACTATCTCTTTTGGAAGAATCACTTCCTCTAGAAGATGTCATGTTTGGAGACAAACATTTTGCTCCACGGACAACTAAATAATATCCAGCGTGCTAGCTAAGACATTCCACAAAGTTGCATATGTCGTACTAGGCTCCAAGCCTTTCTGGCTTTTCCTATGACAACTTCAAATCATCGATTAAGATAGATTCGGCATTATCTTCTACCATATCTAATATGGAATTTATTCAACCTTTATTTTCGGAACTCGGTTAAGTATAAGGGCTCTATCCCGAAACGGGTAAGGGATACTTCGCATGGCTTGCTTCACACCTTTATCATATAAAGTGTTGTTTCCATTTTGGGAACACAATCTAATTGCGTATCCCAAAGATGGTATCCTTCAAGGGAAGAATCTTATTCCTTATCATACGACTTCTGAAACACCCTTCAGGTATTAATTGCTTTAATCCAATTGAAGATTAATTCCTAAGTAGCTCACCAGTCTTATATTCGTACTAGCTCAAACTTTCCGGGCTTTCCGAATTATGCACTTCACTGAGTACACTGGACTATTTCTAAAAATAGTCGTAGAGATTAATAAACAATTATTTATGGCATTAATCGTCACAAGCCAACAACCATCGGTATGTTTAGGCTTCAGACAATTTTTCTATATTTTACAACCTTTTTATAAAAGGGTATTTTAGTCATCTTTAGATAAGATATGTATTACCCACATGATTCATAATCATATGGTTCAACATCATCAGAATGACGTTTAGTTACACGCTTCCCTTCCAGAGAGACTATGTCTAGAACAACCACAAATATTAAGGATAACAGCCACACAAATATTTAGTTGAGATCTCATCACATATATCAACTATATAGTGACATCAATCTAGTATGTTAGATTCAGTGACCTTCCAACTTTATCAGAATAATATTTATTCTTTACAATTGAACATGTCTACTCAATCCTAACAAGCAACTGAAAACATGTTCTTCATAAGAACCGGAACATAATTACATTTATTTAGTTCCCTTATCAGTTTACTAGATCCAGAATATGGTAAGTGTCACAACGTTTGCTTCACCTTCCATATCTGCATTTAATCTTTCTAATTTAATCACACTCGTAAGATATCATATATCTTAGAGTCGACTTTGAACATAGATAGATTTATCTCAACTCACATGCCTACAATAGAAACTTCAATAAGTTCTCTATTTAAGCACATGCCCTAACTTTCCTTTTTAATCCTTCAAGCACTTGTAAATGTTTCTTAGTGTAGTCTTCATAAGACTTAAGAAAAATCACAAGAGCTATGTCTTTGATTTCCTTTCAGAAAGAAAATCTAAAGTTTATTAAATACTTTATTTAACCTTTTGAATCGTATTCAAAACATTAACTATTTAATTAACCTTTAAGCAATGGTAGAATTAAGTCGATACTTAAATCTTACAATTTTGAAAACAACATTTCCAAAATTAGATGTGGTCATTCTTATCCAACGTTTGAATCAATTGTCATCGTATGACAGAATGATGATATTGGATCGTATCCAATATATATGATTAATTCGTTGAAACTTATTTCAAATGATTTAATCATATCATGAGCGTCCGATTTCATTAATAATTAAAGCCTTGGAGCACTGCATCAAATATGTAGTCTCCTTGTCTCCAACTACTATAATGGGGGATTGCTCGTGTCATTGCTTATTTTAAAAGGATTAAAATTACTTAACCATATTTGAAAACATTTCTCAAAAGGTAACAGTCATAATTTGGTTTTACTAATCGAGAATGAAAAACATAAATATAAAAGTATGCTAAAAACTACAACATAAAAATTAAAATAAAAGAGTGTTGTTGTTTATACACGCAAAATCAAAAATGGTCTTTTGATTTATTATTTTGCTCCCACTAGTCAACTACTCCCAATTGACTTTCAAGAATCTTTCAAAATTCTTTAGTGGCCAAGATCCCATGTGGTTACCCCGATTCCCGACGAGGGCCGATCAACCGGAATAATTTGAAAAGTATGTAACACTTACCAATCACATCACTATGTGACTCTTGGTGGTTGACTAGTCAACTCTTTGACAATTCACATCTTTATGTGGTAGTCAACCTCTTGCCTCTAGAATAAAACGGTCCTGACGAGGGCCAATCACCGCAATACTCTTGTCAAGTCATAACCCGATATTCACGAGATCTCATACGATCATATCTCAATAACGACGATATAACCGTGGTAGGTCAACTCCCGATGAGGGCCGATCAGTTGGATCTGAACAAAGGCTCTTCACCGTCGCTATAATATTGGGAGACAATACTTTGACTCCATTTTTGTTGTGGAAGTATTTACGTAAATTAATTCACTTAATTAATTTAATTACGGTCTCATCAATTATATTTATCTCTATAGACATACATCCTACACATTTATCTAGATCATGCCTAGTCATGCATCTATCATATCATATAAAATAAATACAAGCACAAAATAAATAAATGGGTAAAGTAATCGGTATGATCATGGACTTTTCCTAGGTGCGGTTTCGAATACAAACTGACGAAACCACGGGTCACAATCTAAGGGTAGCTGCAACCGCCAATAGGATCTTCAATGCGACATCTCCAATGGTATCGTTATTCTTCTTTCTTTGTTCTCCATCTTCTGCTCCATTCTTGTTAAATTTAATTCTATCTAATAAAATAAATACACCCGCCGCAAACGGGGAGGGGGGGGCTAACGGGAATGAGATAAATGCAGAAAATAAACTAGGTCACGTTCTTCATAACGGCCTAGGACAATTTTTAAACCAACAAAAAATTAAATCATTCGCATCTATCCTATCGGTCGAGTCCATGATCAATCGGGGTCCATATAATCATATTATATCTACTATATCTAATCCATACAATAAAATCTTCTGAAAATATAAAACTAAAATTTAACTACTTGCGTCTTAATTAATCAATTAACATTTAATCTATTAAATAATTTTATCCAATCAATTAACTAATTAACATTTAATTAATTAAATGATTTTAATCGAAATAAAATTAACGATAAATTTAAAACCGATTTCAATTTTAATTTTAATTAATTAGAACTATTCCAAAAATAAATCAAAATTAATATTATGTCTCTTTTGTTTCTTTCCTTTTGATTCATAATCAAAAGGGATGCCTTAGGTTTCCTAAACCAAAAGGCATCTCCCTTGGCCCTTTTCAAAATTTTGATTTTGAAAAGGGCCTAGGCCTAGGCCTTTTCCAAAATCAAATATTTTGAAATGTGCCTAGGCCTATTCCAAACAAAATTTGGAAAGGCCAATATTTCGGTTAATATGCCTGGCCACTTTTCAAAATCAAAATTTTGGAAGTGGCCTAGGCCTAGGCCTTTTTCCAAATCAAATATTTGGAAATGGCCTAGGCCTATTCCAAATAAAGTTTGGAAATACCATTATTATTTTAATGCTATGTGGCATCCCAATGGCCCAAACTCTTTGAACCATTGGTTAGCCACATGACACAACTAAACGAAGGAGGAATTACCAATCACAACTATGAACCATATTGAATCACAAAATACAAAAAACAAAATTTAGAAGATCCGCCAGCATTGACCGGTCACCCGACGCCGGCAGCAGGTTTCCCAACCGCCGCCGCCGCCGACCAGCCGTCGCCGGTGGTGGTGCCGCCGCCAGTCTGCCGAGCACCACCCGTTCTCGTTTTTTTTCTTTTCATGTATCACTTTTGTGAATCAAATATCTTTCATCTTTTAATTACGTGATTTAAACGATAAAATTAACAAAAATTAACATGCTTATTGCTTAAGCACGAAGCTCGCTCCGATACCACTGTTCGGAAATCTACGCGGGAACGCAGCAGAATTCAAAAATTTATTTCCTATCGACCCAAGATCGACTTCGTTTAAGCAATAAAAAAATAAGCTAAAGACGGTGGTCACCTTGCTTGATCTAAAAGATCGACGCTTTGACCGTCTAAAGAGAGTAGTTCTACTTAGAGCCGCCAAAGTGTTCGGCCTCTACCGGTGATCCACACGAACAGCCCGCCGGAATTCCATCGTGGATTGCTACCAGAAAAATTCGGTTGCTAGACCGACTTTTTATCTCTCTCAAAATCTCTCCTAAGAAGCTCTCTATTTTTCACAAGAACAATTAGCTCTTGGAAGTGTGTTGATCATTAGAGCTAGCCAAGCCTCCAATATATAGAGCATTGGGGCGCCCCATCTTATTCCCAAACTAATTGGGATTAGCTTCTAAAAGATTGATGAGAGAGAAAATATTTTTCTAATAAAATAAGGAAAATATCTTTTATTGATTTATCTCATTTAATTTAATATCCTATATTAAATATTTCAAATATATTGTCAATATCTTATATTGACTATATTTATCTTGTCACCATAAATCTATTTTTCCAAAATCAATTAATATCCAATATTAATGTTATGGAAATCTTATTAATTAATTTGCACAAACCAAATGTATCCTATACACTTAAATATGGCGTGAATATGGCGTCCATTATGCCAAAGATTTGGCATCCGGAATATTCTTTAACTAATTTAATATTGTGATTAATTAATTTACAAAATCCATGTGTATCAATATACATATATATTTTCGACATATGTATCTAAATACATATATTTAATTAATCAGCATAATTAATATCTTGTATTATATTTATTCATAATAAATAAATACCACCATATTAATTTACCACTATAACCTTTATAGTACGAGATAAATTGTTTCCTTTTTTGGTCATCAACTATAACCACATTTTAATCCGGCTAGATGTTCTTATGTGTGTGACCCGATAGGCTTCCGAATATGTTGTCCGTTGACACAATACGAAAATGCCCCTCATACCTAACGATCACGGGATAGCGTCTAGCAACACACCATGACCCGCAATCATCGGAAGAGTGAAATGAAAAGACTACTACCTTTCATGTGAAACAGTTACCGTGTAACTTACAATCCTATCGCTTTAATAATATCCATACATTCGTTAGTCGAGTGTCAAAACATCACCGACCGTATCTTATATGGCTATATATGAAACTACTTAGGGTTTTCAGTAGTGTATTACTTATAAGCACGATGCAAATAATAAGATGAGAATAAATCAGTCATTTATTAATTATAAAAACAATAACATAAATTGTCTTTCGGACGCTACTTCCAACAATGTCGTCATAAAAGTCTTCAATTTAGGTGCATGTGAAGTAAAATACGAACAGTCTGGGAGGATTTACATAGTGAACGGCCATAGGTTGAGGCATTATGCAGAGCACAATTACAACACTCAATTGGAAGTCTTTATGTTGGCGACCCGATTTATGAGTGAAAGGATTCCTATTAGTACAGTCGAGCTGGCGACTATAAACTAAGAACTACTTTTGATAAACCCTTATTTATTATTGTTTTGTTTTTTATTGAGTCAATAAAGTATCATGACAATCGAGAATGTTTTTTCATCACATAGATCTTTTGTCATCTGACTCTAGATCAATGTGGTTTTTTCCTTAGCGATTCTCACGTGATACCCTTGTAAAAGTTATCACGTCTTGCTTAGGCCAATAAAGAAAAAAGTGGCTTAAACTATTTTTACGCATTCCGTAGGTATGCATAATTACCATCACCTTATTTTCTTATTTCCATTGGAATGTCACTCAAAGCTTTTTGAGGTGCTTGAAATGCAGGTGAATACTTGGAAGATGGATAACCTTGAAGCCAATTCACAATGGTTATGCTCCATGAGTTAGTACTTGACACGGACGACCAATTGCAGAGCTAAGTACCTTTTCTCTTTTCCATTTTTATTTGTCATTGGGGACAATACCTATAACAAGTGGGGGTAGTAGGCGGTATTAGTTTGAAATTGAAAAAGGGTGAAAAGGCAGTAATTTTGAAAAGTTTGAAAATTTTACACTATTTTTAGCTTGCCTATTGAACGTCTTGAGTAAGGAATCGGTAGAAAAGGACCCTAAGATTGATTTGAAGATAAAAATTTCATATTTAATTTAGTATAGAAGAATGAGCATGTGTTAGATTCCATGAAGTAGTGACTTATTAATTGTTATTTTACCATAGCATTCAAATATTTGAGCACATAATCTGAGTGAGAAATGTTTGAGATCAGATGATGAGTTATTTTAAACGAGAGTCATCATTTTTCTATATATATATATACTTTAACTGATCTTTGGAGGACAATGAAGTAACTTGAATATCACAATAAGTAAAACGGGACAAAACGGGCTTGTGAGAGAGTGAGCTTTAAAGAAAAATCAGAGAGAAATCTGCCAAAAAAATGATGCAAAAATCATGAAGGCAGCGAGGGAAGCAAATTCGGAGCATAAGACGCACGACCCTCGCACAAAATGAAAAACAAACTAGGACCCTTGAGTAGTACTCGGTCACCAAGTCCGGCCGGCCTAATTAAGGTTTCATGTTGTGTAACTAAGTCTGAAGGCAAGAAGAGCGAGTGTATGCATAGTCAAGTTGAGATTGTGAGGTTAATATAACTTGATTCTTTTCGCAAATGCACTATCATGAGGATTTAACACACGACACTTTGATACATTGGTAGGTGGTGATTAATGGGGAGATTATGGATTGCTACTTGACATGTGTTCTGACTGAAATCTTTATTGAGCATGTGATAGTTTGTGGGCATTATTTTTGGAGGTACATTCTGCCTTGATACTCTGCTCGAGGACAATCAAAGGGCTAGTGAGGGTAGATGATGACGGTTAAAATTGTATATCCTAAGGCATCATCATTCTACCTATTATGAGTTGGAAATGGTTTTTTGGCTTTTAAATGTGAACCATTTACGTTGAATGCAATATGTTGGGTTCACGGGATGAGTATTTGGTATTTATCATTTTTATTTCTTGAATTGGTATTATTTCGTGTTTTATTGGACTATTTTCAGGTTACGGAATTTGGGCCATGAGTTAAGGAGGTATTATACAGAGGGTCACTACAAAGGAACATACGGGTATTCCAGAACCTTCGAAGTTAAGTCGATAGAAGAAAAAGTACGAAAATGACCTCGATTCATCGGGAGTGGCCGCCGACTCATCGAGCAATCAAGAACCTTCCAGAATGCATTCTCTTGGATGAGGGGTAGTTTTTAGGGTAATCTAAGTCGGTTGTAGAACTATAAGTAAGAGGCACCAGCCTCAGTTTTCAAAGTACAGTTTTCCATAAGGCAAACATTATATTCAACAAAAGTTCTTTTGTTCTTTTATTTCTCTATGAGTTCTAGTCATGGATCCGACGGATTCACCACCTAAGGAGCGATCTGTAGAGGATCTGTACTCGTCTTCAAGGGTATGATTTTCCGGCTTTCTAGATGTAGATTTGTCATCATTTTCTTGTCTAATTAGTATGATTTGATTTTGTATATTAGATCTGCTATGTAGTAGTTGGTTTATTTTACCCCGTATGTGTATAGATCTGAATCATTGGTAAAGAAATACTGAAATAGTGGTTGCGTCCTCTCGATACATCGACGGTGTATGTCGATGAATCGAGATACCTAGTAAATCCTATTTCATGATGATCGGTGCCAGCTATGTGTGATCGGCGGATTTAATTAACATGTATGTAGCCTGATCAACTATTTGCATGTCATCATAAATTAACATGAAGGACGATAAAGTGGAAGTGTTAGTTCGGACATAGTCTTGATCGATCCTTAAGAGTGCCAGTCAATCCATGATGAATGCTTAGGGAGGTTTTCGGTCTTCAGCAGGCTAGTCTTAATTCTTATTGCATGTGAATTAATACAACCAACGAATGAGTTTAATTGCTCACAGGAACCTATTGTCCTTTCAATGGAAGTAGCGTACTATTAGGGATTAGCACCCGTAGCTGACAATAAATTAAGATTTAGCGACGATGATTGATGCTTGATAGTTGTTAACGGTGATTTTTACGGTTTATACGACTTTATTTCGTAGCAATTTCCTTTGTGTTTTATTACTTTTTATAGAAAATTAAGTGTTTAAATGATTTATCGAAAGAATGCGTATGGAAATGATTTGAATGCAAAGTTGAGCTAATTTCGTGATTTTATTGGTAATTATCTATGGTTTTACACTTTGCGTGTTTTTATGGTTTTGTAGGTACGCGAACATGTCATAAAAGAAGATCTAAACAGAAGGAAGAAGATGCAAGTCAAACTTGGAATGGAGAAATAGAGATGGATGGGCATTTGAAGATCTAGACGAGCGTTCGATACTCCGTCCATCTGGACGGGCGTCTGAGGAAGAGGACGGACGTCCACGAAAGAAATTCGATTCAGGGAAGACAGCTTTTTGTTGAACGAGCGTTCAGAAATGCATAGGACGGGCGTCTGATCAAGCTCGGCCCAACTCGCAGATTTCAAGCAAGATGGACGGGCGTTCAACCCCTTGAACGGGCGTCCAGCCGCCGACATAGCAAGGACCGACTTTAAAACCTATTTATAGTCGCGTTTTCTGAACCCTAAAATATATAATTACATCCCTGGCCGCCCCAGGCCCCTTGGGGGAAACATTGCTGTTTCCTCTTGCTACCATAAACATAGTTTTATCGACTTGTTATTTATATACCAACGATGAGTAGAGGCTAGGCGATTTGAACGAGCTTTGTGAAGCCATCTCTGCAACATCTTGATTTCTTCTGTGGGATTGTTTTGTGAGTTTTAAATAATGTTTGTTTCTTTATTATGTTCATATTGTTATGCAATTGTATCGCTGGATGGTTGCGATTTGATGTTTAACGTTTGATGAGAATCATTGTTAGACTTAGATCACCGTAGTAAAGATTAGATTTTTAACCTAAAAATAACGAGAGTTGTTAGGTTAATTTCTAGGTTGCTAGATTGAGAAATCTTACACCTTTGTTATGAAAGCGTTAATCTTTAAGATCGAGAGATGAGAGATTAATAGGCGAATAATCTAAGAGATTAGAAATTCATACTTTTGATTGGTGAACCACAACCTTCATTAAATCTTCACTAAACAATCTAGAGAGAAAGTTGAGGGTTGTGAGATCGGTGGATCATTGCTTGTTCATTTTCAATTTATTTGTTATCATCTTAGTAATTTTATTATCTTTTTAGAATAGAATTATTTTCATTAGTTTGGCTCGTAACTATCTTTCCTGGCTTTGGATTCTAGATCCTCTGTCCAGTTTATTGTTTTCGTTTTTTTAGTTCTGTTTTGTTTTATTTTTCGTGACAACTTTAGAGAAATTAAGAACTAGACCAACCTCGATTCCCTGTGATTCGACTCCGGTTGTAACTACTATACTACGATCCCTGCACTTGGGGTAAACCGTTATTACTTGTTTATTTTGCTTAGATAAAATCCGAGACAATATTCGGGGATAACTAATCACTCGTAGTTAGAACTAATCTTTATAAAACTTATAGAAGTATAATTAAGCTTGATCTTGTGTGCTCATTGCTTCCATTGTTACCTCTTTTCCATTGTTGGTCGTTGACTGCCTTTGTGTTCTCAATCTGAGTTAAACATAATTTTCCAGTCTCTATGGATTCGACACCCTCGCTTCTCTATTCTATATACTGTGATAGACCTAGTACTATTGCTAGCAGTTCATTATTGCACAACCACGACGATCATGTCTCTGTTGAAATAGTGTCCTAAACCAAGTCGGGTTGGACCAGATCTGACTGGGTCGGATCATTTCTACTATTTCTATATGTTTATACATATATTAAATGTCTTTTCTGTTGTCATATATATTTTCTTTTAAAGAACCAATTATGAATTTATATATGATAACGTCCTTAGTATTAAACTGTGATAGAGAAGATATGATATTATGGTTGATGAGATCTCTAATCACTTTAATAAGTTTGATACTTAAACGTCTCTAGTCTTATATACTATTAAACAGGGCATTGATGGGACAAACAGACTAGCACGTATTAGATGTCTTCTGTCTTTAAGGGCAGGGATAGATCTCGTCTATCGAAGTGTAGAGACACTTGGACTGTACGTGGATGTGTATTAGACAATGCGTACGTTAGACTGACCCACTTACACAGTTAAGTGTCACACTATGTGGCGGTTGTGTAATTATCCTTAGGACCGGAGTCTACATGGCATCACGGTGTGGATTGTCATGCTTTGACACTATAGAGGTTTCCCCTAGCCATAGGGCGATCATGCGGTAGTGATTGGGTGTGATACTGAAGGATGCGGAGTATACATGTTGTGTCGTCTGGGAAACGCGTACCCTATCCGTAGGAGTGAATATCCGAAAGGGCCTTCTTACAGGGAATGTCTTACTCTCATGAATCTTTTCAAAGTGGAAGTAAATGAGTTACTTCGAGAGAGCATGATATCCAGATTATAAGATACGGTCGTTGATGCTTGACACTCGACGTACGACTGTATGGATGTTATTACATCGATAGAATTCTATTTACATGGTAACTGTTTCACATGAAAGGTAGTAGTAATTGCATTTCACTCTTGCAATGATTGGGGGTCACGGTCTGTTGCTAGACACTATCCCGTGATCTTTAGGTATGTAGGGCATTTTCGTAATTTGCACTTTGTGTCTACGGCCAACACATTCGGAAGCCTATTTGGTCATACACATAAGAACATCTAGCCGGATTAAAATGTGGTTATAGTTGATGAACAAATAAGGATAGAATTTATCTCGTGGTATTTATTTATTATGAATAAATATAATACAAGATATTAATTATGTGGATTAATTAAATATATTTATTGATACATATATACGTCGAATATATATATATATATATATATATATATATATATATATATATATAATATATATGTATTTATATAATATAATTAATCATGCAAGATAATTAATCATACTATTATATTAATTAAAGAATATTCTTGATGCCAAATCTAGGATATATAGGACGCCATTTTCAAAGTATATTGGATTAATTTGAATTGTGCAATTTAATTAATATGATTACCTTAATATTAATATTGGATATTAATTGATTTTCGGGAAAATATATTTATGGTAATAAAATAAAGATATATTCAATATATATCTTAAGAAAAATATTTAATATAAGATATTGAATATTAATGAGATAAATCAATCAAAGGTATTTTCCTTATTTTATTAGGAAAATGTTTTATTTCTTCTCAATCTACTAGGAAGCTAATCTCAATTAGATTGGGAGACAATAGAGGCGCACCTCACTCTATTTAAAGGAGGGGTTGGCTAGATCTTTTGTACATCATAATTCCAAGAGCTAATAGTTCTTGTGAAAAAATAGAGAGCTTGTTAAAGAGATATTTGAGAGAGAGAAAAGACCGGTCTAGCAACATGATTTTTCTAGTAGCAATCCAATGGTGGATTCCGGCAGGTTGTTCGTGTGGACTGGCGGTAGAGGCCGAACGCTTGGGCGGCTACGTGCATTGCTACTCTCCTAAGACATTCAAAACATTGATCTTTTAGATCAACCAAACTAACCACTATCTACTAGCTTATTTGTTTATTGCTTAAACAAAGTCGATCTTTGGTAAAAGGAAATAAAATTTTGAATTCCGCTGCGTTCCCGCATAGATTTCCTAACATTGGTATCATAGTGAGCTTCGAGCTTAAGCAATAAGCATGTTAATTTGCGTAGTTAATTTTATCGTTTAAATCACGTAATTAAAAGATGAACGATTTTTTTCTTTGAAAAACGATACAAGAAAAGAGAAAAAAATGAGATCGGGTGGTGCTCGGCCGACTGGCGGCGGCACCCCCACCGGCGACTGGTCGGCGGCGGAGGCATGGCAACCTGCTGCCGCGGTCGGTTGACTGGTCAAAGGTGGTGGATCTCCAAATTTTTGTTTTGTGTATTTGTGTTTCTATATGGTTCATAGTTGTGATTGATAATTCCTCTTTTGTTTAAGTTATTTTATGTGGCTAACGAATGGTTCAAATAGTTTGGACCTTTGGGATGCCACATGACATTATTTGGTAAATATGATTTGCCTTTAAATAATCTAGGTCATTCCAAATTTGTTTTGAATAGGCCTAGGCCCTTTTCAAAATATTTGATTTTGGAAAAAGCCTAGGCCTAGGTCTTTTTCAAAATTTTTGATTTTGGAAAGGGCCAAGGTAGATGCCTTTTTGGTTTAGGAAACCAAATGCATCCTTTTTGATTAGGAATCAAAAGAAAGAAACAAAAGTGACTTAATTTTAATTTTCATTTATTTTTTGAATAGTTCTAATTGATTAAAATTAAAATTGAAATCGTTTAAAATTAACCGTTAATTTTATTTCGATTAAAATCAATTAATTAATTAAATGTTAATTAGTTAATTGATTACATAAAATTATTTAATAGAATAAACGTTAATCGATTAATTAAGACGCAAGTTGTTAGTTTTTAATTTTATCTTTTTCATAAGATGTTATTGTATGGATTAGATATAGTAGCTATAATATGATTATATGGACCCCGATTGATCATGGACTCGACCGATAAGATAGATGTGAATGATTTAATTTTTTTGTTGGTTTAAAAATTGTCCTAGGCCGTTATGAAGAACGTGACCTAGTTTAATTTTCCGCATTTATCCCATACCCGTTAGCTCCCCCCGTGTACGGCGGGTGTATTTATTTTATTAAATGTAACAAGAATAGAGCAGAAGATGGAGACCAAAGAAAGAAGAATAAAGATCCCATTGGAGATGGCGCATTAAAGATCCTATTGGCGGTTGCAGCTACCCTTAGATTGTGACCAGCGGTTTCATCAGTTTGTATTTGAAACCGCACCTAGGAAAAGTCCATGATCATACCGGTTACTTTATGCATTTATTTATTTTGTGAATGTATTTATTTTATATGATACGATAGATGCATAAATAGGCACGATCTAGATGAATGTGTAGGATGTATGTCTATAGAGATAGATATATACATGATGAGACCATAATTAAATTAATTAAGAGAATTAATTCGAAATTAATTAAGTGAATTAATTTACATAAATACTTCCACCTCAAGGATTAATTTACACGTGAGGATTAAGTTTATAGTGATACACTTGAACTTATAGTCCGTGGTGAACTTAATCAAAGTATGGGGTCTGTTGATTAAACCATCATTAATGCGCCCAGAACACATTATGGTGTGACCGTCTTATCCGGACCGTCGATATTGGTTATCTAAGTGGGGCATTTATATGTGACGAAGTCATATAGGACTGGACCGATTTAATATGCATTTCTCATATAATTCCATGATTGAGAAATCTCAATACATCACAAGATGATCATATATGGATTAACCTTAATCCTGAAGTGATTACAGACTCCACTTGTTTCAGGATAAGGTTTGATGTGTTCGTTAAGGATCGCTAAGAGGCGCGGTCCGAATCACTTTCACGTTGGCACTATTCTGGAATGAGTGAGAAGTGTGTGTCTCACAGATATGGAATCCATTCCTTCCAGCGGGAAGTAGAAAGACAATACCCTTATTTGTTGATCCTAGAAACTGATCGATCCGCGGAGTTCGTATTCGTTATGAACTAATTGATCACTAGTGGGTTAATGGTAAATAAGGATAAGATATATATATTGAAGAAGGTTTACGGAAATAATCCCGCTTCATTACGGATAGTCTATGGAGGGTTAGTCTGTATGTAATGATTATATCAATGGACACTTATCGACTAGACGTTTTGAGAATAAGTTATATCTATAATCGATAGAGTTCGGTTTCGGATTTATGGTGGCATAATTCCGAAATTAATAAGTTGAGTAGAAATATTCTGTTTGATGAATATTTTATTTAATTTATTGTAGCTACTAGTTATTGGTCCATGGTCCCTGGGTTGGCTCCTAACACGCGTGTGTTTTCTCGTTTTATGGAACCTCGAGAATAAATTAAATAGTTGGTCTATTTAATGAATATGCAATATTAATTTTTTGGTAAATAATATGTAAAATAGAAAAGACATTTTCTATTTAATTTAATGACTATGTTGGCACCACTTTATGTGATAAATTAGAAAAAGATATTTTTCTAGATTATGTCACATGTGTAATTAATTAATTATCTATTTATTGGGTAATTATTGCAAAAAATAAGAGATTGATTTTTTTGGGAATTATCTCTTATTTTGTGGCAAAAATCTTTTCCTTATGGGAATAGGTAATTATGGTGTGAAAATGATAACTTTCTTGACTAGTTATTTTCCTATATAAAGAGAGTTCCTCCTAACACAATACACACTTAGTAATTGGTGCCACACACATCAAATAAAAGGAAGAAAAATTAGTTTCTTGCCTTAGTCATTAAGAGAAGAAAAACCTAGAGTTTTTCTTGGGCAAATTCGAGGAGGTTCTACGGCGAGGATCGACGTCCACCAGTCGTCGCTAGGAGATGAAATCCGGAAGATCGTGGCTTCTCTTTCTGTCAATTTATTATTCCTCTCCGTTAAGGTAAATATTCAACCTTCTCATAGTTTGATTAATTATTTATGTAGACCATATCGTGGTATAATCGCATACGAATTTATTCGTAGCTTCCGCTGTGCGAGATCAAGTGTCTCGATCGGAGTTGAGAATCGGATCTGATGATCCAATTATGGATCGGATCCAGATTCAGGTTTCTGTATATCCAGCATGTAGTATCAGAACCAGGTTAAAGCGATTTTGCGATCATGAATGCATAATTAATTAATAAGGAGTGGAATAGAATAAAAATTCAACATTTTAATTTTATTTATGCGATTGAATATTTTGGTTGACGAGATGGATTGGGGTTGGTACTTGTTTACCGTTAGATCTATTGTAACCCCGTTTTTCCGGGTATAGGATGGCATGTAATTTAATTTTTTTTTTTTTTTTTATTTCGGCCGAGTGACCTTTTAATTAAATTCGGATGAAAACGTGAAGAGAAAAAGACATAGCACAGTGGTAAAGACACAAGTTCAATTTTGTGCAGACCCGAGTTCGAATCCCTCTTCTAAAATTGTTTTTTAAAAGGAAAGGGGAATCGAACTCTGGTGGTGATGAAGGAAGAAATAGCTTCAACCAACTCAGCTAGAAGGCTTTTTATTGAAGATCTGGACCAGAAAATTATATACCAAGCAGCGGCAGCGGTTCATTAAAAATTATAAATTTTTTGAACCTAGGGTTTATTTATTTTATAGATTAGATACGGGGGTACCAACGATCCATCTCAGTGGTTTATTTTTCCGCTTTTATTTTCTTTTGTGATTTTTTATGTGAGATAACCATGCCATGACATGCATCATATTCATGAATTCCACTCCGAGCATATGCATACATGTAGAAAATTAATCGTGATATTAATTAGGCATGTATGAGACATAATTAATTTAGATTAATTTAGGTAATTAAATTAATTAAAACAAACGGAACTTTATCGGGATATAAAATTCACATGATAAAATAAAATTTACTCGGTAAATTTAATTTTGGGATTTAAAAATCATTCATGGATTTTAATTATGTAGTGACTACATAAAAGAATTTTCATAATTGAAAATTTGGAAAATCCGGAAAAGCTGGAAACCAACAAAGCAAAGGTTCGAAAATTTGTTCGGGCGGTCAACAGGGCTTCGGCTCTACTCGACTTGTCCGTCCAAGTGCGGGGTTAGTCACGGGGGTCCGGCAAGGTCAAGCTATCCGGCGAGCTGAGTTTCAATGGGGCAACCTTAGCCCAATTTTCAACCCAGCACCCACATGCGTGCGACGTTAGCGTCGGGGGTCCGGCAAGGTCAAGCTATCCGGCGAGTTTTGGCTCAATGGGGCAGCCTTAGTCCTATTCATCCAACAGTCGTATATGAACCAACAAAGAGGACGGGTCGGCTTAGCCAATCCCGACACCGCTCGGTGAACTCGGTTAAAGCTTAGCCAGGGTTTAATACCGATAAGTTGGTGATTGCTTTTTAAGATTTATTGTTTTCAAATTATTGAGATAAAATTCTACGATCTAAAATTTTTATCATGACATAATTAGGACTATAAAATTCATTGGTGAATTTTTGTTGTGTAGCGTCTACACAAGAGATTTTCTAAATATTCAAAAAATTGGAAAATCATGGATAAGGTGTCGCTAGTTAGACCGTATTTGGAACCGATAAACTAGTGTGAGCTTTTAATTTTGTGATTTATTGTTTTTGGAATTATTAGAAAAATTCATAAAGTCCTAATGTATTAGGGTTTAAAAAATCTTGGTGAATTTTAATTGTGTAGTGTCTATACAAAGAATTTAAAAATCTGAGAAATTGGAAAATCGTGAATAAGTGACACTAGTTAGACGGTATTTGGAACCGATGAACGAATGGGAGGATTAATTTAAATATTCATGATTTATTGTTTTTCGGATTGTGAATAAATTCTTAAAATCCTAAAAGACTACATATTTCTCAAAACAACGAGTCGGAGCGGGGAAGGTGACAACCGACCCACGGCCTCTACTGTTGACACAAGCAAGTGAGAGAATGGTGACACCTCGTTCCGCTTTGATTTCGGCCCCCTAAGGATGGCCTTCACCGCTATCAAAATGCATGGCTTGGTCTCCAAAAGTATAGGATTTTGGGTACTCGTCGGGTCACTGACCGACCCTAAGGCGGCATACTCGGGGCGTACTTTGAGATCTGAAACAGTAGGTCACACTCATAAGGATATTTTTGGAAATATCTTGGCTGAAAAAGGAAGGAATAAACAATTAATTAGAGATGTCCGATTCTTAGTTAATTGTTGAGAGAGATTGTCTCAATTTAATCGTCACCTCTTTGACCTACCCTAAGGCGGCACTGAAGGTGTGAGATTAAATCCTTGTAATGGTAGGATAAACTGCATGCATGACATCACGTTTATAATTCCTAAAATTTATTATTTGTTGTGGTGTACAATTTGATTTACATTTCTGTCATTATTTATTTTTACAACCGCATATTATCTCATGGTATCTAAACTGGTAAACATGATAAATTGACTGATGATGACTTCGTAAAAGTGGAAAAGTAACAGGAACGTTGAACTCAATAATTGAGAATGCAAATTAATTCTTCAGAATTGGATGATCCTCTTGAGCCTACAAACATCAGTGGCATTTGATTAGAATTTGACTGATGTCACTCGTGCCGAGCGAGAGACAAAATAAAATTAGTTCAAAGTTGATGAGAATGATTTGGTATCAATCTCACTAGACATCCCATAGTTCATGAGTAGTGTCTACTCAAATGAACTGCTAGTTCACGGCCATTTCCTTTAAAGAAAGCCAAGAATGGGAAGGTAAATGTCTACAAGTATAAGTCGTCTAAATTAAATAAGTTAAAGGCTAAACCGAAATATTAATCAAAGAAAGTAAAGGATAAGGATAGTGATTTCGGATCACTAACCTATGAATCCTTATAGACTTTCTTAACCGAGTAATTTGACTCGGAAGATAAAGTTCTTTTGTTAGAACAAGGTAGCTATTCATGATAAAGAGTAGACAACGGGCAATTATTTCAGCTAGGATAGTGGGAGTGATATAAGGAAATATATTTCGGATTTTAATCCTGGAATATCAAAGAAATATAATTTCTGTTTTCAGATTCGTTGGAACAAATGGATTCACTTTCACATCGATTATGTAGTTGCCTTAAAGAAAAGTGAATATGACATTTGTATATGATTCTGAGACTCAGACTTTTGTCTGATAAAGTCAGATCCACTAAGTAATGCTGAAAAAGTATATATAACACATCATATGCTATTAAAGACAAATGGTTTCCATATTAAGATAAACTATTCTTCAGCATCTATTAATTAGTGCAAATATCCTAAAGATAAGATCTGAAGACTGGCTAAGGGTGATTCCTATCTCCCAGTCTAAGAACACTATCTCAAAGGAAAAATGACTAAGTAACCTTTCAATTAGAAAAAGGTAATTGTGCTGAAGAAGTAACACAGCTTGTTCATACTAACCTTCGGGTTCTTATACAAGCTAGTTGTAGCTTCTGAGTGGCTGACACTATGTCTGACGAATACTCAAAACGCTGATTAGTTTATCTAAATATTTGGAGGAATTTATGATATTACCAGAGAAACGAGTATTCCATGCTCAGATGGCTATAGCATAGTTTTGGCACTGATGCTTGGCCTACCTCCAGGTGAAATGATTTCACTGAAAGAATGAACCATGTATTGTCTTGTATAGTTATTGATATGCTACATCATAATGCTTAACTCAATTAAGATATTGATTGCAAAATAACGGTTCACATTATTATATGATACCGAGAAGTCTACCTAGAAGGTGCCTATGAATTTGTGGAGAATGAGTGAATTACATTTACCCCACTTCCGCAAATAGAGGCATTTAGCACTAGCGCTTGAAGTAGGACTGGAAATTTTGTATACACGTTCAGATGGTGACTGTTTGCGAAATATCTTGATACAATGAGTAAAAGGTTGGTTATAAGATTCTTAAGATCGGATAGTGATGGTTATACTGCCACAGCTTTTCTGAAAGAATGTTTAAATAACTACCTTGGACCATGAAGTAAAGTTACTCAAGGAGTTACTATCTGATTTAATCAGACCACATCCAACATTGGTTGTTGGGGAATACACTGATAAATACTACTAAACCAGATCAGAATGTCAATCCACCCAAATGCAGTGGGAGTATGGTTTATCCATTGACTCACTGTGATTAAGCAGACTTTACTGTCTGCTGGGGGTGATTGATAACATGTGGCCCTTAGAAGGAGTGTATAAGATTCTGACAATAGGAGGTTGGTTTAAATCCATAAACCTGTAAATGGAGTTTTGGTACTCCAGTTCTCTTAACAATCTTGTAGAACCACTAGAGTGTCTCAGGCCCAGTGGGAGTAATTGGATCTACGTGATGAGAATGAATGGAAAGTGTATCTTTCAAGGCAAAGCCAAGTGGTCTAAGGGTAATTCCCTGAGAAGTAGATAGTTTAAAAATGGGTGATGCCCTTAAACTTCCTCACCACTCAACCTTGCTTGATTCCATGGAAAGCAGAAAGATTACCAGGGGTGATGCCCTGAAACTTTCTTGCGGAAAAACGGAGCTTGAATTCATTCAAAAAAGAAGGTTTTGCTAAAAGCCAATGGTAGATTGACTGCCTATGCTTAAATCCATTGGTGGATTAAAGTAAACCTTCAGGTCATTGAAATTCACATGTTTTGAAATGTGTGGGCTTGACCAGAATATTGATAAGTCTTTTGTAGACTGTAGAAATATTGGTAAAGTAGTAGACGTTAGTGTTTATAAAGGATAACACTGCAACAGTTGAGGAAAACATGAGTGTGTTATCTGAAGTCAGGAACTAATGAGCCAAGCTTCTCTAAATTAGAGATGTGGACTGTATTCTTAGAAGTCGATTCGGTCGAATTCATGAGAACAAGTTGTGGCAACGTCCCATGCATCTTATTGGTTAAAGATGATAATGCATTTTCGAATGCAGAATTCACTGAGAGGTTTCCTACCCAACCCCTCACGGAATAATTCTCTTAGTCTTCGGATATAGAGAAAATGGGATAAATTCTCTTTTGGATAGAGAATGCCTGGTTATTAAAAGTCAATAAAACTCGAGTCTTGGATTCGGACGTTGAAAGAAGTATAGTGCATCATCAAGTATCTCGAGAGAACGAGGAATCATATGCTTGTCCATTCGGGGGTGAACCTGTGTGTCATTGACTACACTGATTCTGGTTATTTGTCAGATTAAGGATGATCGTGAATCGATCTCAGGCTCAGTGTTTACTCATAGTGATAGAGCTATAGTCTGGAGCAATCCAGACTGCCAATTTGACTCTGTTAGTCGAATATATAACAGCTTTTGGAGCAGCTAAAAAGGCAGTGTGGCTTGAGAAGTTCTTTGTTGGATCAGGAAGTGATTCCAGGTCTCGATGAGCCGATATCAATTTACTGTGAAAACAGTTGTGAGGTACCTCATGAAAATGATCTTCACAATCACAGGAGGTCTAAATCATATTGAGAGAAAGTACCACCTGGTCAGACAGATCTTGCAAACAGCCGACGTATCGGTCCTTAAGATCGCCTCGAGCCGACAACCTAGCTAATCAGTTCACTAAGTCGTGTGGCATCTAATGTCATTGATAAGCGCTTGGCGGGTGTGAAATTGGGAGATATGTCTCATCTGCTTTAGCGTAAGGGGGAGAATGTTGTGGATAGATAGAATAAGGGTGTGGTGCTCTAAAAACAATCATTGATTGTCTTTACGGGCAAGTGGTAGATTGTTAGATATAGTGTGCCTGAAAGACAATTGTTGCTTGTCCTTACGGACAAGTGGGAGATTGTTGGAAGTAGTGCCTGAAAGGCAATTTATGTAATTATTTTTATAATTAATAAATGACAGATTTATTCTCATCTTATTATTTTGCTTCGTGCTTATAAGTAATACACTATTGAAAACCCTATGTAGTATCATATGTTTCCATATAACTTAGTGTGTGTGTCACACGCGAGGATTAAGTTTATGGTGATACACTTGAACTGATAGTCCGTGGAGAACTTAATCAAAGTATGGGGTCTATTGATTAAACCACTATTAATGCGACCAGAACACTTTATGGTGTGACCGTCTTATACGGACCGTGGATATTGGTTATCTAAGTGGGGCATTTATATATGATGTAGTCATATAGGACTGGGCCGATTTAATCTGCATTTCTAATATAATTCTGTGATTGATAAATCTCATTAAATCACAAGATGATCATATATATGGATTAACCTTAATCATGAAGTGATTACAGACTCCTATTTGTTTCAGGATAGGGTTTGATGTGTTCGTTAAGGATCACTAAGAGGCGCAGTCCGAATCACTTTCACGTTGGCACTATTCTGGAATGAGTGAGAAGTGTGTGTCTCACAGATTTGGAATCCATTCCTTCCTGCGGGAAGTAGAAAGACAATACCCTTATTTGTTGATCCTAGAAACTAATCGATCCACGGTGTTCGTATTGGTTATGAACTAATTGATCACTAATGGTTAATGGTAAATAAGGATAAGATGTATTGAAGAAGGTTTACGGAAATAATCCTGCTTCATTACGGATAGTCTATGGAGTGTTAGTCTGTATGTAATGATTATATCAATGGACACTTATCGACTCGACGTTTTGAGAATAAGTTATATCTATAATCGATAGAGTCTAGTTTCGGATTTATGGTGGCGTAATTCCGGAATTAATAAGTTGAGTAGAAATATTTTGTTCGATGAATATTTTATTTATTTTTTTATAGCTACTAGTTATAGGTCCATGGTCCCCGGGTTGGCTCCTAACACGCTAGTGTTTCTCGTTTTATGGAACCTCGAGAATAAATTAAATAGTTGGTCTATTTAATGAATATGCAATATTATTTTTTTGGTAAATAATATGTAAAATAGAAAAGACATTTTCTATTAAATTTAATGACTATGTTGGCGCCACTTTATGTGATAAATTAGAAAAAGAAATTTTCCAATTTTTGTCACATGTGTAATTAATTAATTACCTATTTGTTGGATAATTAATGGAAAAACTAAGAGATTGATTTTTGGAAATTATCTCTTATTTTGTGGCAAAAATATATTTTCCTTATGGGAATAGGTAATTGTGGTGTGAAAATGATAACTCTCTTGACTAGTTATTTTTCTATATAGAGAGAGTTTCTCCTAACACAGTACAAACTTAGTAGTTGGCGCCACACACATCAAATAAAAGGAAGAAAAATTAGTTTATTGCCTTATTCATTAAGAGAAGAAAAACCTAGGGTTTTTCTTGGGCATATTCGAGGAGGTTCTACGGGAGGATCGACGTCCACCAGTCGTCGCTAGGAGATGAAATCCGGAAGATCGTGGCTTCTCTTTCTGTCAATTTATTATTCCTCTCCATTAAGGTAAATATTCAACCTTCTCATAGTTAGATTAATTATTTATGTAGATCATATCGTGGTATAATCGCATACAAATTTATTTGTAGCTTCCGCTGTGTTAGATCGAGTGTCTCGATCGGTGCAAAGAATCAAATCTGACAATCCAATTATGGATCGAGTGTCCAAAACATCTACACTTCAACTTTCATGGAAAGAGACGAAGACGCGAATTATACACAACATCTTATCTCCAACTTTGAAGGTGCGGTTGAGAATCCTCTTATCATGTTGGCGCTTCGTTCTTTCCTTATAAATCTTCGCATTTTCATATGCTTGATGTCTGAATTCCTCCAAAAAAAAATACAAAATATTTGTAACAAAATAACCATCACAGTAAAAATGGGAACTACAAAATAATCGTAATAGGACAAAGAACATGAAAAATTGTACATAATAATCGACTCAAACTTTGTATATGAAACAATTTTAGTCTGAAGGTTTTAAGAGGCGTTCTACAAGAAATAAAGATCTTTTAGTGAATAAAAATCGGGCGAGGGGTGGGAGGGTGTAGGGGTGTGTAAAATAATTTGGTAAATTTTAACTTTTCGCACGAGGGAAGTGGGTTGGTGGTTCGTAGGCGGGTGATCCACAAGAATCATAAAGAATTTTGTTGGATGTTTTTGAGTGGTGTAGGGTGAAAGGTGGGTGGCAGGATGCTTTATTTTCTTTTTTCAATTTTTATAAATCATCTTGTATTTCATTATTTTTTTGATTTACTTTTAATTCGGATTTATTTAATTTTTATAATTCTTAAATTTATTTTAAATATAAAAAAATATATCAATAGATAATTTAAATAATTATGAAAATAAGATGTGTGGTTTTTTCCTCAGGGAAATGTGTAATGACGTCACGGAAATGAAATTTATGAGAATGTCTTTCTAGTCAATTATTCCTGAAAACCAAATTTATTCAAAAATAGATATTTTTTGGAGAAAAATCCGGTACATGAAATTCAAAATTAATTTATGTTTCATGAATGAAATGAAGTTCTTAACGCATTTCGTGTTATTAATTAGCATGTGCTTACTTATGTTATCTGACTTACACTAATTTGCTAAATAAACTATTTTATGTGAAACATGAACAAAATTAATTTGACTTCATATGGTAAATTAACTGGATGGATGAGATGTATTGATGAAAAGAAAATAAACATAGAATTTTAGAAAATATGATATAGTTTCGCGTAAGAAAAAATAGTAAAGGTTTATATAATGAAGTCTATAAAAAAAGGTGAATAAGACTAGAATGAATGATATGAGTATTAGGGATCTATCTCCCACCCCATTCCTTTAGTAATCACAACCTCTTTTGATAAAAAAAAAAAAAAAAAAAAAGCTTAATTCATTCATTTGGTTTATAATAAATGATGTTTAAGGCACTGGAAAAATCACGAGATATGATATGTCAAATAAAAAATACTTAGCCTAATTAAACACTTGATTCTATAATATAAAATTAAGTTTAGTAAATTATATAGGACTCATAGATGATTTAAAAATTGAATATGTTTCCACTTCAATTAGGGTAGCATTCTTATATGTCTGTAGTCGATTATAATATAACCAGAAAATTGTAAGGATGGGTTGTGACGACTGATACAAATATAATACATACATAATAAAATGTTCACATTTATTACACATATAGATATGAGCTATATCATACATAGCAAATTAAAATCAATATTATGCTTGTCTGTGAAATTTTTATTGACAATGTATGTAACGCCCCGTTCCCGGACACCGAGTCCTTATCCGGAAATCGAAACGTTCGGCACGCGTAATATTAAATAAATAATATTATACGTAAGCCTCTACTACGTCGTATCAAATAAAAGCAAACGGAAGCTAAAAAGACTCGGGTAATTTTTTTCAAACAACCAAGAATAGAAATCAAGAACTAAAGAAGGAAATGTAATATTATTACATTGGAAAATGAAGCCAACGAATCCAAAATGTACGAACTCCAAAATGCAAACAATAAACTACAAAATCCAATAACAATCCAAATCTAGGAAATAAACAAAGAAATGAATAATAGTTAATCAAAGTCTTCAACTCCGGCGTCCTCAAACGTCGTCATCAAAGTCCTCCTCGAACTCATCATTTACCTGTTCGTCTTCTCTCCCCCAAACACATAAATAAACATGCATTTGAGGTAAGTACAATGTACAAAGTAAGAAGTAGAAGCTACAATTTAATTAAGGTTTATTATTAAAAAATTTGCCTTACTGAGACCGACTCGATCTAGGGTTCACTACATGCCCATCGACACGTCGTGACTATACGTTTCTAACTTAGCTTATCTTTGTTACATCATTACTCAAGGACACAATGCATGGTGAAAATTCCACCATGAGATATACTTGCCAACTACGGTGATTAGCACCGGTAGTCCCGGGATCTCCCCAGTATGCATATACGTTCAATGGATTTCCTCCACTACCCTTCAGCCTTTTGAGTCAGTAGCGTTGTCCACCTTTTATGAACGTATCACATCGCCGATTTGAATCAGTGCCTAACCAAGAATAGATGGCGTTTAAGCTTTTACTACACTTATGTAATTATTAATGTGAATTAACTAGTCACCTAAATGTTTTCAGAATAATACTCACCTTATCAGCTCTACTCCCTCACTTAGACAACTAGGTATCACATCCTATCAATTAAACAGACATTGATGAACCCTAATTCATCAAAGCACAAGCCCTTTTATGCCCTTCCGACGGATCCGAACTTCAACTCCCTTTAGGAGTACATTCGGTGTTTTAACTGAACGAATCAGAAACTCAATCGGGGCTTGTTCATATTTAATTAGTGTTATTTAATCATGAATTAAGGTTTTAAAATTCAAAACATAGCTTAAAACAACATTACATAGAAAACTGGGGCAATGCGTGCGCATTACTATGGAATGCGTGCGCATCCCTGCTGCACTTATTCTAAGCAATCCTGCATCAGGAATGCGTGCGCATTGCTAGCCAATGCGTACGTATCCTACGAGAAAAAGCCCTAAAACCTATTTTTCAACCCTTAACGGTCTCTACTCGTTTCCAAACATCTTGCACATGAATTATAGCAAAAAAACAGTAGAAAACAAAACATGTCTTTTAAGATCCAAAACAAAACTTAATCCTTAAACATCGTCTAAGCTTAAAACTTGATACCATATGCATCCAAAACATGATCTATTCTACTCTAAACCACAATTAGATTGTAGGAAGAGCTTCTTACCTTTAGCAAGCTTATTCCAACAGCAAAACTCAGAGAAACATCAGCTAAAACCGATCTTTCTCTTATCAAAGCTTCAACTTTCTGCAATCAAAACGTTGCCTTCTTCACAACGATTCCGGCGCTCTACTTTGATCTGAAAACCGTCAGGAATTGCTTTAACAGCCGATTGAAAAACTCTCAGCCCTACTTTTTGCTCACACACGCATAGAGTATATTGGAGGTGGAGAAAATCTGATTTCTAGTAGGTTATAAGAATTGTGGGGATTTATTTTCCTTAAATAGAAAATCCCAAAAAAAAAAAGATAAAGATCTTATTATCTTCCTTTATCATAAGATAAATCCCAAAAAAAGGATAAAGATCTTATTATCTTCCTTTATAATAAAATAAATCCCAAAAAAGATAAAGATCTTATTATCTTCCTTTATCATAAAAATCAGATTTTCCTCCTTAAATATATACATATATATCTCGAAATATATATATATAATTTAACAAATGCTTAAATTCCGAATAAAAGGAACCGAACCCAGTATTTCGTTTTCGCAAAATGACACGTCTGCCCTTTCCCGAAAATCGGAATATTACATTCTTCCCTCCTTAAAGGAGTTTCGTCCTCGAAACTTAGAACATGCCTGGTAAGTCCATAAAATATGGGAACTCGCTGATCATATCGTCCTCAACTTCCCAAGTAGCTTCATCCGGTGAATGATTGCTCCATTGCTCCAGAACTAAAGGAATCAACCATATCTTAATCATCTTTTCCTTCCGGTCCAAAATTCTGGTCGGTGTCTCATCGTACAAAAGATTATCCTAGAGAACCTCCGGATCAACAGTAGTCTCTATATCCGTCTTGGTCAAACACTTCTTTAACATTGAGACAAGAAAAACGTTGTGGACTCTCGACATCGATTCTGGTAACTTGAGTTTGTAAGCCAAAGGTCCAATTCTTTCTAGAATCTCAAAAGGTCCAACATACCTCGGGCTTAGCTTTCCTTTATGTCCAAAACGTTTCACTCCCTTCATTGGTGAAGCTCGTAGATACACTCTTTCACCAACTTCAAACTCAAGAGGTCTCTTTCTAACATCTGCCCAACTCTTCTGTCTATCTTGAGCCGCCTTCAGATTCTTCTTGACCAGCTGAACCCTTTCTTTAGCTTGCTCTATTAGGAACATTTTATTATGTTTTGATGACGGCCATACCAGCTGTTATAGCAAGCCTGAAATAAGTTAGAATTCTCTGTATAAGTCTTTACTTAGAGTCTGACATGTTGTATAAGTTGAGTCGACAAGTATTGTACTAGTTGGTAGGACGGCAAAGCAAAAACAGATATTCGGCAAAGTGAAGCCAGCCAAGCACCAGCAGAGAAGCAATAAAGACATTATGGTCTGACTTATAACCAAGGAAGTCTGTGATGACCTTGGATAAGTCTAAGTTATGTTTCAAGTGATGAAACTCAATATTCAAATATGGTGTACACTGGTCTCACCCAAATCAAGGATCAGTGAAGTATAAAGATTCTCCTGAAACTAAAACAAAGAAGAAAACAGTGAATCGGCTGAGTAAACTGACTTTCGGCAAAGACAAAACAGTGAAGAAAGAACTAACGGCTAAGTCAGAAGGCTCACTCGACCATTCTGAAAACGGCGAAGTAAAACTTACCAGATCAGATTCGATATATGTTGAAGATACAGAAGATCATGCATTAAATGCACAATCAATAGAGGATCAATCAAGGACGGATTTTCTGCTATACGTTTGAAGAAAGAATTCGATCACTGAAATCAAGGAGAATGCAATTAAGGGGGAAATCAAGAATAAAATCAAGGATTATTCCCTCATTAATATAGCCAACGGACGGAATTTCAAAACCAAGGTTATTCAAGGCTATAAATAGAAGGCATTGACAGAAAAATAATAACAACGATTTAAAAAGAAAGAAACCAGAAACTCTGTCAATTTGAAAAGCCTTCCCTCTGAACTTACAAGGATACATCTAGTGATCAACTCAAATATCAGAACTACAAAGTCATACATAGAACTGTGATTGATCAAGCAAGTGTGTGAATCACATTCATATCAAACTGAAGCAACTGAATCAGAGGCAATCTGAGAAGGAGTTGAATCTGTGATAGCTGTTGAAGGATTTTGATCTTAAGGAGCAGCAAAAAGGAAGACTGAATCACTGAAGCTGTTGCAGTCAAGGAGTGATAGTCTTGTAGATTGTGAAGCTTGGGAAGCCAAGGACACTCATACTATTGTATCTGTGAAAACAATAGTGAATTCCTCCGATCATCATAGGAGAAGAGTGGATTAAGGGATTACACCACCCTGAACCACTATAAGCCTTGTGTCAATTTAATTTCTGCAATTTACTTTACAGCATTTATTTAATTTGCCTACATCATAACTTATATCCGTGATTGTCTAAAGGCGATTTGAAAACAACATAGTAAGAAGGGACTTATCCGCCGCCCAAAAGCTTTTAAATAAAAGAAAAGTTTTTGAAACTCCACTATAGTCATTCACCCCCCCCCCCCCCTCGACTATAGTTTCACCCTTCTCTGGGACCAACAATTGGTATCGGAGCAGTGTTCCTAGTATCAGAACCTGTTCGGATCTAATTTCTGGTAACAAGGAGATCACAAATTTTCAAAGTAGTTTTCAAATCTGAGTCTTCTATACATTTACATTTATATCTTCATTTGCACTGATGGATTCCTCAAACTTCTTGTCAAAAGTACCTGTTTTTAATGTTAATAATTTTGATGAATATAAAATAAGAAGGCTATCTCATCACTACAAGAAAAAGGACCAACAGTTACAAAAATTTAATGAAGGGTGCAAATCCCATCATAAAATACGGTTTAATGAGAGGAAAAATGAGGGGAGAAAACCTATATAGCTAAAAGGTAAAATAAAAAAAACAGTCCCCTCGTTATCGTCCAAAAACATTTTTTTCTTATTTTTTATATTTATTTTTTTACAGATTATTTTTATTTTATCACACTATATTCCCCATATCCTATCATTTCCCCCTCACACAAAATGTAGCTATACTAAATCGCGATTTTCCCTTTCCCAAACCCTAGCTCTCCGACTCTGTCGTTCTTCATGTCGTTCCCGTCTGTAAATTTCTCTTCTGTTTTGGTTCCATGGGTATGTATTTAGAACCTGATGTGTCTCGAAATCCGGTGGTTGGCGATTCAGACCACCGATTTCCCTTCTCCAAGAAGCATTAGAGCAAACCCGCTCGAAGTCCAGGACGCCGATGTCCCTTTGATGGAGGACAAGGTGCATCAGAATCCGTGGGATAAACAGTCCGGTAGATCTTTTTTTTCCATAGAGACTCACAGTTGCTTCCCTTTTTAGGTAATTCTCTCAAATCTTTTGTTTTTCTTGATATTATGTGTATTTTCATTAATTTACTTCATGGGGTCAGGATTTATTGAAGACCCATTGAAGGGGTTCTGTAGACGCATTATTTGGGTCATGAATAACTTTCATTGTGTTTTTTGGATATAATTATAACACATACTATTTCTGATAGTGTTTATATTTTGACATGTTGTTAAATGAGTAAATGTTAAAAGACTAAAAAATACATGGTTTTTTTGGCTTAGTTGCATTGACCTTTTATTCTTTTGATCTGGGATGATGTCTGCATTGTTATTGATGTGGTTTGATTCAGAACTATTGGGTTTATGTGTGTTGTTTGTTTGGTGGGATATTGAGTATCCTCTAATTACGGTGAAGATAAGCCTCGAGGACCTTTCATAATAAAAAAACGGATCATTCAGGTATGTGTTGGTAGAGTAATATGCTTTTACATTCTAAAATTTTGATCTTATGATTCTGCCTCATATCAGAATAAGTTAACTTGTTGCAGGTGACAAAATGGATACAAAGTAGGGGTAAAAACATGAAGTTGTTACATGTTGCTTAGAGTTTTGTACCAAGATGACAGGGTTCATGAAGAATATGAGCTCTGGGCAAGTATTTTTGACATCCCTACAAACCATGATAAAGATGTTTGAGGTACTTTATTCCCCTTCTTGCCATTAAAAACTGACATATACTATTTCTCGTTTACATTTTGCAATACTTTTACTATCAAACTTTTCCCTACATGACTCTTTGTTTATTGTTTAAATGTTTTTGCCTTATTTTGATACACCAGATTCTATTTTCTTGGGATTTCTTATGTAATTGTTTTGATTGATAAGTTTTCTTTTTCTTTTTAATGAGAACCACTATCTTGTTATATTATTGGTGTCAATGGAACTAGTGCTCATGAGTTCATCGTTGATATGAGACCTGTTAAGGTATCATACTAGCAAAACCGAAATCAGTAACACGTTTTAGTCTCGAAATCACTGACATGATTTTTGGATTTGAAGCAAAATGTTGGAATGGTAGCTGAAGATGTTATTAAATTCCTTATGGATAGGATTTCATGCACCGACAACGTCATGGCAAGTGTCTGGCGCCTTTATGATTGAGCCAACTGAAAGTGAAAGCAAGGTGAACTTTTCATCTAACATATAGATACTTTAAGATGCGTCGTGTATTATATATTTTTTTCTTTTACGTGATTGATAGTGACTTGGTGCAAGTAGTTTTAGACAGGTTTTGTGATGCACTTAAACTGGTCTTTTATCTTTACCCTGTCTTGTTTACTTTAAGTTAGTCAATTTAGGCTCTACTGCTTTGTATTTTCCAAAGACATCCATTCTTTTATATTATCTTTTTATTCATGCTTGAGGTCTAATGTAATTCTTTTTACTCTCGATGTGAGTGTTTCATTGTCAAACTCTGTTACTTGTTTTCTTTTGTAGCGCTCTCTCTCACACTAATAATCCCTTTGCCCATTTCTCATATTGACTTCATAACTCTTATGTTTTGCGTTTGATCTCAAAATTCATATTTTTCAGTAAGAGAAGTATTCATCACATCGGATAGTTCGACCTTCGAAACAATCGGTTTGGTTCAACAAATTAGGTAATTTTTGCTTAATATTCAGTTTTCCCGACTTGTAGTTTGTCACTTTTGATCACTTCGCTGGTGTATTCCTTAGATAAGAAAAGCTAATGTAATATGAATCGGATATTTATATGGTGATGGAAACGTATGCTTTAAGTAGTTCGTCTAATGACAGTATGTTTACTTTAGTTAAATGTGGAACTTCAAGAAGTTAGAGTGGAATTTTAAAATTTCAGATTCATACTGTGGAGAATGTTCACTTCTCTTATCCACTATATTTAGACTTATCTATTTGTGCTAAGGACTGAGTTTGACTAGCTATTGTATATGGGGTTATACAGTTCTTGTTAAGAAGGAAGAAATAATTACCAAGGTTGAGCCTAGTACATGACTATGACCCTCTTTCATGTTTCCCTTATCAGTTCAAAGATATGCAGGTTTCCACACCTATGGGTTGGTACGCCTGCTGCAAGACGATATAGCTGTCATTGAGGTTTTCAACTTTAATGCATTTTGTTGGATTCGGTTTCAAGGCTGCCTCCCGAGGTATTATGTCTCGGTCTCAGATTCGTAACTCTCCTTTGCTTAGCTTTATGCATGTTTTTCTTATCCTTATGTGGTTTCAGCTTATTCTATTGTGGGTGTGTGCTTTCTGGATCAAACTGATTTTTAAGTCCAGTCTTCTTTGAGTCATGTTAAGGTCATTATGCTTGTGTAAAATAGTGTTGTGGTTAGGTAGAGCTTGCATATGTTCTTTTTTATACCCATTTTACTTGTGTGCCATTACATAATCATCTATCAGGTTTGCTTGTCTTGGTGAAATTTCCCTGATGTCTTGAACAAGTCCTCCATTTATGTTCCTGTTTAACAGTCTACATAGTTGAGTCTGTTTGTAGTCCGTGGATTCATCTGAGTCTTACATGTTGATATGGTTCTCTAGTGTTCAGTCTGTTTAAATGCTTAAGAGATTTTGCAATATCTCTGCTAGAGTTTATAGACTAAGCATTAAGGCAGTCTGCATGTTTCTAGTCCATAATACCTGCTTGATTTTGAATCTTGCTTACATCTGTTTCAGTCTACGTGTTTGTATTATAAGTATGTTTAGGATTGCATCAAAGATGAAATATGTTCAGGTCTGCTAAACTTGTCTTACGAGTCTTATATTTGTTCAACGTATGATTTATATTTATGTCTGTTTATGGACATTGGTTTTTTCTATGCTATGTTATGTTTCTGTCAGAATACCAAGTCTGCCTGCTTATCTGTCTTGTAAGATTGGAGTTAAGTTGAGATTCTTAATGTTCTAATCATTTTGTTTCAGTTATTGTTGGTCATGTTTGTGATCTTTCTTGAATTCTATCTTATATACTGAATATGCTTAAGTCTTATGAATCTGTTTAAGCATGCAACATGTGGAACAATGCAATCTATTATTAAGTACCTGATCACATATGCAACATGTCCACAATCTGTTTTGTGCCCCTGTTCTGAATGTAAGTAGCTTGATGGGCACAACATGTCATGTGATCATGAAATATGAAATGATTGAGTAAGTTGCTATGCCATGATGATGTGCTAAGTTCAATCTCGTATCATATGTGATAAGACCTTTTATATGAAAATGTGCTTAAATGGTTAAATGCTATCATCATGCTATTATTTCTGTCCTTACACTTTTTTTGGTATCTTCTGGTGTTTTTTTGACAAATGAATGTGCTAGGTAGGACCTTAATCTCTTTTTTTCTACTTGTTGGTGAGTCCAATGTTGTTATACATGTTTTCATTTTTTTAGGTTGTTTTCCATTATTTTTATACTCCTGTGAAGTAATTTTATTGAGTTGTGTGCACATGCCTAATATATTTGTGTTTTATTCTAAGAAAATGGTTGAAGAACTGTAGAAGATAACATATGCTATCATGGATGAGGTAAGACTCAAGATATGTACTTATCACGCGTTCTTTTATATTTGCTCTTTTTTGTTTTAAGGATTACAAATTAGGTTTGTTATTTTATGTTATGAATTGTAATTGATTAACAAGGTATTTTTTGTTTGATGTGTTTAATTAACAAGGTCTTTTTTCACTATTCATGTTTGTTCTATCTAACACTCTGCTAAACTTGAATTTGCTTATGTTATGACATGTTTGCTTGCAACAACAATTTGGTTTGTGTCTAGCAACTGCATGTTATCTGTGTATAGTCTGCATTTGTTTAAGTCTGCCATGTTTCCATGTTTAAGCATTGGTCTTGTATGTTTTGCCATGATTTTGTTATGCTTAAGTGTTATATGATGTCCATGTTTGATATGTTATATATCATTGGGTTGAATTAGAGTAGAAAAAGGGATGTGTCCTCATTAAGTCATGATTTAGCTAGGGGTAGATTTACATATTCATGCAATCTGTGTAAACATGTAACATTATGAATATTTTCAATGTATTGAGCATTCATAGTCCATCAAATACTTGTACACACATACTTATGACTATCTGGACTTCTTTTTGGAACTTTCAATTTGTTTTCTTGAAAATAGAATCTTGAATGTAGTGTACTTATGTTACCTCACATTATGACGAATCATATTGCCGGAAGATTACTATGTTCTGCCAAATTTTGTGGTAGAGAACCAATTGCTACTGAAGAAGAAAAGAAAGTTATGGTCTGAACGTTCTGCCAAAATTTGTGAAAAAGTAAAACAGGTAATATAATCTTTATAAACTATTGTCTTCTTGGTGTCTTAGAAAGTGATTCCTTGTAGAATTTTGTTAGAATGAGCATGTGTGTATACCATCTATATGAATTTTGTGTCCCGTTATGTTTTGGTCTTTCTTCGATCTGATATAGTACTTCAAATTGCTTTATTACAGTTTCGTCAATTGCACATGGATCACGCTAGTAGTAATACTCTTCCCAACAGAGGTATGCTTTTCTTGAGGCTGGAAGTTAGGAAGTCATGAGATACTATTTCATTGTTTTAAACCTTGTTTTATCTAATAAGTATTTTTGGCTTGCTTCCAGATTATCATTTGTACTCGTGGCCGATTTGTAGTGTACTACTTTTTGTGCCAACACACATTGTAAAACTCTCAACATCTTGTTGATTTAATTTTTATCAATAAACCACTTGATGGTATCAAATAAATGCATGTGATACATTCTTGTTGAAACAAGTTTTTGTTTAAATTTTTCAATCTGTGTCGTCAATATAGCATTTCTTTCGACAAGAATTCTTATTATTTGTAAGAAGTTTGGTGATGGTAAAGTCCTCCCATCGGATGTATTTCAACAACAATGATGGACCGGACTTTGTTAATGAAGGGGCTCACTATTAGGAATGACTGTAAATTTCATCAATAAAATGTATATAATGAGGGGCAAATGACTTTATAAAAAATATTTCCATTAAATCGTGATTTAGTGATGGGTGAATGACCTTATAATAAGGGTATAAGTCATCATTAAATATTAATTTAGTGAGGGGAAAATGATAGAATGGTGAGGGAAATTTCTATTGTTAAAAATGTTTTAATGAGAGTACAACTTCTGTCATGATATATGTTGTAATGACACAACCGGTACCGTCATTGTTTACTTTTACATAGAGAAGCAACAATGAAGGGTGATGAGGGTAAAATTCCCCTCATTAAAAGTCTTTAATGACTGGAAATCAACATTTAATAAGAGGAATTCCTCTCATTAAACCTCTATTTTCTTGTAGTGCATCTTGCAGCAACTCATGAAGAGATGCTGGATGTAATTAATGATGGACCAATCACAATCACTACTGTGGTAGGCACAGGAGCAGATCAAGGGAAGGAAATTGACAAACCTCAAAAGGATTGGACCAAGGATGACAGGAGAAGAGCAAACCTGGACTTTGTTGCAAAATACATGATCTTGAAGACCCTAGACAGCAACATGTTCATGAGAATCAAAGATCGCAAAACAAAGAAAGGAGATGTGGGACAAGCTATCATTGATAAATGAAGGATCGAAGCGATTAAAGAAAACAAATTATCTGTTGCAAAACGAAGTTTGAAAACTTCAAAATGAAGACCGGTGAATCCATAGATCAAATGGACAAATGATTCTCAAGCATCATCGTTGAATCGCAACGGCTTGGACACACATATCCCCAAAAAGAAGTGTGCTTGAAGATCTTGAGAGGACTGCCTGAAAGATGGAAGATCATAACATCAGTAATCAGAGGAACAACAAATCTTGCAAGCACTGACACTCTGACACTGATGTCCCAATTAAAAGCTCATGAATTCGAATTAAACGGTGAAGATGGTGCCCCGGCAGAGACACATAAAATCACTGCATTAGCTGCACCCCAGCAAAGTAACTTTGCCGAATGCATCAGCAAAGAGACACATGAACTAAAAGAACAGGTAGCTATATTAGTTAAACGTTTTGACAGGTTTAGCAAAAAGAAGCCATTCAAAGGAAATTCATCATCAAACAAGAGGTCAAGCTCAAACAAAGATATGAAGAAGAAAGATGATGAATACAGATGTTTCAACTGCAACAAGAAAGGTCACTTCAAGGCTGATTGTCCTGAAGAAAATGACAAAGATGATGAAAAGAAGAAATACAAAGCATTTGAAAAGAGAAAGAGCAAGAAGGCACTCAAGGCAGAATCCAGCAGTGAAAAGAATGAAGAATCATCTGATAATGATTCAGATGATAGTGATGAAGAAGACAGCTCAGAAAATGAAAAAGCATGTCTATGCCTCATGACCAAAGAATTAGATGAAGACAAAAGTGATAGCTCAGACATTGAGGAAACAAGCCTATGTCTAATGGCTAAAGAATCAGATGAAACTGAGGTAATATCTAGTTCCTGTTCCTCATCAAATGCATCCACATCTAACACTGCACAATCTTCTAGTCTCCCATTAGATACAGCAGACCTAGTCCAAAATCTCATGACTAAATTTGATGAAATTGAAAAGAATCATGAAATTCTGGAAATAGAATGCAAGGATCTAAGAAAAGAGAATAAGAGATTAAAGAAAGAACTGGATAAAGCAAAAGCTGAATTAATTAGTAAGGAGACCTACTTAAATGATCAACAAAAAACAAGATGATCATACATCGGTTATAACAGATCAGTTAAGAAAATCCCCTCACCAGTAAAGGTAACCACTGCACCACTAAAGTCACCAGCTTACAAACCTTCAAAAAGGTTTGGATCCAGAGCTGGTCTTGGCTACAACAGTCAGGATGAAAGTAGGAATAATGGTCAATACAATTCTAAATTCAGGACCATTTATGGACCAAAATTTAGAAAGGGACTGACCATAGTTCCAACAGATCATCCTGTTCCGGTGAAGTCAAAACCCAATGTAGTGAAACAACAGACTAAATCCTCATTCCAGTCAATCAATAACAACTGCCATCTGAAAGGTAAAGGCAGACCTTACCCTTCAGAGGATGATTGGAATGTTGCACCTCCAAAATACAAGAGAAAAACATTCCACAAAATCCATCATGTGTTTAAGAAAAACCAATCTGTTCCTAGACACATGAAGCAAGAAAGGTTTCCTACTGCATATTGGAAAGTGAAGAAGAATGTAAATGCACCAAAAGGTGGAGAAAAGTATCAGAATACCTTCAACAAAAATATTAGAAGCTATTCTGCCATGCCTTATACATATGAAGTTGATGACTTCAATTATCCAAAAAGAAGACCTTTTGGATACACACTTGGTATGGGAGGCATGAGTGCTAACAGGTATGGACCCAAACAGTGTTGGGTACCTAAACTTAACTAATCTGTTTTGTAGGATGTCTGGTACATAGACAGTGGATGTTCCAGACACATGACAGGAAACAAGAAATGGCTCACTGACTTTAAGACTTTTGATGGACCCAAAGTCACATTTGGAGGCAAAGAAAACCCCGGCAAGATTAAGGGGAAGGCATAATACTCAAGAACAATTTGAAGATTCAAAATGTGGCATATGTCAAGGGACTAAATTTCAATCTGATGAGCATCAGTCAGTTTTGTGACAAAGGCTACAATGTGCACTTCAACAAAGAAGGATGCAAAGTGATTCACAGCCAAACCAACACAGCAGTTCTTGCAGGTAGAAGACAAGACAACATGTATGTTGTGGACTGGAGAACAGCCAAGGCAGAAACATGTCTACTTGTCAAGAATAATCAATCAACAAGCTGGATTTGGCACAGAAGATTAAATCATCTGAATTTCAAAACCATCAACAAACTATCAAAGAACAAGTTAGTTGAAGGGTTGCCAGAGATCACATTCAAAAAGGAAAGTCTATGTGATGCTTGTCAGAAAGGAAAACAGATCAAAAGTTCATTCAAGTCGAAGCCTTATCAATCTACAACAAGAATTCTACATCTGTTACACATGGATCTGTTTGGACCAGTCACACCAGTAAGTGTGAGTGGTAAGAAATACACCCTTGTAGTGGTGTATGACTTCTCAAAGTACACCTGGACCATATTCATGAACAAAAAGAAAGAGACACTCAAAAAACTGCCAGATTTGCTGAGAAGACCCCAGAATGAGAAAGAGCTAAAGATTATCAAGATCAGATCAGATAGAGGCACTGAATTTCTAAATGAATTTATCATAACCTATTGTGAAGAAAATGGAGTGCTACATCAACTATCTGCAGCAGGAACTCCACAACAAAATGGTGTAGCAGAAAGAAGAAACAGAACTCTCAAAGAAGCAGTTAGAACAATGATTGCTGAAGCATGCTTACCAAAGAGGTTTTGGGCTGAAGCAGCAAACGCAGCATGCCATACACAAAACAGATCAATCATCAACAAACATCATGGAAAGACTCCATATGAAATATGGAATGGTAGAAAACCCAATATCTCATATTTTCATATGTTTGGATCAAAATGTTTTGTCTTAAACAGGAACCAGCTGCATACCTTTGATGAGAAGGCTGATGAAGCAATCTTCATGGGATACTCAGACACCAGCAAAGCATTCAGAGTGCTCAATAAAAGAACATTGGTGATTGAAGAATCAATACATGTGGTTTTTGATGAACCAAATACAAATGGTGAAGATCTTCAAGACCAAGAAAAGAAAGCAGCACAAAGGGAAATCTATACAAATTCAACCATACCAGCTACTATCCTGAATCATCACTTTGAAAATCAAGAGGAACCCCATACCAATACAACAGAAGAAGCACCTGAAGTTGAAGTTCATGCCCAGCATGAAGGTATGGAAGCACCAAGTGAAGAACATCTTCAACCAGATCTAAATTGGCTAAGAGACCATCCTGAAGAACAAGTCATTGGAAATATTCACACAGGAGTTAGAACCAGAAGACAACTGGAGCACATGCTAACTTGCTTTCTATTACAAGTGGAACCCAAGACCATAGATGATGCAATCCAAGATGCAGATTGGATCATAGCCATGCAAGAAGAACTAAATGAATTTGAAAGAAATGAAGTCTGGGAACTTGTTGACAGACCAGATATGGCCAACATCATTGGTGCAAAATGGGTATTCAGGAACAAGATGGACGAGCAAGGAACTGTTGTCAGAAACAAAGCAAGGCTAGTTGCAAAAGGCTACTCTCAAGCAAAAGGAATAGATTATGATGAAACATTTGCACCAGTAGCAAGATTGGAAGCAATCAGACTCTTTCTAGCATTTGCTGCACACAAAGACTTCAAAGTCTATCAAATGGATGTAAAGAGTGCATTCCTAAATGGACTCTTGAAAGAACAAGTTTATGTAGAACAACCTCCTGGATTTCAAATCAAAGGAAAAGAAGACAAAGTATACAAACTCAAGAAGGCCCTCTATGGCCTCAAACAGGCACCAAGAGCCTGGTATGAAACACTATCACAATTTCTGATCAAGAATGGATTCAACAAGGGAACTATTGACAAGACTCTATTCAAACTAGAGGAAGGAGCAAGCACATTGCTGGTAAAAATCTATGTTGATGACATAATCTTTGGATCAGAGGATGAAAAGCTTTGTGAGAAATTTGCAAACCTGATGAAAAGAAAATTTCAGATGAGCATGATGGGAGAATTAAACTATTTCCTTGGCCTTCAAGTAAAAAAAATGAAGGATGGCATTTTCATTAGTCAAGCCAAGTACACAAGAGATTTGATACACAAGTATGGGATGGATACAAGTGGCACAGCAGACACACCAATGTGTGCCAGAGTCATACTTGGGAAAGATGAAGCAGGAAAGGATGTTGATCAGAAAATGTATAGAGGAATCATTTGATCCTTATTATACTTAACTGCAAGCAGACCTGATATAGCATTTGCAGTAGGAGTGTGTACAAGATTTCAAGCTCAACCAAAAGAATCACATCTTCTAGCAGCTAAAAGGATAATCAAATACTTGAAAAACACTATAAATGTTGGAATTTGGTATCCAAAAGATGGAGGATTTAAATTGATATCATATTCAGACTCTGACTATGCTGGATGCAAAATAGATAGAAAAAGCACTCTGGAACATGCCAAATGCTAGGAACCAGACTAGTCTCATGGTTCAGTAAAAAGCAAAACTCCATATCTACATCAACAGCTGAAGCAGAATATATAGCAGCAGGTAGCTGTTGTGCACAAGTACTGTGGATAAGACAACAGCTTAGAGACTATGGAGTGGAAGAGAAAACAATTCCAATCATGTGTGATAACACAAGTGCAATATCTATTACTGAAAATCCAGTATTGCATTCAAGAACAAAGCACATTGATGTAAGACATCATTTCATCAGAGACCATGTTGAAAAGGGGGATGTCATCCTAAAACATATACCCACTGAAGATCAATTGGCTGACATCTTCACTAAACCACTCAGCTATGAAAGATTTATTATGTTGAGAACTGAGTTAGGGATGATTGAAATTGAATAAGTATCAAAGAGCGGCTAACTGGAGTAATCGGCTAAGTGATTTCATCAACTGGAACAACCTTTGCTATTACAGGAGATGAAGCAGGTAAGGCACTGGTATCCAGCGAAGATAACTTAACTGATTGTTAGGAACAGTTAAATGGAGCAGCTCAGTGAAGAACTCATTGGATCGGCTAAAGTGACCAGCCAAGGCACTTCACCGAAATAAAGACTTGGAGACCGGCTAAGTGACCAGCCAAGGCACTTCACCGAAATAAAGATTTGGATAAATTAAAAGTGTGAACAAAATCAATTCTGACTACACGTGGAGAATAAGGCAATTATGGAGGATTATTCTGTTAAAGATTACACACGTGGAGATCAATTTATGATAATGGAGGTAATTATATTATTTTTCAAATTATTAACTCCTCGATTCCCGGGCTCTATCATTACTTACCTCAAACCACTCCCCCATTCCACTCGAATATCGCAATTTACATACACAAAATCACGCCATTATGTCACAAAATCCTTCCATATTCAAACCACGTTCACACTACTCAAATCACACTATATAAACAGACTCAGAGATTTTCAGAAATCTTTACTCTCTCTTGCAAACTACAAACCCAATCTCTGATTATCACTGAAAAGTTGAAAAACTTCTTCCTAAACATCTATCTACTATCAATGGCCTCATCCTCCACAATTTCTCCCACTGAAAAGTACTATGAAAAATCAATCATCACTGGTTCGTTTTTCAAACCTAAACACTATCTATCGTTTTGTGATAACGATGCAAAAGCTCAACGCTTGGTGGATTGCTGTACAAATTTGGGGCTAATGACGTTTTTAAACCCCCCCAATTACGGGAATCTGCTATGAAAACCTGATCGCATTCTGGAAAAATGCCAAGTTTGTGCCCAGCACAAAGAAAACTGAGGTCGACTGCATAAAAAGCTCAATTTTTGGGAAAGAGATAGTCATCACGCCTGGACTTCTCAATAGGTTCCTACAATTACCAATGATAGGCCCGCACAATGTCAAGTTTGTGCAGACTGACATCACAAAATTCTGGGCTGAGATAGCCAAAAATCCGAGGAAAAACAGCAAAACATACAATCTACCTAGATCAACACTCAAACTTCCGTTTGCCGAGTTTGCACCAGTCATCACCAAGAATATTGAAGGCAGAAAAGGATCCATGGAAAACCTGACTGAGGTTCGGATCAGATTGATGGCAATCATCTACGAACGCATCAAATTCGACTGGGCAACTTTTGTATTCAATAGACTAAAGGATCAGATACAAAAGGAATTTTACCTTTCAATTACAACACCAAACAAGGGTTTGCAGAAGAAAGGTGATTTCGGGAAAAGAAATCATACGGGTTCCCTCTTCAACACCTGTTCAACGCATTGAACGTGAAACCCACAAATCTGCAGTCCCCACACAAGTCAAAGACGATGTTCACTTACATCGAGGTTTCCATGAAGCTCAAACCCATAGCTGGGAGCAAAAGAAAGCAGCCAGAAGGCAGTAGATCAGGAGTGGGACGAAGAACCAGATCCCAGACAGTGCATGAAAACATCTCTCTACCTGGAACCAACAACTTAATTGACTCTGTGACAATCAGTGATGACACAGAAACAGAAGAAGTAAAGCAACAAGAGGAAATCACCTACCTAGAGGAAGGTGAAGAAGGATAGAGAATCACTTCATCTGAAGAGGAGGAGATACATGAGGAAGAGGATGAGTCAGAGGATGAACGCTCAGAAGGAGGAAATCTTGAAGCAATTCAAGAAGATTTGGGGATTTCTGATGATGAACTGACTCTCCAAGAAGTGCTTTTCAAAAGCACAGGCAAAGTTGACAACCAGCTAAGTGAGCCAGCTGATAAAGCTCACTCAGCCGAACTTGTCAACTCCCCCACAATTGCACAAGGGGGAACAATGGCTGATGAAGCAGTCCACACTCAACAAGAACGGATGGAAGAAAAGAAAGAAGAAGCACAAAATGAGAAGGAAGAGTAAGAAGAAGAAAAACAAGAAATTAAAGTGGAAAACGAGAAAAAGCAAGGTAAAGATGCTAAGAATGAAACTGATGGGGATGAAGAGGATGTCCATGTGGCACCAGAAGAAATTGATCCAGAGAGAGTCTTCAATCTGGACATTCAACCCCTCATTATGGACATGGAAAGGCAATATTACAGCAGGCAAAACCTGAAGAATGCCTTAAGGAGTGAAGCAACCTCTTTCAATCACAAGATTGAGGCTCTCCTCAGCCATATCAAGATCCAAGATGAGGTCATGGAGAGACAAGGAAATTTACTTTGCAACTTACAACAACTCATCCCTCATCATGTCCAAACCAATCTTGAGTTCCTTGCTGAGACAAATGACAACAATCTCAAGCCATTGGTGGACACTCTCAATACACACACTCAACAAATTCAAAGATCCGGATGAGATAATAGAGCATTCGGCAAGCATTTGGACTTTCTAATCAAAGTTGGTGAGGCCAACAACAAAATACTGGAGAAAAAGTATGGCCCTCTCCCTGAATCTGAAGCAGCAATTGCGGACCTTGAAGCACGTTTTGATGCTGCCACAAAGGGGGAAGGAGACTCAAAGCCTGAGAGCTCCAGTGAAAATGGAAAGGGCAGCAAAGGCATCAGGATTGAAGAAATGAAGAAGTAAACCTGTTACCTATTGCTTAATTCAATTTGATTTTATCATTTGCCTTTGCTCTTTAAATAAAAAGATGCAATATCTTATTGCCCTATGATGGATGAATAAAACTGTTGAATTTTTATACTGTTGTTTATTATGAAAATTTTTGATTACTTATGTTCAGGCTTATGAGGGTTTTGGCATCATCCAAAAGGGGGAAATTGTTAGGAACATTTTATTATGTTTTGATGATGGCCATACCAGCTGTTATAGCAAGCCTGAAATAAGTTAGAATTCTCTGTATAAGTCTTTACTTAGAGTCTGACATGTTGTATAAGTTGAGTCAGACTAGTATTGTACTAGTTGGTAGAACGGCAAAGCAAAAACAGATATTCGGCAAAGTGAAGCCAGCCAAGCACTAGCAGAGAAGCAATGAAGACATTATGGTCTGACTTATAACCAAGGAAGTCTGTGATGACCTTGGATAAGTCTAAGTTATGTTTCAAGTGATGAAACTCAACATTCAGATATGGTGTACACTGGTCTCACCCAAATCAAGGATCAGTGAAGTATAAAGATTCTCCCGAAACTAAAACAAAGAAGAAAACAAGTGAATTGGCTGAGTAAACTGACTTTCGGCAAAGACAAAACAGCGAAGAAAGAACTAACGGCTAAGTCAGAAGGCTCACTCGACCGTTCTGAAAACGGCGAAGTAACACTTACCAGATCAGATTCGATATATGTTGAAGATACAGAAGATCATGCATTAAATGCACAATCAATAGAGGATCAATCAAGGACGGATTTTCTGCTATACCAAGGAGAATGCAATTAAGGGGGAAATCAAGGATTATTCCCTCATTAATATAGCCAACGGACGGAATTTCAAAACCAAGGTTATTCAAGGCTATAAATTGAAGGCATTGACAGAAAAAGAATAACAACGATTTAAAAAGAAAGAAACCATAAACTTTGTCAATTTGAAAAGCCTTCCCTCTGAACTTACAAGGATACATCTAGTGATCAACTCAAATATCAGAACTACAAAGTCATACATAGAACTGAGATTGATCAAGCAAGTGTGTGAATCACATTCATATCAAACTGAAGCAACTGAATCAGAGGCAATCTGAGAAGGAGTTGAATCTGTGATAGCTGTTGAAGGATTTTGATCTTAAGGAGCAGCAAAAAGGAAGACTGAATCACTGAAGCTGTTGCAGTCAAGGAGTGATAGTCTTGTAGATTGTGAAGCTTGGGAAGCCAAGGACAATCATACTATTGTATCTGTGAAAACAATAGTGAATTCCTCCGATCATCACAGGAGAAGAGTGGATTAAGGGATTACACCACCCGGAACCACTATAAGCCTTGTGTCAATTTAATTTCTGCAATTTACTTTACAGCATTTATTTAATTTGCCTACATCATAACTTATATCTGTGATTGTCTAAACTGATTTGAAAACAACATAGTAAGAAGGGACTTATCCGCTGCCCAAAAGCTTTTAAATAAAAGAAAAGTTTTTGAAACTCCACTATAGTCATTCACCCCCTGACTATAGTTTCACCCTTCTCTGGGACCAACATGCTCAACCAATTCCGGCCCGGTGATTTGTCTTTCCCCGACTTCATCACAAAACAGCGGCGTTCTACATCTTCTTCCATACAATGCTTCAAACGGTGGCATGCCAATACTTGCATGATAACTGTTGTCGTAAGCGAACTCCGCTACCGGTAGGTAATCATCCCATGATCCACCTACTTCCAACACACAGGCTCTCAACATATCTTCAAGTGTTTGGATGGTTCTCTCAGATTGTCCATCTGTCTGAGGATGAAAGGCCGTACTCAAATCCAACTTGGTTCCAAAAGCTGCTTGTAAACTTTTCCAAAACCGACTGACGAACATCGAATCACGATCCGAAACTATCGAGAAAGGTACTCCATGTAACTTCACTATATTATCCAAGTATAGTGTCATCATTTTCTTCAAGGGTATATCGACCTTATATGGTAAGAAATGAGCGGATTTGGTCAATCTATCCACAATCACCCAAATCGCATCATTACCGCCTCTCGTCTTAGGTAAACCGGTGATAAAGTCCGTAGTGATCTTATCCCATTTCCATTCCGGGATATCTAATGGCTTAAGCATTCCTCCCGGTCTTCTATGTTCTGCTTTAACCTTCTGGCAAGTATCACACTCTGCAACGAACTTGGCTATCTCCAGTTTCATCGAGGGCCACCAAAACCTTTCCTTCAAGTCTCTGTACATTTTAGTAGCTCCCGGATGAACCGCAAAAGCAATCCTATGTGCCTCTTCCATGACTCTCTGTCTTAAATCACCAACTTTAGGCACACACAAACGATCCTGGTACCAAAGATTTCCATTCTTGTCTAACACGTAACCCACTGTGGGCTTTTCTCTTGCAACTCGCTTCAAGTCAACCAAAACTGGGTCTTCATCTTGCTTCTTACGAATGTCATCCATCAACTCAGACCTTGCTAACAATGGTGCCGCAAACTGTCGGTCTTCAATCTGATCAAAGCTTCAGATTCTCAACCCCTCTAACCTCTCTGCAACATCTTCAACACTCGATACTGCAAACATTGGTTTTCTGCTCAAAGCATCGGCCACTACATTCGCTTTACCCGGATGGTACTGAATCTCCAAGTCATAATCCTTAACAAACTCCAACCATCTCCTTTGTCTCACATTTAGATTTTCCTGGGTAAAGAAGTACTTCAAACTCTTGTGATCGGTGAAGATCCTGGCCTTAACTCCATACAAGTAGTGCCTCCAAGTCTTTAGGGCAAACACTACTGCTGCCAACTCTAAGTCATGTGTTGGGTAATTCTTCTCATGCACCTTTAACTGTCTGGATGCATAAGCAATTACCTTCCCTCCCTGCATCAACACACAACCTAAACCTTGTCCCGAAGCATCCGTGTAGACATCATAATTATCAAAGATCTCCGGAACTGCCAAAACTGAGGCTGTAGTCAACCTCTTTTTCAACGTCTGAAAAGCATCTTCACATTCACTGGTCCACTCGAACTTCATGTCCTTTTGAGTGAGCCGGGTAAGTGGTGTAGCTATCTTTGAGAATTCTTGTACAAACTTCCTATAATAGCTAGCCAAACCGAGAAAACTTCTAACCTCTGAAACGGTAGTCGGTCTAGACCACTTCTCAACTGCTTCAATCTTCACGGGATCAACCTTAATGCCATCTCCAGAAACGACATGACCCAAGAAACTCACTTGATCCAACTAAAAGTCGCACTTCGAGAACTTAACATACAACTGGTTCTTCTTTAATGTATCCAGCACTATCCTTAAGTGTTCTTCATGTTCCTTCTCATCCTTAGAGTATACAAGGATGTCATCTATGAACACTATCACAAACTTGTCCAAGTATGGCATGAAAACACACTGCATTAAATCCATAAATGCAGATGGAGCATTGGTTAGTCCAAAAGGCATAATTAAGAACTCATAATGTCCATACCTCGTACTAAAATCCGTCTTCGGTATATCAGCCACCTTGATCTTCAACTGGTGGTACCCCGACCTAAGTTCGATCTTAGAAAACACTCTCTTGCCTTGCAACTGGTTAAACAAATCATCAATCCTTGGCAAGGGGTACTTATTCTTGATGGTCAGATTGTTCAGCGTTCTGTAGTCTATGCACATCCTCATGCTACCATCTTTCTTATTAACAAACAGCACTGGAGCTCCCCAAGGCGAAGTACTAGGCTGAATTATGTTCCTCTCAAGCATATCCTTAAGTTGAGCTTTCAACTCTTTCAATTCATCCGGTGCCATTCTATAGGGTGCCTTAGCAACTGGTGCCGCTCCTGGCATCAACTTGATCTCAAATTCAATTTCTCTATCAGGCATGTTTCCTGGTAACTCTTCTAGAAATACCTCTGGGTATTCCTTGACTACAAGGGTTTCCTCTAACTTAGGCTTCACTTGTTCCACATCCACTGCGTACAACAAGTAGCCTTCACAACCCTTCCGACAAGCTCTTATAGCCTTAACTGCTGAAATTATAGGATGGCGCTTCTTACTAGGCTTGTAGACATTACCTTGATATGTCTTATCTAATTTCCCGGGTATTTTAAAGGTCACTCTCTTTTCTCTACAATCCAGGTGGACAAAATTCTGGGATAGCCAATCTATCCCAAGAATCACATCAAAATCTGAAAAGTCGAAAATCGTAAAGTCACTCTTGCAACAATACTTTCCAACTCGAACCTCTACCTGAGGTATCAACATGGTTACCTTAGTCACTTTCCCAAGGGTTTTGTTATTTCCAAAGTGTTTCTTAAAGGTTCCATTGGTAAGTTAAGCTTTTTAGCTACCTTAGTTGACACAAAAGTGTTAGACGCTCCAGTAACTGCTAAGTTTTCTAGAATTATTGTACCTAGGATGTGAATTAATTTATTTAAATACAGTACAACATGATTTAAATCGTGCTATAAAGTACTCTAATAAATCACAATAAACCAAAGGTACCTGAAATAACATTGTCATCTGGTTCAGCCATCTCAACATCCACTGCAAACACTCGAAATGGGCGACTTGGGCCGCCTTTTCCATTTCCTTGTCTCGGAAAATTCGAGCTCCCCTTGGTTGGACACATCTTGGCAAAGTGCCCTAAATCTCCGCAATAGTAGCAGCCACCTGAACTAGCCTTACATTCACCTGAGTGATTCCTGTTGCACTTAGAGCATAAAGGTGCTCCGGTTGGAGGTTTACTCGCTGCAGGGGCTGTTGTCTTCTTGACATTCTGTTGGGGTGCTCCCCGGCTATTACCTTGACTCGTGCCAAAATTCCTCTTATTCCCAATAACAATTGTGGCCTTCTTCCTGAAGGTCTCAACCTCCAAGGCCTTATTCAACAATTCAGCCATATTCTTGGCTGTGAAACCCAACATACCTGACTGTATCTGATAGGCTAAGCCTTCCTAGTAAAGGGCCATATTTCTTTCTTCAACCTTCATCAACTCAGGGTAGAATCTCCCTAACTCGTTAAACTTGTTGGTGTACTGCGATACTGTCATGTAGTTACCCTACTTAAGCTTTAGAAACTGACTTGCCATGTCTGTCTGCACTGTCTCTGGAAAATACTCATTGTAAAACATCACTTTGAAGCCTTCCCAATCCGTTACCTTGCCATTGCTACTCTGTATAGCATCAATCCAAGCTTCAGCTGCGCCCAAAAGGAAACTAACCGCCAACTGTGCCATCTCAGATTCAGGAACTTGTATATTCCTGCAAGCCTTTTCGAAACTTCTTAACCATTCTTCAGCCTTCGAAGGTTCTACATTCCCATAGAAGTCTTGAACTCTGTTTCTTCTCAACCTCGTATACCAGTCAATTGGTGGTGCTAGCTCGAAAACCGGCCTAATTGGTGGGGCTGGCGGATACACTGGAGGGTATCCATAAGGTATCTCTTGCTGTTGGTACTGGTGTTGGTGGAAACCGTAATGTGGGTAACCAAAGCCTTGTTGATGGTCAAAACGGGGTGAAGGTGGTACAGTAGGTCGAGGAGTGTGACCTACCGGAGGAGGGTAAAAGGTCTGATGTTGCTGATGATGGAAAACTGGTGGCGAGGGGTGGCTCACCGGCGGAGGGTAAACATTCACTGGAGGTGGGTAAATACTAGTTGCTGGGGGTACATGGAGTGGTGGAATGTCTCCCACTACAGTGACTCGTATAGGTGCTTCTCCTGGTTCTCCATAGATGTAGTTGTACCTTGGTGGAGGGTAACTTACTGGTGGCGGTACTAACCCCGCTGGAACGTCACTTACCAAGGAAAACTGAACCGAACTTCCCACATGCCATTGTGGGTGTTGCTCCTGATGGGGTCGCGGTGACAAACTCCGCTGAGATCGTGGAGTAGGGGTTGCAGTATGAGGGGTGGAGTGGGGCTCGGATGAGGTGAAGGATTCTGCCTCACGAAACCGCCTCTAACAACTGGTGTAGGACTCTCTCGATGTACTCTCTCGATGTACTCCTGACTCTCTCGATGTACTCCTGAACACCATCCTGATGATCGCAGAGAACCAAAATGTTACTAAGAGGTCTAAAGGAAACTTATCTTAATAGAAAGAAAGCCTAAAAGACGCTTCGCTCTGATACCAACTGTAACGCCCCGTTCCCGGACACCGAGTCCTTATCCGGAAATCGAAACGTTCGGCACGCGTAATATTAAATAAATAATATTACATGTAAGCCTCTACTACGTCGTATCAAATAAAAGCAAACGGAAGCTAAAAAGACTCGGGTAATTTTTTTCAAACAACCAAGAATAGAAATCAAGAACTAAAGAAGGAAATGTAATATTATTACATTGCAAAATGAAGCCAACGAATCCAAAATGCTAACAATAAACTACAAAATCCAATAACAATCCAAATCTAGGAAATAAACAAAGAAATGAATAATAGTTAATCAAAGTCTTCAACTCCGGCGTCCTCAAATGTCGTCATCAAAGTCCTCCTCGAACTCATCATTTACCTGTTCGTCTTCTCTCCCCCAAACACATAAATAAACATGTATTTGAGGTAAGTACAATGTACAAAGTAAGAAGTAGAAGCTACAATTTAATTAAAGTTTATTATTAAAAGATTTGCCTTACTGAGACCGACTCGATCTAGGGTTCACTACATGCCCATCGACACGTCGTGACTATACGTTTCTAACTTAGCTTGTCTTTGTTACATCATTACTCAAGGACACAATGCATGGTGAAAATTCCACCACGAGATATACTTGCCAACTACGGTGATTAGCACCGGTAGTCCCGGGATCTCCCCGGTATGCATTTACGTTCAATGGATTTCCTCCACTACCCTTCAGCCTTTTGAGCCAGTAGCGTTGTCCACCTTTTATGAACGTATCACATCGCCGATTTGAATCAGTGCCTAACCAAGAATAGATGACGTTTAAGCTTTTACTACACTTATGTAATTATTAATGTGAATTAACTAGTCACCTAAGTGTTTTCAGAATAACACTCACCTTATCAGCTCTACTCCCTCACTTAGACAACTAGGTATCACATCCTATCAATTACACAGACATTGATGCACCCTAATTCATCAAAGCACAAGCCCTTTTATGCCCTTCCGACGGATCCGAACTTCAACTCCCTTTAGGAGTACATTCGGTGTTTTAACTGAACGAATCAGAAACTCAATCGGGGCTTGTTCATATTTAATTAGTGTTATTTAATCATGAATTAAGGTTTTAAAATTCAAAACATAGCTTAAAACAACATTACATAGAAAACTGGGGCAATGCGTGCGCATTACTATGGAATGCGTGCGCATCCCTGCTGCACTTATTCTAAGCAATCCTGCATCAGGAATGCGTGCGCATTGCTAGCCAATGCGTACGTATCCTACGCAGAAAAAGCCCTAAAACCTGTTTTTCATCCCTTAACGGTCTCTACTCGTTTCCAAACATCTTGCACATGAATTATAGCAGAAAAACAGTAGAAAAACATGTCTTTTAAGATCCAAAACAAAACTTAATCCTTAAACATCGTCTAGCTTAAAACATGATACAATATGCATCCAAAACATGCTCTGTTCTACTCTAAACCACAATTAGATTGTAAGAAGAGCTTCTTACCTTTAGCAAGCTTATTCCAACAGCAAAACTCAGAGAAACAGCAGCTAAAACCGATCTTTCTCTTATCAAAGCTTCAACTTTCTGCAATCAAAACGTTGCCTTCTTCACAACTATTCCGGCGCTCTACTCTGATCTGAAAACCGTCAAGAATTGCTTTAACAGCTGATTGAAAAACTCTCAGCCCTACTTTTTGCTCACACACGCAGAGAGTATATTGGAGGTGGAGAAAATCTGATTTCTAGTAGGTTATAAGAATTGTGGGGATTTATTTTCCTTAAATAGAAAATCCCAAAAAAAAAAGATAAAGATCTTATTATCTTCATTTATCATAAGATAAATCCCAAAAAAAGGATAAAGATCTTATTATCTTCCTTTATAATAAAATAAATCCTAAAAAAGATAAATATCTTATTATCTTCCTTTATCATAAAAATCAGATTTTTCTCCTTAAATATATACATATATATCTCGAAATAGATATATAGAATTTAACAAATACTTAAATTCCGAATAAAAGGAACCGAACCCAATATTTCGTTTTCTCAATATGACACGTCTGCTTTTTCCCGAAAATAGGAATATTACAATGTATCATTACCCTCACTGAAGAATTTATTATTTAGTCCAATACGCAAAAAATAATCACACATTTCTTGTGACATGAGAATTTTCCTTAACTAATTCATTTCATTAGCAATCTTGAAATTTACTAGTCAAAAACTAAATAAGGTTTAAATTTGATATTGACCCTTAGCAAATCATTAGCCCTTTTGGCTGTAATTTTTTTGGGGAACCTCTTGACTATTTATATGTCAAAATCAAAAATAAAAAAACCTTTTGAGTAATCAACAAAGTACTTTTTACTCAAAAACATGAAACTTTTTTCAATAATAGGTCATTTTTGGGACTGTGATGAAACTTTTAACTATGAGAGTACATTACAAAATATCGCTTTGTTCTTAGTTGGATAGTTGGGTAGGGTGGGGTAGGGATGATTGTGGTAGGATGGGATAAGTTAGGCGGGTAGCTAGGGTATGTTGGTGGGGAGGGGTGGGTATTATAAAAATAAAATAAAATACCAAAAACAACTATAAAAAAAATCATGCCTCCAATCCCCCTCCCCATCCCAATCAAAAAAGAAAATCCATCAATTAAATTTATGTTTCTTGTGAAACTCTCTTACCCCCGACCATCCACACCCAATTACTACAAAAAAATCTAGTGTCACATGAGTCTATAACAATATCATATAATAATAACAGTACAAAGTATCATAAGATTATAATAAGACACAAAACATAATTGTACAAGACCCATGATTGTTTAAAATGATAGGAATGATAATGATAATAATTTGCAACAGTACAAAATGACTATCCTAAATCAGTACCCGTAAAAATTGACAATGAAAAATATTCTTCCAAAACTTTTGACATCACAAAATGATCGAAACAAGATAAAATGAAAGGAAAAAATAACAATACATAATGTGTAACATATATTAGAATTGAATTGGAGAAAATATTTTGTGTATATTATTTACACTTGGAAAGAATACATTGCAGGTTACATATATAGTACATAATGGAGTATTCTAGAGACCGTATCAGTGACACAATAATCAAAAAATATCAATAGAATATATTACGATAAATGCATCCATACTAATGCGTTCACACTGCTATATACACGCTATTACCACCCCTCAAGTTGGCCGAGGGAGAAGGCCTAACTTGATACGTTGACGTTGAAACGCTGGATGGGGAAGAGACTTTGTGAGGCAGTCAGCGAGTTGATCTTGAGCATTAACATGTGCAATTCGAAGAGTGCCTTGCTGAACATTATTGCGATTAAAATGGTAATCAATCGCAACATGCTTCATACGAGAATGAAAGATAGGATCGGAGCAAAACTGAGTCATTCCGATATTGTCATAGTAAATAACCAGAGGCTGAGAGTTAGGTAGGCCGAGATCACGCAACAGGAAAGTAATCCAGCTAAGTTCAGTAATGATAGCGGCAAGAAATCTGTACTTGGATTCGGTGGAGGAGCGAGCAATGGTAGCTTGTTTCTTAGAACTCCATGAAATGGAATTCCGAACAAGATAAATAACATAGGCACTCATGGAAGAGTAGAAATCATTATTACCACCCCGGTCAGTGTTAGGGAGAGGGGCGAGTGGCGATGAAGTTGAATGCCATATGCAACGGTTCGAGCTAAATAACATAGTAATGGTTTTACATGAGCCTAGTAAACATCAGTCGGACAATGCATAAACTGAGACAATTTGTTCACATCAAAGAAAATGTTGGGATGAGGTATGTGAGATACTGAATACTACCCATAACCAGACGATAGTGAGAAAGATCATCCAAGGGTGACGTGACTGAGCAGTAAGGGAAGACATGCTAGCCAGTAACGGAGTAGCATTAGAATTAGCATGGTCCATTTGAAGTTTAGTAAGCAACTCAGAAGCATGGCGACGCTGAGAGAGAATATAGCCAGCTGAGTTAGGGACCACTTCAATGCCTAGGAAATAAGATATAGAACCAAGGTCCTTGAGGGTAATCCGAGCCCTTAAGGTAGTAATAAAGGACACCAAGGCATTATTTGGGATACATGTAACAATCAGATCATCAACATATACTAAAACATACAAAATAATGCCACACTACTAGAAAAACAGGTTTTCGAGGCGCTCAAAAATGCCCCCAAAAAGGGCTATGAGGGCGTTTTATAGCCAGGGGCGCTTCTGGAAAACGCCTCTTCAGTCGATGTGGGGATAGCTCCAACGCCTCTATATTATATAAGTGGTAACACCACAAAATGCCTTTTTAATTAGTAATTGATACGCTCAGAAATGCCTCAAAACTCATTGTGAGGATACGTTCCAGAATGCCTCAAACGATTCGCATTTGACAGTAAGCAAACGTCCTCACAAATGTGCGTCCAGTACGATTCAAAACGCCCCCTAGAGTTACATTTGGCATGCTACAAAACGCCCCATAAAATTGTATTAGGTATGTATGAAAGCGCCCTATAAAATTCTATTTGTCATATTTCAAAATGCCCCCATAAAGTTATATTAGGTATATATTAAAATGCCCCATAAAACTGTATCCGGTATTGTAATTGTAATGACATAAGATGCCCTAATATTCATTAATTGAATTCTATTATTGATATAAATGGAAATGCAAAAACTAAATAATACACCTGTAATCATATCAGAAATAAGATTCAAATTGCATTAACGATAAAGTTACAACGTCAAGAGAACATATATAATCATCACCATGCCATAGACTAATGTTCAAACAAAAAACAGTACATAATATCTCCATGTCACATGGTACAAATTCAAACCAAAACATTCATATTGATAAAAGCAAAATAGAGCATCATATAATCAAAAGGTTCATGCGCCAGATTACGTCGCTCTTCTACCTTCTTCTAACGTTGATAGTCTGTCTGCAAATGATTCAGTAGCATAAGATTGTAAACATCAATTTAACATATAACAAGATCTTGGAATTTGGGATATAGCACATGGAAAACAATGAACAACCACCTTAGAAGTAAATAGGAATACAAATATGCTACTAAAATTATAAGGGAAAGCAACCCAAGAAAAAATAACGCAATGCGAGATATAAAATCAAGAACTACCTCAGAGTAGCGCCATCCACCACATTAATCTTCATCCATAGTGAACACCTGTGACATTGATAAAATCTCTAAGATGTCTCAAAATAAAAGTAAACTAGTATCAATAAATATAGTGTCTTAAAATTAATTAAAGTAATATAAACTAGAATAAATAAGTATACCAAGTGCTTTGGCCAAGCAATTGCAAGTCCGATAATATCACCAATAGTTTCAAACATATCAAATGGTCGAAACAACTCTTCTGAAGGAACAACTGCTACTTGAATCAATATTGAACATGAATTTTTACCCAACACTTGACCTCCAACCACACATGTTGGGTCTAAAGATTGTAAATATCCTTCGGCAACAGTTTTTGAGGCATCAAAACAGCTTTTCATTGCAACATATCCATTGACCTACAATAGTTATCGTAGTGTAGGCAAGAAACAAGGACAAAAAAAAACACATTATACACTACCAATAAGAATTTGAAATGGTATACACTACCAATAAGAATTTGAAACGGTAACTAGCAATATCCGGAAAAAAAACACAATTATTTTCCTACCATAAACATTAAATGAAAGTGTCTTTATCCTTTGTATAATGCGTCTTTAAATTTTGTTAGGCAATTTGTTATCGGTTCGTGTGATGTTTGCAGGTCAGGCCTAGTGTGACTTTTATGATCAGTGAACAATGCACATGATGTTCTGGAATTGGAAGAGTTGTAGCTTTAGAGACTTCTTTCTCTAAAATTGAACATGAGATTTGTAGACTCCTGGAAATAAGCACTATCTTTTTCTCATTTTATCCCCCCCCCCCCGGCTGACTGGATTGTTAGCACACATTACTATTGTGTACTAAATGCTGTTAGTTTTAAATAACAAAATAAATAACTAGTTGCAGTAGATACTGTTAAACAAGGTAAATGTGTTCAATAAAGATTCACTTCACTCAAATCCATGAAAAAAAAAACCATTTGTAGCAAAATCTTTACTCAAAGCCGTAAAATACAAAATCTCTAAATGATGGATGACATTTGTTTGATCATACTCTGATCTTGGTTAAATTATTTTGTTAGTCAATAATGGACAAAAAAGCAAACCCTGAAGATCCAAGTTCATGGCCAAGTTTTGTACAAGAGGGAATACAAAAGATGCATATCGATTGTTTGATGAAATGTCATTATGTCAAGATGCGAAATATCCCCAACACTAGTCACATACAATACTCTCATACATGGGCTGTGCCGTAAAGGAAGCAGAGGAATTGTTAGCTCAAATTACAAATAGAGGATTAAATCCTGATGTTATCACATTTAACTCTCTAATATCAGGATACCGTGATGCTGGGGATACCAAAAGATGTCTGGAGTTGTACGATAAGATGAAAGCTTCAGGCATCAAACCTACCCTAAACCCTTACCATCCTCTCATTGCTTTAGCTAGAACAACAGAAACAGGACTTGTGCTGATACATCAAATTGTTAATGAAATGTCAGAGATGAAACTGTCTCCCGATAGACTCGTGTATAACGAGCTTATTCGTTGTTATGTGGATCATGGTGATATTGAAAACGCATTCTCCTTGCAGAGGCAGATGGTAGAGCACGGGATTTCTCCTGATAAAATGACCTACACTAGCCTGGTTTTGGGGCATTTTAAAGGAGGAAACACTGACAAAATTACGGATATCGTTAATGACATGAGGGCTAAAGATTATCTGCTCAGAAATGAGTTTCAAAGGATTTGATGAAGGGCATTCTCAAATAATCAAAACTTAGGAACATCTCCATGAAAGACATATTTGGCTTCAACTCACAAATTTAAGAGATGCAACTCCTTATTAAGACTTGCAAACGTGAAGATCTTGAATTCTTAATAAAAAAATATATCAGCAGATTCAGTCTATAATGGAGAAAAAAAATTGTCATAGAACAGCATAAAATGATACCTGCAATGGTCGACTAGTATGCGCGTGCTTCTGGGCATGCTTCTGGACAGATGAAGAAGAACGAACAGCTGAAGTGTTTACGGATGGATTGCTGTTTTGTTGATTTATCAAAGCACGTAAATCTGCCATCTCATCCATCAACTTTTTATTTATCTCTGCTTGCTCGCTATAACGTTCCTCGGACCGCTCCAAGCAGATTTATACTCCATAGCCATTCGATAGTTGGAGCCACGACTAGGAAAGTTGTCCCATAAATCAGAGGGGGCAACACCTCCTCCCATCATACGCACTCTACCATTTCTATCTTTTCCAATTACTTGCGCAAAGACATCGTTTGGGGAAATTTCATCAATTGTACCAACAGGGAGTTGACTACTCCTCTCATCCATCTCTTTCTGAAATTAATTGATTTAGTTAGCATAACTCATAGGAAAAAATACGAGTTATTACACATTAAATAACTTACCACAGCATTTGCCACTTCAATGCTTCTTGCATTCTTGTTTTTATCAAGGTAGCATGCTTTGAACATTTCCACGCGGGAAGGAGGCTGCACTACATTCTTATCCTTTGACTAGTAGACAATAAACACATGCATACTTAGAATTTGTAAAAATGACACTTTTATGATGTAAATGCCATATTACGTAGTAAAGAAAAGATAGAATCAATACCTTTTCATCATAAATTTGAGCATAAGACTTTTTTCCAGTCCTATGATGCATTGTTTTTTTCTTTCTAATTTTCTTGTTTCTTTTACTTTCAGCCTGAAATTATCAAATACAAGGATCACAACAAGTATTCTAGAAATCCTAACAAGTACTTTGCCAAGCCAGAAATCAAAATTTGAGGTATGGACAATATTTGAAGGATGATGAGGTATGATCAAGGTGCATTACCTGGCCTTCCACCTAAATTTTATTGGTTGTTCATATAACATTGAATAACTAACAATTTACATAGTGAGATATTGGAGAAACATACTATTGCAGCATCAGTTTTCCAGTACTTAATTAACTTTTTCCATTGGTCTTCAACCACCCTTGGGTCAATTTCTTGATTTTGAAAATCAAGTGGAGCATTTTCATCATAATGACGTGCTTTTAGATATGTCTTCCAATTTCTCCACCTATGTCCAATATACTGCAACATCCAATAATCCATTCCAGGCGGGACCTCGAATTTTTCCTTGCAATCAAAATCAAACATAACATTAGTTGCCAATTTGAGGATAAAAAATTCTAAAGATGTAATATAACTATTTCATTTCAATCGAACTTACCTTCACGATAGCAATCATCTCATCCTTCTTTTTCTTTGGCATATGATGCCAATTTTTGTGATCAAGTGGGGCATAATAGCCATTTCTAGCAACAGATCCAAGGAACTCAACAAATGTTGATTTGGTGGGTCCTATTGGTTGACCTAACTGATTGCATGTTACCTTCTCTTTCGGGTGTCCTTTAGGCCGGCCCCATATCCTAACCATCAATGTGGGTCCTCGAACTTTTTTCATTATATTGACCTCCATATTCTCCTCATCTCCTACCAAAATAAAAATTAATAGAAGACTTGTGAACTTATCTTATGAATTACACGTTTGATAAAAAAAGCTTCATAAATAGCATGTACTAAATTGTTCTAAAAAATTACCATTATGTTCATACTCAATAGGATCATCCTTATTTTGCTCAATTTGAATATCTACATAAAACATGTCCACACAAAAGTCACTTATAATAATTTGCATGAGAGAACAAACAAGTCATGGTTATGGTAAGAAAGAAAAGTCAACCACATTAAGTAAAGGTCCACCACATTACCATCTGCTCTTTCGTTTGGTAAATGATTGTTTTCATTTGTCTCGATGTCCTCATCTCTAAGCACAAAACTTCTTTTCCAGCCGTTCTTTCTTTTACGCACCGCGCATGTTATTCAACATTTAAGCATTTTTTTTGGCCAAGAAATCTCAATCTGCATATTTTCCAAATAGTTGGCAATCTCACACAGCCACAAGCAATTTTCACTAAGAACAAATGAACAGCCTTAATATTGTAAATATACACAAAACACCTTCGAAATCATAAACAATTATAATCAAGTCGAAAAATAAATAAACGAATCACCAAAACAGAAAAGCAAACTCAAGTCATCATATGCACAAAGACACCTCACCACAAAACAACCTAAACATACTTATTTTACTTACCCCCAACCATTTCTAATAACACCATTGTTATTGTTATAGACTACAGAATACAAACAAAAGCGATAAAGCAAAAAATAGAACCCCTTCTCTCACCTAATGATCTTACATAGAGCAGAAATGTATCAGCCTACAACCAAAATAGCAATTCTGTCAAAGATACTAAATACACAAAGTTGAAGCAAATTTTCAGTCTATGAAAGGGAAGGAAGAAAACTCATAGCATGATAACCCTGGGAATGTTCTAATGCTATGCTGTGTGTCTACATCCTATTAATTAGTAATGTTAAACCTTATGTCTTAGTCATTAAGAGTAATTTTCATTAATATAAAATTTCAATGTATACAGAGGCAAATACTTTTGAACATACATAGTGATAAATACTTTGTCGTAACATCTCATTATGAAACTTGGTAAGAAACAAACATCATATGAGAGAGGGAGGTTCTTTTCAAAACAGGGCATAATAATTCATAGTAGAAGAAACCAATCATCACTGAAACAACAATGTATGATACATAAATTTACTAATTATGGTTTGCCCATGCGCTCAATCATAATGAACTCTTGATAAATTAAGCCGACATCAATGTTTCTTCAACTAGACACACAACATAGTTTAGAGATTTATAAATAATAACAGAGCAAAACATGTCAACAAAATGGTGGAACATAAAATAAGAAAACCGTCCCCCGAGAATCTATATGGCTAATTATAGTAGTAACTTCAAAGTATTCTTAAAATTTGGGATCATTCAATGATCAAAAGTTTGAACTGAGAATACCATTTTTGACGACAATGTATGGAGTTGAATCAAAAGGGATCCTCACCCTTGCGGGTTAAGCAACAAATTAAAGTATTGTAATACTATAAATTGTATCAACATTTAAGCATAACACTTCATCATAACACACTAGAACCAGTACTAAAGTTTGCAATAAAATACTCTAAATTTGACATTCAACATTTATTAGTGTTTATAATGATTTTGGGCTTGAAGAATAAACTCTAAAACGAGAACCGCTTGTTTCCGTTTCCCGCTTGGCCTATAACCATATAATCCCTGCTGCCTTGTCTTGTAGAACTACTTTATTTTAAAGCCACAACACTAATTACTTGAAGATAAAAATTAAAACTCAACAAGAAGGAAAGAGAACTAAGCATCACAATCTCCATCTAAAAGACTAGCATGATAAGAGACCAAAAGGAGGAAGTTTCAAATGTTCAAACCAAACCACAATTCCATCACTTGGGCACAAATCATCAGAATTAAACAAATATTTCAGATTTAATGGGAAGAAGAGTGGTTGCCTCCATTTCAAGTGAATTCAGCAAAGCTCTGTAGATTCAACGGTGGAGAAAATAAGAGGGAAGAGAAAATTTTGAACTCACTTTGACACATACTCAGTCCACACAATTCCCCTACCTCGGTCTCAACCCCGAATCAACACAACCATCAACAATATTCTAATAAATCATATGCATATTCATTACTTCTATAAATACAAAACAACGAAAAAAGAAAGAGAAGATGAAAAGGGGAAGAGAAGAATTGAAGCTCCATTTGCAGAAACAATGAATGATTTTGTTTACCTGCAATTTCCGATCGCCGAGAAATTTGGGTGCTCGGTTCTGTGAGTAGCCGCTTCTCTGATTCTTTCTCTTCTTTTTCCTGTTTTTGACGAAAAAGTGGGAGGGTAGGGTTTAAGTGTTACGCGGGTTGATGGAAAAAAAGCGGTAAATTGTTTCAGCGCTGAATGTTTTGTATTTGTGTTTGATTTTTTAGAAGAATTCGTGCTAAAAGTCAAATGGGGCATTTTCTAACCATCCCAATATTATTTTCCATATTTTTTGCACACATAAACTCCTCTTGAGGAGTTTCCCAATAACCCATAAGAAATTGTTGCTGCGTTTGACTACCAAACGTACGGATTGGGTTTTTTTTTATACATTTTTTTAAAAGTGTCCCAAAAAATATGTCATAATATCTACTTTTTCTTGTAGTGCCACCAGAATTGTAGATAAAAAGAGATGCGTCAGCTTGAGAATTTTTGAAAAGGCGTGATAATAGAAATCCCTCAAATCGTAGATGGATTTTCGAAGCCAACAAACATGATGAGGACGAGACGAGTCCACAAAGAAAGTTGGCTGAGAGGGATAAACATCCTCATGTAGTGTTCCCTGCAGAAAAGCATTGTTAATATCAAGTTGCCTCAAGGACCACCCATGCGTTAGAGCAATCAAAACCACACAAATAGTGGGTTGGTTAACTACCGGACGGAAGGTATCTGAATAGTCAACACCAGTGCGTTGTAAGCCCTTTTGCCATGAGCCGAGCCTTGAACCGATCAATGGAACCATCGGGTTTGTATTTTAAGCGAAAAATCCACTTAGAGGCAGTAACATTATAGGATGGATTTGTTAGGAAATCACTAGTTTAACGCAACGGAATTTAAAATTTGATTTCCTTTTACTAGATTGTTCTTCTTTTAATGCAACAAACATGTTAAGTAGTTTGACGGTTATACCTCAATGATCTATAAGATCGTTGCTTTGACCGTCAATGGAGAGCAGTACAGTGCGCAAGCCATCCACGAGTCCGGCCTCTATCGCTAATCCACACGAACTCCTCACCGGAATCCTCCTTGGATTGCTATTGGAAAACTCCGGTTGCTAGACCGGCCTTTTTCCTCTCTCACAAACTTACTATGGATTGCTCTCTATTTTACACAAGAACTATGAGCTCTTGCAATTGGGATGTACAAAAGAGCTTGACACCCACTTCCTTTATATAGGCAAAGTGGCGCCCCATATGGTGTGGAGGAGAAGAAAACCTTTCCTAATAAAATAGGAAAATCAATTAGATTGATTTATCTGTTTTATTATAATTAATTTTGCAAATATCTTATATTGAGTATAATTATCTTATTACCATAAATCTATTTTTCCTAAATCAATTAATATCTTATATTAATATTATGGTAATTTTATTAATTAAAGTGCACAATCCAAGTGTATCTTATACACTTAAAATTGGCGCCCCATTAGTCACTAATTGACTTCCGGAATATTCTTTAATTAATATAATTTATATATAATTAATAGCTTGTATTTTATTTATTCATAATAAATAAATACCACCATATTAATTTACCACTATAACTTTTATAGTCTAGAGATAAACTTTCCTTATTTGGTTATCAACTATAACCGCATTTTAATCCGACTCGATGTTCATATGTGTGTGACCCGATTGGTTTCGGAATATGTTGGCCGTAGACACAAAGTGCAATTTACTAAAATGCCCTTCATGCCTAACGATCACGGGATAGCGTCTAGCAACACACCGTGACTACCAATCATTGGAAGAGTCAAAATCAATGACTACTACCTTTCATGTGAAGCAGTTACCGTGTAACTTACAATCCTATCACTGTATTAATATCCATACGATCATATCTTGAGTGTCAATACATTAACGATTGTATCCTATAATCCGGATATCATGCTCTCTCGGGATAACACATTTATTCCCACTTTGCAAAGATTCTCGAGAGCTAGACATTCCTATAAGAAGGTCATTTCGGATATTCGATCCCAATCATAGGATACGCGATTCCCGGATGACCAATAATGTATACTCTGCATACTTCAATATCATACCCAATCACTACCGCATGATGTCCCCGTGGCTAGGGGAAATCTCAATAGTGTCAAAGCATGACAATCCACACCGTGATCCCATGAAGACTCCTCTCAAAAGGATAATTACACAAACACCATATAGTGTGACACTTAATGTAAGTGGGTCAGTCTAACGTATGCATTCTCTAATACACGTCCACGTACAGTTCAAGTGTCTCTACACTTTGTTAAAGGAGATCTATCCCTACCTTCTATAAGATAGAAGACATCCAATACGTGCTAGTCTTGTTATACTATCATTGTCCCATTTGATAGTACATAAGACTAGAGACATTTAAGTACCTAAACTAGTTTTAGTGATTAGAGATCACATCAACCATAATCACTGACATGGTTTCTCTATCACAGTTTCATTCTAGGGACATTACTATATATGTACATCAAATAATATGAAGATTAACAATATATAATAACATAAGTACTTTTATTAATCATAATAAAGTTATTAAATGAACTAAATAGACTGTAAACAACCCGACCCAGTCGGATCTGGTCTAACCCGATTGGGTTTAGGACACCATTCCAACAATCTCCCACTTGGCCTAAAGTCAATCACCCATATTCCTAAGCCCATGCAAGTGAACATGTTTCTCATGCTTTTCTTGAGACAACGCCTTGGTTAATGGATCAGCTATGTTATCATCCGTGTGGACTTTCTCTATCTTTACATCTCATCTATCTACTATCTTTCTAATCAAGTGATAGCGCCGTAGTACATGTTTGGACTTCTGATGAGACCTTGGTTCCTTTGATTGAGATATCACTCTATTATTATCGCAGTACAGAGGCTCTGGACCTTCAATGGAGGGAACCACACAAAGCTCAGTAATGAACTTCTTAATCCAAACTACTTCCTTTGCCGCCTCCGAGGCTGCTATGTATTCGGCTTCCGTTGTAGAGTCTGCAGTAGTCTCCTGCTTGGAACTCTTCCAGCTCAATGCTCCGCTGTTAAGCATGAAAACAAATCCAGATTGTGACTTAAAGTCATCCTTGTCAGTTTGGAAACTGGCATCTGTATAACCTCGTAATACTAAATCATCGTTCCCAAAAACCAGGAACATATCCTTAGTGCGTCTTATGTACTTGAGGATATTCTTGACAGCAATCCAGTGACCATCACCTGGATTGGACTGGTACCTACTAGTCATACTAAGAGGGTACGAGACATCTGGTCTAGTGCATAACATGGCATACATGATAGAGCCGATTGCCGAAGAATAAGGGATCTTAGTCATTTGTGCCTTTTCCGCCTCTGTCTTAGGACTCATTCCTTTCGACAGGTAGACCCCATGTGACATGGGTAGCAATCCTTTCTTGGACTGCTCCATGCTGAATCTCTTCAGCATCTTGTCTATATAGGTGGATTGCGACAGACCAAGCAACCTCTTAGATCTATCTCTATAGATCTTTATTCCTAGAATATAGGCTGCCTCACCCAAGTCCTTCATTGAGAAGTTCTTGGATAACCAATTCTTTACTGATTGTAACATTGGCACATCATTCCGTATGAGCAATATGTCGTCTATATAAATCACTAAGAATACAATGGCACTTCCACTAACCTTCATGTAAACACAAAGCTCATCTTCGTTCTTGATGAAATCAAACTGTTTGATTATCTCATCAAATCGAAGATTCCAACTCCGAGAAGCTTGCTTTAATCCATAAATAGATCTTTGCAGTTTACACACCATCCTGGTGTCATTGGTTGTGAAACCCCCAGGCTGTGTCATATACACCTCCTCAGACAGGTTCCCATTAAGGAAAGCTGTTTTCACATCCATCTTCCATATTTCATAATAATGGTATGCTGCAATAGCGAGCAAAATTCTAATGGATTTTAACATGGAAACAGGCAAAAAGGTTTCGTCATAGTCAACTCATTGTCTTTGCTTCTAACCCTTTGCCACCAACCTAGCCTTGTAGGTGGTCACGTTACCGTCCATGTCGGTCTTTCTCTTAAAGACCCATTTACACCCTATAGGAACTATTCCCTTTGGTGGATTAACTAAGTTCCAAACTTGGTTGTCTTTCATGGATTTGATTTCAGAATTCATGGCTTCTAGCCATTTCTCTTACTCAAGCCTTAATAGAACTTCCTTATAAGTTATAGGGTCCTCATCTTCCATGAGATACACGCCAATGTACCTTTCAGGTTCACGGCGTTCCCTGGTGGATCTTAGAGGTGCTACTGTGTCCATGGTAGAGGCTGATGTCACATCTGTGTGTGGCGAGTCCTTTACTTCCATCAACTGACTGTTATCCATAAGTGGTTCGTGAATTTCTTCAAGACCAATCTTACTCCCACTGACCCTATCCAGAATAAACTCTTTTTCCAGAAAGTGGCCAGTCCTGGCAACAAACACCTTTTGTTCCTCAGGATGGTAAAATTGGTATCCTCTAGTTTCTCTAGGATAACCCACAAACATACATTTGTCGGATCTTGCCACTAATTTGTCAGGCATCATCCGCTTCACGTAAGTCGGACAACCCCAAGGTTTAAGATATGCCAGATTCGGTTTCTCTTGGCAAATGGTGTAGAATCAACCGTCTTTGATGGAACTCGGTTCAGTGTATAGGATGATGTTTCTAGAGCATACCCCCAAAATGATTTTAGGAGAACTGCATAGCTCATCATGGATCGTACAATGTTCAACATGGTACGGTTCCTCCTCTCAGATACGCCATTCATCTGAGGCATACCTCGAGGGGTCCTGTTGGTCCCTTTGGAAAGGCTAACACAAGTTTAGAGGAAGGGTGAATAAACTTGTCACCAAAAACTTTCCTTAAAGAGGAAGTACTCCAAGAACTGAGTTTCTCTGAAACTCAAACTGACCTTCAGTTCAGTTTTTGTTCATGTCCCTTAACTTGTGCGGAGTTCAGCTAACTCAACTGAGTACAAGTCAATACTGACTTATTCTTGTTCTAGTTAACTGTCAGCAGATAGAACTAGCCTTTAGTGCGATAGATGTGTCAATAAAGATCTGAACCTCCTAAGTATCAGTTTTGTGCTGACTCAGTGTCTAACGTTTGCTGAGTGTGAAGATAACAAGATAGAGTAATAATTAAATCAATCACAGCACAAATGTAAATACATAAAGTAAATAAACACAAGATTTGTTTGTGGAAGTTCCGGGTGGTGTAATACCGTACGTCTCCCCTTCTCCTGTGGTGTAGGAGGTATCACTACAATCTTGAGATAACCGTTACAAAATCCTAGTACAATGACAGTCCTTCACGACACCCTAGTTTCACTGTCTACACATAATGAAGAAAGGTAGGATTGCTCCCTTCATTCTGCACACTGATCCTTCGGAGGTGGAATGACTCCTTCACCAGCTCACCACTCACAAACACACAGTCCGCAGATTGCACCAATAGCTGTGGCAACTAAGTTGCAACCGTATGAAGAAAGGTGAAATTGCTCTCTTCAAACTATGCATAGCCAACCCTTTATCACAAAGGTTAGGTTTAGAATTAATCAAGGATTAATTCAGTGAGCCGTTTAATTCTTCTGGATATGGCGTTGTAGCTCCAAGATGCCTTCTTCCCCCTTTGTGGGTTGCTGAATCTTTCTTTTAAATCTTCAAGGCAATTATGTTGGCTTCCCCTTTTTCTAGATATGAAATCTGATTTCCTGGATCTGGATCTTTAGATATATGCTTTTTAAAACTTCACAGATCCCCCTTTCTCAATCCTTTTTCTCTGTGTATTTATAGGGATGATGCAACGGTCAACCAGCTCTTGTAGCCGTTACATTTGTCATTTAGCCAACGTTCATCTGTACGACCTTTTGTCGTTTTGTCAGTTTAAATTAAACAAGGCCTTAACTCAGTTTTCTACTCTTCTTCAAAACTGAGTACCTTGTATTCTTGACATCCGACTTTAATTGACGAAGTCGCAGTACACCATTCAGTTTCTTCTTCTCATGATAGCTGATAATCTTTGTCCTTAAGATTATTCAGTTTTACATGATCTATAGTTCTATTTTCAGGTCACCACAGACTTGCCTGAATCCTGACTTATAGTCACGACTTGATCAGCTTCTAACTGAGTTTGCCACCTCAGTTCTTCAGTCTTCAACAACTGAGTCTGTGTCCCTCAGTTCTTCAGTCTCCTAGATAAGCCAACTGAGTCTGTGTGCCTCAGCGAACTTATCTTCTTTAGTTTTCTCATAACTGAGTTTGCTCCCTCAGTTCTTCATATATAAACACTCAGTTTTCTTGTTGCGACTCAGCTGTTTGCCTAGTTTCTAATAATTACAATGCTTGTCTGAATTAACCTATACAAGGTTCAGACTCTCGATAGAACTTATACATTTGTCTCTAGACTGTTTTCTTTCTTCTTCTTTTATTATAACAGGTAGTTATGACTTCATCACCGTGGGTTATAAGTGATTTTGTTAATTGCGTGACGAACCATCATCAAAACACAAATATTATTTCCAACAATTTCCCCCTTTTTGATGATGTGTCATAACCCTCCCTAAAAGCAATAATAAAAGAATAATGCAAGAAGACATAACAAAACAAATTAAGATAACAAACTAAACATCTGAGTTCAACAAGGATAGTGCCACAACAAACTTAGTTACTAATAATGATTACAAATTTTGTTTTTCTAAATTCATCCACTTTTCTCCAACAAAGATACTCCTTTTTGTCTCTAGGAGTCTTCTAGCTTTTCCTTCTTCTTCTGATTCACCAACTCTAGGCTTGATCTCTAAATATTCATTTAGCAATTGATTTGCCTCTTCATTGTTCTGATTTCTAAACTTTATCAAGATCTTTTTGATTTATTCACTCATCACCTTCTCTTCTTCCTCTGAAATAAGACTAATCTCCTTCCCTTTAGTCTTTTCCCCCTCAGTTCTTGTACATCCATCTTTTGCTGCTTTTAGAAAATCTTTCAATCTGATACAGATTGTCAGTTTCTTCCTGATACTCAGCACAACTTTACTGAGGTTTCTTCATCTTTTTCAGTTCTCGTTTCTGTGAAGGTCTCTTCTATAATCAACTCCTCGATCAGAATGTCAATTGCTTCTTCATTCTGTTGAATAGACAGTAGATCAATAGTCTGTAGATCAGCATCTATTTGTTCATCTTGTTCTTCAATCAGACGTTTGGCATAGGCCTCTTTAGCTTTCTCTTCTTTAGCTTTTTCTTTGTCAGCTTTACCAGCATCACCTTCAATTTTCTCTTCCCCATTAATTGAAGATATGCGAAATCTTTCTTCAAATAACTTAAGTAAGGTGATGATGTTGGAATATTGGTGTAAGCCTGAGTAATGTGCTCTTCCAATGAAATCATGTAAGTTAAAGAGCTGCTGCTGTAGAGCTTGCATCACACTTTCAATGATCTCTTCCCAACCTTTAAGTTTTTCTTCAGTTTCAATTTCTTGATGCTGAGATCCTTCAGTTGTCGATTTTCTTGTAGATGCCTCATGAACTTGAGATGAGGAGCTGGCCATAGGATAATAAAAATGAACATCATGACTTGTCAGTTCCTTTTCATACTTAGCTTCGCAAAATTCAGCGTCCTCCACAACTTCTCTTTTCTCTTCAGTGTACACTCCAAAAGTCACAGTTTGAGGTTCACTTTCTTCAGATTCTTCATCATTTCCTTCAGTTTCATCATCACTCCCTTCAGTTTCATCACCAATTTGAATCACATCTTCAGTTTCAGTTTTCTTGGCCTGAAACTTGTTCCACATCCTCTTCTGTCTTCTCAAGGTTCTGTCATCCAAAATTACTGTACCACTTGAACTGGAGTCTGAAACTTCACTCCATTCTTCTTTTTCAAAGAATTTCCTCTTTTTCACTTCAGTGGACACTGATTTGTGTTTCACTTCTGTTTGAGTGGATTTTGAAATCAAGAAATGATCTACTATCCATTGAACTAGATAGGTGAATCCCTTTTTCAATAAAAGCTTTTCACCAGTAGCGTTTCTTTCCTTGGCTCTCTCTTTCTCGTCTGAAATTTGCTTTATCAATTGATTGAGAACAAACTTGTTCCAATCCAATCTCTCCTCAAACCAAATAGCATAGATCAGCTTTAGTTTATCTGTCGAAAGAGTGTAGAAATTCCGAGCATGACCAATGACATTTCAGGTCAGAAGGATCGTCAAAAATGCAAATTCTGGTTTCTGTTGATAGATCGATCCACTAAGGTTCTTCTCATTCTTTTTGATTGCAGTGACGTTCCAAAGTTTTCTCTTTTATTCATTTCCAAAGGTGAGGGATGAAGAGCCTCCAGTTATGTCTAGACCAAGCACCAGGGAGAGAAATTGTTCATCAACGGTGAAGCTTTTATCTTCAACCTCTGTTCTGAAGCTTTTTCCCTCAATGGTGATTACTGCATTCTTGTAGAAGTCTCTGATGGTTTCTGGGCATAAAGCATCGACCTTTGTATCAAACAGATTTTCAAGTCCCCGAATCTTTTTGATTTTTCTAACAATTCGAGTTGAGAGAGTGGAGTGTGAAAATTTCTGACAGAAATTATCCAGGCTTGTAGTGATTCCTTCGTCGATGTTGTATCGATCCATGATTTTCTGATTTAGAAATTCTTTGAAAGAACTTTGAATGCTTTGAAGTTGATTGAACAGGATTCCGTCAAGATTGCGTCCTTCAATCGTTTTCAAAATGAGAGTCGTGTCACAATCAATGAGATTTGTAGGGATGTACATCTATTTTTTCTCCTAGATTGACACGTGGCTTCGAGTGATTTGTCATGTCAGCCCAAGCGTCAGATGGTAGCTAGAAAGTTTTCTGCTTTTGACCAAATTGTCCTTCATCAGCTTGTGCATTTTCAGCTTTGTGTAGAAGTCAATTTTTCTGAGGATTTTGCAATAAAAACTGACTTTTCCTGCAAAATAGTTTTAAGTTTTCTTTGGTACCCATGTTTTCTTGGGTCCGGCTAGATTAGTTACCGAAGTATAACTTTCAGTTTCCTGGTTGAGAGAATTAAGCCTTCTCAACTTTTTCTTGATAAACCATTACGCTCAGCCTTAGTTGATTTCACAAGGGTTCTTTTAGATTTTTCATCTTTGATTTCTTTGTGTAATCCACTAGGTCTTCCAGTAACTTGATGTCTAGAGTTGATACTTTTTGAAGTCTCAAGACTGGGTAGGGGTGTGGGATCATCATTGCTTTTGTCAAATTTACTGAGTATTAACCTTTCAGCAAGATTTGACATCTTAGTTTCAAGAAACTCATTCCAATCTTTTGCTTTGCCAAGTTCTTTGTCTTTTTGTCTTAACTCCAATGTGAGTTTTTCGGTTAACTTGACAAGTTCAGAGTTCCTCTGACTGAGTTCAGCGAATGATAACTGACTTGAAGAATGTACCTTTTCTTGATGATTTGATACGGTTTTAAGATCTGCGTGCACATTCTTTTGTTGCTCTAAAGAGTCTTCTATAAGTAACATGCAACAACTTCTTTTCTTCTTCTTCTCTTAGTGATGGAACTTCTCTGGATTTGTCTATATAAACATTGAAGTTTGTATCCACATCATCACTGAGTTGAGGTTCTTGATTTGTGTGCAGACTTGTCGCACTGAACCTGTCAAATAATTGATCCTGAAAATCAGATACATTTTGCAAACAATTAACCAGGGGGTGAATAAGCCAACTTCTAATTCTAGATGTAGTCATTGAGATTAAACTAGGTGTTTTTACAACTGATACCGTGAAGGCTCTTCAATAACTGGTTTCTTTGATATCCTTGGATCACTTCCAAGAAGAAGAACTGCTCCGATACCAATTGTTGGTCCCTTTGGAAAGGCTAACACAAGTTTAGAGAGGGGGTGAATAAACTTGTCACCAAAAACATTCCTTAAACAGGAAGTACTCCAAGAACTGAGTTTCTCTGAAACTCAAACTGACCTTCAGTTCAGTTTTTGTTCCTGTCCCTTAACTTGTGCAGAGTTCAGCTAACTCAACTGAGTACAAGTCAATACTGACTTATTCATGTTCTAGTTAACTGGTAGCGGATAGAACTAGCCTTTAGTGCGATAGATGTGTCAATAAAGATCGGAACCTCCTATGTATCAGTTTTGTGCTGACTCAGTGTCTAACGTTTGCTGAGTGTGAAGATAACAAGATAGAGTAATAATTAAATCAATCACAGCACAAATGTAAATACATAAAGTAAATCAACACAAGATTTGTTTGTGGAAGTTCCGGGTGGTGTAATCCCGTACGTCTCCCCTTCTCATGTGGTGTAGGAGGTATCACTAGAATCTTGAGATAACCGTTACAAAATCCAAGCACAATGACAGTCCTTCACGACACCCTAGTTTCACTGTCTACACATAATGAAGAAAGGTAGGATTGCTCCCTTCATTCTGCACACTGATCCTTCGGAGGTGGAATGACTCCTTCATCAGCTCACCACTCACAAACACACAGTCCGCAGACTGCACCAACAGCTGTGGCAACTAAGTTGCAACCGTATGAAGAAAGGTGAAATTGATCTCTTCAAACTATGCACAGGCAACCCTTTTTCACAAAGGTTAGGTTTAGAATTAATCAAGGATTAATTTAGTGAGCTGTTTAATTCTTCTGGATATGGCGTTGTAGCTCCAAGATGCCTTCTTCCCCCTTTGTGGGTTGCTGAATGTTTCTTTTAAATCTTCAAGGCAATTCTGTTGGCTTCCCCTTTTTCTAGATATGAAATCAGATTTCCTGGATCTGGATCTTTAGATATATGCTTTTTAAAACTTCACAGATCCCCCTTTTTCAATCCTTTTTCTCTGTGTATTTATAAGGATGATGCAACGGTCAACCAGCTCTTGTAGCCGTTACATTTGTCGTTTAGCCAACGTTCATCTGTACGACCTATTGTCGTTTTGTCAGTTTAAATTAAACCAGGCCTTAACTCAGTTTTTACTCTTCTTCAAAACTGAGTACCTTTTATTCTTGACATCCGACTGTAATTGACTAAGTCGGAGTACACCATTCAATTTCTTCTTCTCATGATAGCTGATAATCTTTGCCCTTAAGATTATTCAGTTTTATATGATCTATAGTTCAGTTTTCAAGTCACCACAGACTTGCCTAAATCCTGACTTATAGTCACGACTTGATCAGCTTCTAACTGAGTTTGCCACCTCAGTTCTTCAGTCTTCAACAACTGAGTTTGTGTCCCTCATTCTTCAGTATCCTAGATAAGACAACTGAGTCTGTGTCCCTCAGCGAACTTATCTTCTTCAGTTTTCTCATAACTGAGTTCGCTCCCTCAGTTCTTCATATATAAACACTCAGTTTTCTTGTTGCGACTCAACTGTTTGCCTAGTTTCTAATAATTACAATGCTTGTCTGAATTAACCTATACAAGGTTCAGACTCTAGATAGAACTTATACAATTGTCTCTAGGTTGTTTTCTTGCTTCTTCTTTTATTATGCACTATAACAGCTAGTTATGACTTCATCATCGTGGGTTATAATTGATCTTGTTAATTGCATGACGAACCATCATCAAAACACAAATATTATTTCCAACAGGTCCATTCAGGTAGAATCCTATTCTCCTTCAAATAGTCTTGAAACTCTCCATCTAGGTACTCTCCACCTCGATCAGATCGAAGTGTTTTGATTTCTCTTCCTAGTTGTTTCTCCACTTCACTTCTGAATTCTTTGAACTTTGCAAAGGCCTCAGACTTATACTTCATTAAGTATATACAACCATAGCGTGAATGGTCATCAGTGAAAGTGATAAATTAAGAGTATCCTCTTTTGGCTTGAATTGATATTGGGCCACATACATCAGTATGTATGTGCTCAAGCAATTCATTGGATCTTATCCCTTTGCCACTAAAAGGTGACATTGTCATCTTCCCAAGTAAACAAGCTTCGCATTTATCAAACGATTCGTAATCAAATTGATCCAAAATTCTATCTTTATGGAGTTTGGAAATGCGATTCTGATTTATATGGACAAGTATACAATGCCATAAGTAGGATTCATTCAAGTCATTTGTCTTGGCTTTCTTGTTATTTATATTAAGTACGTCAACATTCATATCTAATATGTATAGACCGTTGCTAAGTATGCCAGTACCATAAAAAATTCAATCACGTGAAAAAGAACAACATTTATTCTCAAACGTAAATGAAAATCCATCAACATCTAATGCAGAAATAGAAATAATGCTCTTCGTAAGAGCAGGGACAAAATAACAGTGATTAAGTTCAAGTACTAGCCCACTGGGCAATGAAAGAAAATAAACTCCAACGGCTAGTGCAACAACACTTGCTCCATTTCCTACGTGTAGGCCCACCTTTCCTTTCCTTAGCTCTCTAGTTCTTCTTAGTGCCTACATATTTGTACAAATATGAGGACCACAACCAGTATCTAATACCCAGTGGTTAGACTAAGAAGAAGAAATATTGATCTCAATCATAAATATACCTGAAGTTGAAGCATCAGAATGCTTCTTCTTGGTACTCAAGAAGCCTATGCAGTTTCTCCTCCAATGTCCGGTCTCACCGCAATGGAAGCAAGCATCCTTGGATTTGTCTTTTGCTATCTTAGGCGTTGGCTTAGGTGCAGCCTTCACCTTCTTGGACTTTTTCTGGGCTTTGGCCTTGCCCTTGCTTGAAGTGACTAGCAAAACTTGCTTTCCCTTCCCCACAGTGCCCTCAGCAGTTTTCAACATGTTCAATAACTCCGCAAGGGAGCAATCTATCTTGTTCATGTGATAATTCATCACGAACTACGAGAATGAATCAGGTAGAGATTGTAGAATCAAGTAAATACTCAATTCTCGTTCCAACTTGTGGCCCAGCTTCCCAAGCCTCTCTATGTACCCGATCATCTTAAGCACGTATGACCCCACAACAGTCCCAGATGCCATCTTACAACTAAACAGGGCCTTCGAGACCTCGTACCTCTCAGTGCGAGACTGGGAAGCATAGAGTTCCTTCAGGTGGACCATGATTGTATAGGCGTCCATAGACTCATGATGTTTCTGCAGTTCGGGTGTCATAGAAGCAAGCATGATACATGTAGCATTAGTCATGTCAGAACAGTGCTTGTTATACTTCTCGATAGCATCCGCAGCCGAACCCTCAACGAGCTTTTCCAGTAGGGCCTCGTCCAAGACATAGCCAATCTTCTCATGTCTCAAAACGATTTTGAGGTTTCTTTCCCAATCGAGAAAATTAGTTTTGTCAAGCTTATTGTCAATGATAAAACGAAGGTTCAATTTGTTTGACATTTTCTACAATAATAAATAAAGATAGAATAAGTAAAAGCTCATGTATAAAAAACCTAAATTTGCATATAAAATTTTATAAGGTTTTACTCCCACTAGCCAAATATTCCTAATTGGCTTTCAAGAATTTAATTAATTCTTTAGTGGATGGAATCCTATCTAGTTGACTCTATCCCCGACGTGGGCCGATCGACCGGGTCAATTTTGAAGGTGGGTACCTATTACTAATCGAATCTTATTCGATTTCCATTGGTTGACTAGTCAACTTTTTGACAATTCACATCTCTATGTGATAGCCACCCCTTGTCTCTAAAATCATATGGTCCTGACGTGGGCCAATCACCGCAAGTTTCTTAGTCGAGTCGTAACCCAAATATTCATGAGATCTCATAACGATCATAGCTCGATAATGACGATATACCCAAGGTAGGTCAACTCCCGACGTGGGCCGATCAGTTGGATCCGAACAAGGGCTCTTCACCATCACTATAATATTGGGAGACAATTCTGGCTCGATTTTTTTCGTGGGAATAATTTTAAATTAATTCACTTAATTAATTGTGTTTAATTATGGTCTCATCTACTATGTACATATTACTACGATATCATAGAAAGTAAAACATACACAACATTCCGCGCACAAAATAACCGGTATGATCTTGGACTTTTCCTAAGTGCGGTTTCGAATAAAAACTGACGAAACCGTGGGTCACAAACTAAGGGTGTCTGCAACCGCCAATAGGATCTTTATTTCTGTACGCCAATGGGTTCTTTATCTCCTTTTGGTCTTCATCTTCTTGCTCCATTCTTGTTACATAATAATCTATCTAATAAATAATTACAGCCGCCGCACACGGGGGGGGGAGCTAACGGGAATGGGAAAAATGCAAAAAGTAAACTAGGTCACGTTCTTCATAACGGCCTAGGACAATTTTTCAAAAACCAACATAAAGAAAACAATATATCCTATTGGTCGATTCCATGATCAATCGGGGTCCATATAATCACATTATATCTACACATCTAATCCATACAATTTTATCTTATGAAAAAGATTAAATTCTAATTTTAACTACTTATGCGTCTTATTTTATCACATCAAATAATTAAATAACATTTAATTAATTATATGACTTAATCGAAAAGAAAATTAACATTTAATTTTAAATCGATTTTAATTTTATTTTTATTAAATTTGAACTATTCAAAATAAAACTAAAATTATAAAAGTCTCCAATTTGTTTCCTTTATTTTTGGTTCTTAGCCAAAAGGGATTCCTTTGGTTTCCTAAACCAAAAGGCATCTTCCAAAACCAAATTTGGTTTAGGCCTGGCCACTTTCCAAAATCAAAATTTTGGAAGTGGCCTAGGCTTAGGCCTTTTACAAATCAAATATTTGAAAAGGTCCTAGGCCTATTCCAAATCAATTATTTGGAAAGGCCAAATTATTTTGGTTTAGGTCTGGCCATTTTTCAAAATCAAAATTTTTGAAGTGGCCTGGGCCTATGCCTTTTACAAATCAAATATTAGAAAATGGCCTAGGCCTATTCCAAATCAAATTTGGAAAGGCCAATATTTTGGTTAATATGCCACTATGGTTTCCCAATGACCCAAACTATTTGAACCATTGGTTGGCCATATGACACAACTAAACAAACGAGATATCTATGCACAATAAATATCACAAAATGAAAAGGGTCGATCTCCCCGTCGACGTCTGATATTCTGAGAGATCAACCCGACGAGGCTCGGGTGACTGAACGGGCTGAAGGGAGCTTCGTCCCGAGAAAACATCAGAAGACAACTGAGGTGAGGCATGGAGTCCGAAAAGAAACCCGCAACCTCGCTCCTCCTAGCTCGATCGACCCGATCCCCGGGATGAGCGTTACAGAGATGGAAGCCATGACTCTGGATGAGTTGCATGACGTTCTCATGAAAATCAATCGAGCTGTAAGTCTTCCTTTTATTTCTCTTGTCACTTTAGGACTTTTGTCTATTTCTGATATTAACAGTTCTCTCTATTTCCGGCTCGGCTAGTGTTGGAGGGATTTTGCATCATTAAACAAAAGAAAATTTATAAACCCTAACTACCATGCAAAACTAACTCCTAACCGGCCGAATACCGGGTAATTGATAGTAGAGCGGGATAAGTAAGGGGTCGATCCACAGGGAATTGGGCTGTTGAATCTAGTTTAATTAATTATTCTAAAGTTGTCACTACTTATTTCTAAACCTAAAATAACAAAACGAAAAGATAAACTGGACAGAGGATTGTCAGTCCAAAGCCAGGGAAAATCGTTGCGAACTTAACTAATAAAACCAAAACAAAAATAAAACAAACGAAAATAATTAAAACGAACAAGCAATGATCCACCAATTCCCGCAACGATTTTCCCTGGCTTTGGACTGACAATCCTCTGTCCAGTTTATCTTTTCGTTTTGTTATTTTAGGTTTAGAAATAAGTAGTGACAACTTTAGAATAATTAATTAAACTAGATTCAACAGCCCAATTCCCTGTGGATCGACCCCTTACTTATCCCGCTCTACTATCAATTACCCGGTATTCGGCCGGTTAGGAGTTAGTTTTGCATGGTAGTTAGGGTTTATAAATTTTCTTTTGTTTAATGATGCAAAATCCCTCCAACAAAAGTGGCGCCGTTGCCGGGGAATCGGTGTTTTGTTGATTTTAATTGAGTTAATTCTTCGATTTTGTTACGATTTATTTTTCGTTCAATAAAAGTAGCGATAAATAAGTTGAGAGTTTTCATTTTTGCCGTGTTTCGATGACCGTAGGGTTAAGAATGTGCAAAAAGTTTTTTTACTCAACTTATGAAACGTGAATTATATGTTTAGATGTAGTCTAGTCTAACCCTCTGTGCTTTAATTTGATGCGGCTGCTCTGTGATATTTGATGTATGATCTTTTACGAAATTAGGGTTTGCTATGTTTCCTGCGTTTTCTATTCGATTGTTGGACGAGCGTTCAGGTAAGTGAACGCCCGTCCAGTCCCTAACATGCAGGTAAACGAGCGTCTGGTTTGTTGGACGCTCGTCCGTTCCAAAACGTATCGGCTACGTTCTGTTTTCAAGAACCAGACGGGCGTCCATATATCTGAACGCCCATCCGGCCTGCATAAGTTTTAAACGCCCGTTTGAATTAGTGAACGCCAGTCCAGGTTCCAGATTTCTTCTCAATTTGATTTTTAATGCTTTATTTGATATGGATACTTTCATTCGAGCTTCTGTGGCTAATTGATGTTTACATAGATGTCCTGAACTTATATGTTTTTACCTTTCCATCTATGAATCCATGTTAAATAACTGCTTAACTTTTATATACATGATTCATCTATGCAAGTTATAGTCACTGTCGGTTCTCGTACGCTATAACTGGTCTTATTGTTATTTAGTAGCTAATGTCGGTTTCCGTATGCTACATACCGCTGTGATGAATCTTTTAAGCTTTGAGACTTATGTGCTTCCTTGTTGTTTTTGTAGTTCATATGGGTAGCTACTGTCGGTTTTCCGTATGCTACATCCATATGAGTTATATCTGTTTAGTATAGCTAACTGTTGGTTTCCATAATGCTATCACCTTCAATGAGTCTTAAAGCATGTCTACACTGCATGTAATGAACAGCACTGTCGTTTATCGTAACCTGTCATTATTTGGTAGATGTTTATTATATATATGTCGTGTTGCAAATGAGTGGGCTAGTTTTCTTCCTTTTATTTTCTTTTATTTTTTCATATCATTTAGATGCATATCATTTAGTTACATGTCATCTAGTTGCATTGTTTTTCTATTTTTCTTTTATTTTTCTTGAGCGTATTTAACTGTCGGTTTCCGTAATACTACCTCGTTTTCTTTATTTTTAGTTTCTGCATAGGCCGTAGTCACTGTAGGGTTGTCCTCCAAACTTGCTCAGCCTGAGCCGGTCAGAATTTATTTTTATTTATTTTATTTTTAGGATGGCATATCATGTAGGCTGCATTGTAGTATATTTTCATGTAGTTGCACCTAGCCTACTGTTGTGTAATGTTCCATGTATATGTATTCCATCTTTATATGAGCTTAAATTTGAAATATCTCTATATCTCCTTTTCCATGTGCTTTATATATGTAATCTTTTCTTTTTCCCCGTAGACTCTTTTTGCACCGATCAAGTCTCGGGATATTTTTGATAGCTATTGTGCACTTTCACGATGAATTCGGTTTACCCGTGATGCTCCACGTCTCGAGCTATGCAAGCAATTTTGGTTTTTACCGATTTTTCCGGAATTGCCAGCATCCAATCAGCTAAGTTCTCTAATTTATTATTTCTGCACAACTTGAGGACAAGTTGCAATCTAAGTGTGGGGGAGAGGATGGTTTATGTGTATCTATGAGTCGTTTGCTCAATTTCTATTATATTTCTATGAAAAGTGCTTAATTTTAAAATTTTTGTTTTGTCCCGAGTGAGCATTGCATGTCTTTATTCGAGATTTTATATCATTGGTGCATTATTTTGCATATTTAGTAAATTTAGTTGTTTCACCCGACACTATTTTTCACGTGCCATAGTAGATGATGAGCTATGTTTTTAAGCCATACCCATTTGATTAGAGATTTTTTATGATTATCGCATGATTCTTTGCTTCCATACGAATTTTGAAAATTTTAATAGTTTGTATTTCGAGTTAAAGTATGACATACCGTGAATATCTGAAGGTTTGAATGTGATAAATGACACGTAACTATTGCGCTTTTGAAATGAAGTTAATAAGTGAAGTTGTTTTAAATTATAAATGGGTGTGTCGGAAGCTGGTCAATGATTTGAGTGAGGTAGGGTGTACCACGTATGTCCTATACCACTATGATGACCAAAAGCTCACGACAGTTAGAAAAAGCTGCCTTATGATTGGAGTAGGTAGGGGATTAGCGGGAAATGTCATATTCTGCTATAAGGGCAATAGCTCATTCTGATGTGTGTTTAAGTGAAATAATTAAATCAACTTATGAGAATAGTAATATGAATTAAACGAAAGACTTAGTTATCGTCGATCTTATCCCCAGTATAAACTGAAAGATATGTTGTAGGGACTATCCTCTAAGTATGTCGGAAATATTTTAAATGCTCCCTATTATTTTTTTTCGGGGTTTGTATGTTTTGTGAGGTGCATGTTATAATCGTTTTTATATGTCTAGTTTAAATGGGATGTTGGCTAGTTTTGCTTGAACCAATTTCAAGTGTGGATTTAGTGGAAATTTATTATGGCTATGCACACACTCACTTGGGTGAACCTCTAAACTACTTGAATATGTTTTATATTTGCATAAGTGTTTATTTGTCTCGAGTGATGATTATGTTTTGTCTTGCTCTGGACGAGCAAGGTTTAAGTGTGGGGGCGCCACTTTTGTTGGAGAGATTTTGCATCATTAAAACAAAAGAAAATTTATAAACCTATACTACCATGCAAAACTACCTCCTAACCGGCCGAATACCGGGTAGTTGCTAGTAAAGTTGGATAAGTACAGGGTCGATCCTCAGGGAAAAGGGATGTTGAATCTAATTAATTATTCTAAAGTTGTCACTACTTATTTCTAAACCTAAAATAACAAAACGAAAAGATAAACTGGACAGAGGATTGTCAGTCCAAAGCCAGGGAAAATCGTTGCGAACTTAACTAATAAAACCAAAACAGAAATAAAACAAACGAAAATAATTAAAACGAACAAGCAATGATCCACCAATTCCCGCAACCATCACCTCACCGAAAGTGATAAGAAGTACAAACATTTATTCACAAGTTTCCTTGGATTTAAATCTTATCTAAAGATGCGTTTCCTCTCTCGATTTATCACGCAATTAATTAGGTTACCTCTCGGTCTTAACTAATATCGATACAAATCAAAGATACGGATTTAAAAACCCTAATCTAACAACATTATCCCTCAACTCTCGTTTGTTGGAATAATTATTGCTACTCTCCTTCACGGTAATCTAATGAACTTATCAACTCTCGTATTTCTAAGTTCTATTAACATGCGGCATAAAACATGAAGGTAGAACAAGTACAACTTGATAAAATAAACGCATACAAAATCTCATCTTTTCCGGTGATGATAATATCCCTCAATCTCTTTCTAAGATAACTTTGTAACGAATTAACTAAAGTTGTGATTCATGATGAACCTAGACTCCTAACCTAACAACTCTCGTTAAAAAGGTTAAAGCTCTAATCTTCTCTATGGTGATCAAGTTTACACCGACTCTCGTCATACGGCAAACATCAACATGCAAAGACATCTCTCGATTGAAATTGCAAGATAACATATAAACATAGAAAAGAAAGCAACTTTAATTTAAACTTACAAAACATCCAAGACTTGAATTGAGTTCGTTGCTGAAACAGGTTTCACATGCTCGTTCAGGACGGCTTAGCTCATCCTCAGTTGCAAAAACAGATGAAAAACAAAATAAAAAAAATAAAAGTGACTCGGTCGACCGAGCAGGAGCACTCGGTCGACCGAGCGTCCGGCTTCTCGATTCTGCGGCTGCTTCTGGTCTCTAGGGTTATGATGCTCATCGTTCTGCATGCATGCTTATATAGATGTTGTTTAAACCGACTTAAGACTTAATAATTATCCTTTTCTTTTAAGGAATAAAAACTAAAACCCTAGTAAGGATAATTCCACATTTATCCCTTCCTTTTAATCCTCTTAGACGCACGTTTAACGTGATGGACGCCCGTCCATGCATGTGTAAACGCTAGTTTGTGCATGCAAACACTCGTTCACGTAAACTCTCAACATCTTGATCTCAGTTGCTCTTCTTTGACGCCGGTTCAAGATAGTGGACGCCAGTTCAGCTGGATCAATCAACTTGATTTCTTTCCTTATCTCTTTTATTCTTCCATAAACTTGATTGATTCTCTCCAACTTCGAATTTCTCTCTTTAAGATCATCTTTTCCATAACCAATGTGTATCTACAATGTAGGAAAAACATACCAAAGCATAACATAATCCTAAAATAATATAAAATCATGATTTAAACACATAAATCGCTACGTTTTGCAATTTAACCTATTAGAAACACCATTTACTCAATTAATCGATCATAAGCTTGCTTTCTATGAAAATCCTAAGAATATGGGGAATATTGACATAAAATATATCCTTATAAAACGTATAAAATCACCCTTAACAGCTAGCAGCTAAAGTGGCTGTGACTAGAATTGAGTCTCCATCTGCTGTCATGGAGGAGCAGAAAGAGACAATTGCCAGATTGACCTCCGACTTCGAGAAGCAAAAGGCCAAGGTGATCAAACTTGATGATCGCCGCGTCAAGCTGGAGTCTGACCTGGAAACTTCTTGGGACAATCTATCCAAAGCACAGAAAGATATATCCGACAGGGACGCTGAGCTGGCAAAGGTGAGGTCGGAGCTGGCGGAGGTGAGGTCGAAGCTCGATGAGATGAAGGCCGAGTTGGCAGGGACTATCAAGGCTCGTAATGATCTTCAGTCTCTTCTTGATAGTTTAACGACTCGCTTGGAATCGGCCAAGAAGGACTTCCTGGCCTCTATGGAGCTTGAAAATGATCTGTCGTTGCTGATGAGGCAGGGTATGAAGGGGGGATTTACGATGGCTCTCGACCAAGTCAAGGCTGTCGTCCCAGACTTCGAAGTGTCCAGCATCGAGAAGGCCCACCTGTACGATCCTGAGGCCATCCCTCGTTACGGTCGATACTTTACTGAATTCAAGGCCGGCGTTTCTCTGTACGACAAATATGAGACCCCTGCCCTGGAGGGGGATGGGGAGGAGGACTTCGATTCAGCTAACCCAGTCGACCCAAATGCCTCTACCTCAAACCAGCCTACTGCTTGATGATCTCTCTTAGCTGCTACAACTTTTATTGATTTTTTTTATTGAACTATTCGATTCGATCTGGTTGTATAACTTTGGTATTTTTGTTTATCTGGATGTGTTTTTCATCGATTCGATCTCGGAGACTTGACTTTTCAAATTAATTTAGCATTCTGATTTTTGAATTTCAATCTGCGCTTTTCCATTGAATGTCTTTTATCTCTTGTTGATTACTTGTCTAGGGTGTTGTCTTTTTTGACTTAATTCCCTTGTAGACGCTGCCTTGTGGGGTGTTGTCCTTTGGACTTAATTCCCCTATGGCCCTTCAAAGTGTATTATGAGTGCATGACTCGTGACACACTTGGATATGAGTCGACCAAGCACTGTACTGCCCTATCGGCTTGACTTGGCTATTTGGTCGGAGCTCGAGTCAACTGTCTTGCCTCGTCAGGCTTTTGACATGGTCGAATTGAAAAATCCCTACTCGACTATCTCACTTCGTGGTGCTTCTGAACTGGTTGAATAGGGTATCCATCGTGGGATCTTTCAACTGCCTAGCATCGTGGCTTATTGGCAGGTCGGGAGTGATATAAGCGCTGTCAGTGACTTGGCTTTTTTCACCGTTTTATTTCAATTCCATCGTGTCGAAGTAGCGCAAGTTGGGAGTGATACAAGCATTGTCAGTGACTTGGCTTTGTTCACTATTTTACTACAACTTCGTCGTGTCGAGGTACTGCTGTTTGAAGTCGAATTTTGGTCTTTTTCTTCCAGCCGCCTTTTCTTTTTTACATGAGCTTGCAAGTTAAGCATAATTAGAAAGGAAAATGACTTGAATAAAAGACATCGAAGTTAATTGTCGCATTGACCAGTTACAAGTAACTAGAGAATTAAAGTTGCAAATGTCATAAATCGAACAAATAGTCTAGACATAATATTTTCTGAGGTTGGTGGCGTGCGAAGTTCGAGGCACTGTGCTTCCATCCGACCTGCCCAATTGATACGATCCCTTAGGATGCACCTTCAAAATTTTGTATGGACCTTCCCAATTCGGGTCGAGTTTGCCTATTGGGTCCTGTCTGCTTGCTTCATTCTTCCTCAACACGAGATCCCCTACTTGGGAGTACTTGTATTTTACCCTTGCATTGTAATACTGTGAGATCTTTCTCTTGTAATTGGCCATACGATGTGCATCAATCTCTCTTCTCTCTTCGACATTGTCTTTTTCTAGCCTCAAATAAACAGTATTTGTCTCGACGTTGTAGGCCAAAACTCGAGGCGATGCCAGCCCTATCTCCGCAGGTATTACCGCTTCACATCCATAAGCAATGGCGAAGGGAGTTTCTTGCGTGGCCGCGTTGGGTGCTGTTCGATACGACCATAGAATTCTAGGTAGCTGTGCTGCCCAATCTCGACCTTCATCTTCTATCCGCTTTTTCAAACCAAATTTAATCTGCCTGTTTGTCTGCTCGACCTGCCCATTGGACTCAGGTCGGGCCACTGAAGTTGTTCGATGTTTGATCTTATACTCCTCCAGCCAACTCTGCACTCTTTCATCGAGAAACTGGGTCCCATTGTCTGATATCAGATACTTCGGAATCCCAAACCTGCATAAAATGTTCTCCCACAGAAACTTTTTGATGCTCTAAGCCCTGATGTCGGTAAGAGCTTTAGCCTCGACCCACTTGGTGAAATAATCAACTGCCACAACCACGAATTTAAAGTTGCCTGGAGCTCGAGGTAAGGGCCCAACTATATCGATTCCCCATTCATCGAACGGCCATACCGACACGATGGCATTCATTTCCTGTGCTTGCAGGTGTGTCACCACATCATGCACTTGACAAGCTCTGCAACTCATAACTAATCGATTGGCATCTTTTTGCATGGACGGCCAAAAATAACCTGCTAGTTTACACTTTCTTGCTAGCATTCGAGCCCCACAGTGATTTCCACTAACCCCTCGATGTATCTCTTCAAGAAGATAGGCCCCCTCTTCTTCCGATGCGCATCGCATCCAAGGCGTTACAAACGATTTTCGATAAAGAACATAGTCAAATAGAGCAAACCTGGAGGCTTGCAGTCGGATTTTCCTGGCTTGAAACTTGTCAGACGGGAGAATTCCGTCTTTCAAGTATAGAGCTATCGGGTCCATCCATGTCGACCCCTGGATAACTGGTTGCACATCGACCTCGTTGTAGCTTCTCTTTGCTAACATTCCGACCAGGACCTTCCTCTTTGATTTGAAATTTGATGCAAGTTTAGACAATGCATCGGCCCGTTTGTTTTCGCTCCGAGGTACCTGTTCGATGTGAACTGTCTTGAACTTCGATATCAGCCCCTGAACAACTTTCAAATAACTTTTCATGGATTCCTCTTTGGCTTCATACTCGCCTCATATGTGATTCACTACGAGTTGAGAGTCACTATATACCAGGAGATTCTCGACCCCCAACTTCGATGCCAACTTCAGCCCTGTAATCATGGCCTCATACTCTAATTCATTGTTGGTGGCCTTGAACTCGAATCGAAGCACATAGGGGAACTCCTCTCCCTTTGGAATAACCAACAATAAACCAGCTCCCGCCCATTCTTTACTCGACGCACCATCGACATGGATGGTCCATTGTTCCTCTGGTGATTGTTTCTCCTACTCTAGCTGAATCGATAATCCCTCGGCTATGAAGTCAGCCAGAGCTTGGCCTTTAACAGCTGTATGAGGTAGAAAATTGATGTCGTATTCCGCTAACTCGACGACCCATTTTGCTAATCCACCCGATGTCTCGGGCTTGGTTAGAATTTGCTTCAGCGGTTGGTCAGTTATTACAGCAACAGGGTGTGCTTGAAAATATGGCTTCAACCTCCTCGATGCGTGAACTAAGCTCAATGCTAATTTTTCAGCAGGTGTGTACCTGATCTCAGCTCCATGTAATGCCTTACTCACAAAATATATCAAAACATGTCCATGTTCTCCTTCACGGACCAACACCGCACTTACTGCTTCTTCACAAATTGCTAGATAAACTAGAAGTTTCTCTCCTTCCCGAGGTGAAGACAATGTAGGTAAATCAGATAAATAATCCTTCAGGTCGTCAAATGCTTTTTGACACTTATCATCCCATTGGAACAGACTTGCTTTCTTCAATATCTTGAAAAAGTGGAGGGCTCTCTGTACTGATATCGATAGGAAACGGTTGAGGGCCGCCATCCAACCTGTCAACCGTTGCACCTCTTTGACATTATGAGGTACATGCATGTTTTTGAGGGCCTCGATCTTATCTGGATTAGCTCGAATTCCATCTCTCGATATCATATAGCCTAAAAATTTCCCAGACCGAACCCCGAAGGTGCATTTCTTTGGATTGAGCTTCATACTTGCAGCTCGAAGCACCTCGAAGACTTCTCTGGTATCGACAAGAAACTGTCCCATGGACTTGCTCTTGATTAACAGATCATCGACATAGACTTCCATATTTCGACCTATCAATCCCTTGAAAATTTTATTAACTGCTCTTTGATAAGTAGCTCCTGCATTCTTTAAACCAAAGGGCATCGTCACGAAGCAGAACGTGCCAAACTCTGTTATGAAGGCGGTTTTCTCTGAGTCTTGGGGGTCCATGAAAATCTGATAATATCCCTGTATGCATCTAGAAAACCGAAGACCTCGAAACCATGTGTCGAATCGACTAACTGATCAATTTTTGGGAGTGGATACGAATCCTTAGGACATGCCTTGTTAAGATCCATAAAATCCATGCACATTCGCCAGCTTTCATCCGGCTTTTTCACCAACACTGGATTTGCTAACCAGTCTGGATAGAACACCTCCTTGACGATCCCAGCAACTAACAATTTATCAACTTCTTTCTTTACGGCCTCCTTCCTCTCAGGGGCGAGGTTTCTCTTCTTCTGCCGTATCGGTTTCTTTTTCAGGTCGACATTTTGTCGATGCACTGCTATATCAACCGATAGGCCTGGCATATCGTCTGCTTTCCATGCGAACACATCTCGATATTCGGCTAGGAGGCCGACCAAGGCTTTCATGTCGGGGTGTGGTAACCACTTCCCGATCTGGACCCCTTGGCCCCCCTCTTCTTTCCAAACACGGATATCTTCTGTAGGATCGACAGAGACCCATCTCTTATCCTCTTCATCCTCAGGAATTAATTCCTCGACCAACACTTGTCCGACTCATTTCCCTTTAATTGTGATCAAACTACAATTCCTGGCTACCTCAACGTCCCTTTTCACTTCATGGGTACAATACCAGTTGGGAAATTTCATGCTATTGTGGAATGTAGAAATGATGGCTCTCAGATCGTATAAGGTAGGTCGACCCAAAATGGCGTTGTAACCCAATGGGGCCTTAACGACGACATAAGTCATTTCCATCGTTCTGCCTTTCTCTCCATCTCCAACTGTTGTCAGTAAGCTTATCGATCCGACAGGATGGATTGCCTGACCTGTGAATCCAAACAAAGGTTTTGACAACGGTATAATGTCCTCATCCCTCAGATTCATGGCTTTGAAGGCTGAGTAGTAAAGGATGTTGACTGCACTTCCACTATCGACACATACCCTCTTTATCCGGCCTCGGCTTATCACTGCCTCTATTACTAACCCTTCATTGTGACAATGGGATCTTGGAATATCATCTTTGGGTCCACAACCCACTTCCGTTGTGAACCTAAGCTTCTTCGAATCCCTCGATCCGTCTGAAGATTGCCGACTGGATCGAGGTCGACCAGACTCGTGCTCAGCGACAATCGTGTTAACGTAATACCCGATGCGGTTATCCCTATGAGGTTCTTGATTCAAACCTTCTCGACGATCATCCCGACGGTTATCTCTGTAGGTTGGTTCAGATGATCTATCCCGTCGCCTCTGATTATCTCGACGCGGTGATCGATCTTTCTTCCCGTTATAACTTTTTCTCTTATACTCTCGACGACCCTTGGGCTCGTCCTTCTCTGATCTGTCAATCACCTCATCTAATCGACCCTCTTGAATATAGGCATCGATATCTCTCTTCAAATCAAAACACTCTTCTGTGTCATGCCCCACATCCTTATGATAGTCACAGTACTTGTGGGTATTCTTTCTCTTCTCAGGATCATTGGACATTGGTGTCGGTGTTCGTGCAATGTTTTTCCTGATCATAATGGCCAGCACCTCCCTCCGAGATCGGTTGAGAGGTAAAAAATCTCGATCCTTCAAATTTCCCTTCTTCCCGAGCCGATCTGTGATCGGCGCGGTCAATCGATCGAACACGTTGGACTTTCCTTCTTCGTTCCGACCCTTAGGCTGACCCTTGGTCTGGCCTCGGGTATCATTCCTCGAGTTGAGGCCAAGTGAAATGGTGTGCAGACGCACTGCCTCTTCACCTTGGCAAAATTTGTGGAATATGTTCACACATTCGTCCATGTCACTGGGAATTTTCTTGGACAACTTGTCATATAGCTTCATGTTACGCAGACCTCCAACAAAGGCATTGACCTGCAGTGCATCACTGGCGTTATGCACTTTCATGGCCTCGAGATTGAAGCGCCTCATTAAATCAATGGTTGATTCCCCTTTCTCTTGCGTGATGTTCATGAGGTGGGTAGCACTGAGGTGGAACTTCTTGTTCCCGATGAAAGCATCTTGAAATTTCTGTCCCAACTGTAAAAAACTTGAGATCGATCCTGGCCGTAGCTTATGAAACCACTCCCGAGCTCAACCCGTAAGCAAGGTATCGAATGCACGACACTTCATGGCGTCGTTGGCATTTCTCAATCTCATCAATGATATATACCGATACAGATGATCCTCTGGGTCCGTAGTACCGTCATAAGGTTCCATCTTCGGTGGCTTAAATGACTCTGGCATCGTGTATATTTCTATCTCGGGACTAAAAGGCGACTCGAGCCATTCTGTGACCTGTTCTTTCCCTACGATACGATTTAACTCGTTTCGAATACTGTCCTCGACCTGCCGTTGTTGCTTTTCGTGTCCAGGACGTTTCTTGGTTATGCTGATTTCTACTTCGTCCTCACACTCTTCTTGAGGATGTTAGGAAATCTACGCGGGAACGCATCGGAATTTAAAATTTTATTTCCTTTTAACCAGGATCGACTTCGTTTAAGCAATAAACAAATAAGCTAGTAGACGGTGGTTACCTTGCTTGATCTAAAAGATCGATGCTTTGACCGTCTAAGGAAAGTAGTTCTGCACAGAGCCGCCCAAGTGTTCGGCCTCTACCGCTAGTCCACACGAACAGCCCACTGGAATCCCATCATGGATTGCTATTGGAAAACTCCGGTTGCAAGACCGGCCCTTTTCCCCTATCTCCAACTCTCTATAGGATGCTCTCTATTTTACACAAGAACTATTAGTTCTTGGAATTGTGATGATCAAAAGAGCTTGACACCCACTTCCTATTTATAGGGAAAGTGGCGCCACATACTAGAGTGGAGGAGAAGAAAACATTTTCCCAATAAAATAAGGAAAATATAATTGATTGATTTATCTCATTTATTATAATATCATATATTAAATAAATCTAGGATATTGTCAATATCTTATATTGAATATTTCCAAGATATTGTCAATATCTTATATTGACAATATTTATCTTTTATTATATTACCATAAATCAATTTACACATGTATATATATATCACATATATATTACACAAATAAATCTATTAATATATATCATATATAAACACTATGGTGCGCATGTATGCAAATCCAATTTGCATTTAATGTACACACACACACATGCATTCACAATATATCTATATTATTTTATTTTATTAATATCTAATATTAATAATAGGTAATATCATTAATTAAATTGCACAATCCAAGTGTATCTTATACACACACAAATTGCGCCACCTTAGCAAATAAATTGGCTTCCGGAATATTCTTTAATTAATATAATATTATTAATATCTTGTATTTAATTTATTCATAATAAATAAATACCACCATATTAATTTACCACTATAACCTTTATAGTCTCGAGATAAACTTTCCTTATTTGATTATCATCTATAACCACATTTTAATCCGGCTAGATGTTCTTATATGTGTGACCCGATAGGCTTCCGAATATGTTGGCCGTAGACACAAAGTGCAAATTACGAAAATGCCCTTCATACCTAACGATCACGGGATAGCATCTAGCAACACACCGTGACCCCCAATCATCGGAAGAGTCAAATGCAATGACTACTACCTTTCATGTGAAACAGTTACCGTGTAACTTACAATCCTATCGCTGTAATAATATCCATACGGTCATACGTCGAGTGTCAAACATTAACGACCGTATCTTATAACTGGATATCATGCTCTCTCGAAGTAACTCGTTTACTCCCACTTTGCAAAGATTCACGAGAGTAAGACATTCCTTATAAGAAGGCCATTTCGGATATTCGATCCCAATCATAGGATACGCGATTCCCGGATGACCAATCATGTATACTCCGCATGCATCAGTATCATACCCAATCACTACCGCATGATCGCCCCGTGCCTAGGGGTAACCTCAATAGTGTCAAAGCATGACAATCCACACCGTGATGCCATGAAGACTCTGCTCCAAAGGATAATTACACAACCGCCACATAGTGTGACACTTATCCGTGTAAGTGGGTCAATCTAACGTACGTATTCTCTAATACACGTCCACGTACAGTCCAAGTGTCACTACACTTCGATAGACGAGATCTATCCCTGCCCTTAAAGACAGAAGACATCTAATACGTGCTAGTATGTTTATACTATCAATGCCCTGTTTAATAGTACATCAACCTAGAGACATTTAAGTATCAAACTTATTAAAGTGATTAGAGATCTCATCAACCATAATCGCCTATCATGGTTTCTCTACCACAGTTTAATACTAAGGACGTTATCATATAACAATTCACAATTGGTTCTTTAAAAGATCAAATATATGACAACAGAAAAAGCCATTTAATCTATGTATAAGCATAAAGAAATAGTAGAAATGATCCGACCCGGTCGGATCCGGTCCAACCCGATTGGGTTTAGGACACTATTTCAACAATCTCCCACTTGGCCTAAAACCAATCACTCGTACACACGAGACCAAGTTGAAACACAAGAATCTCATGCAATGCTTGCAACCAGCCCTACCCATAAATGGATCGCTATCCGTGGGGACTCAGACTATCTTCATATCACGTTCCTTATGATCAAGTCAAAGGAACCACCTCAACACACACACGAATCTCTGACGAGACCCTGGTCCTTGCTTCAAGCAATGAATCCACTTACTATATCAGCTATATTGAAAAGGTGGAAGAACCGTACTAGGTTCTAGAATGAACCTTCTAGATCCATGTACTGCTCCCGCTGCGCCTCTAAGGCACTACTGTGTTTTGGCCTGGTTGTAGAATTTACAGTGACCCATAGGCTAGAACATTTCCTGCTCACTATATCACTTAATCAAAGTGACTGCAAACCCAGACTGTAGCTCCCACTCGCCTTCATAAGACTCAGGATATACGTCTGTACAACTATGTTTATTTAATTCCAAGTTTCAATAAACTAGGAAACTTTCCTTAACTTGTTTAAGGATATTCTCGACATTCACCAGATTTACTTTCATACTTGCACATGACCATTCATGGACTACGAACATCTGGCATTACCTTTATGATGGTTCCAATTGCCGTAGCAAAGGAAACCTTCCATAAGCATCATCTTTCACCTTATCTTTAGGACTAACGTCCTAACATAGATAGATCATGAGAATACTGGCTAGCAGTATCTCCATTGCGATCTATGCTAAACTCTTTTAGCATCACATCTATATAGGTAAACAATAATCTAACAGCAGTAAAATCTATCACTATAGAATCTTATTTCTAAAATAAGAACCGCTAATCCAAGTGCTTTCATAAAGACCTTGAACTACCAAACATTAATTGACTGTGACATGGGGTGATAATTCTCGAGAGAGATATCCAATACCTTACTCAAAAATCATAACACACTCCCACTATCTATCTTGCACATGGGGTGTTCGGTAAAAACGAGTTTTACAATTTATAACCGAAACACCCCAAGTATAAGGATCTGTAGTAAAGGATGTTAACGGGTCGTCCTAAGGGAGTGGAATGTTTATCGAATTCAAATATAAATCTATATCGATTATGTCACAATTATTAACTAAACTACGGCTGAAACTAACTAAGACTTAAACCTATGAATTAAAACTAAAACAGGAATGAAAACAGCTTAGAAAATAGAAACAGAAAGATGGACGAGCGGTCACTAAAGTGAACGAGCGTCTGAAGGCTTAATCTAATGGACGTTCGTTCGATATTTCGGACGAGCATCTAACTACGAACATAAACAGAAAAGTGCAGGAAAACAGCAGGAAATTAGGGTTTATAAAACTAGAACTTAAACTAAACTTGATCTAAACGATTTGATTCAAACAATTAAAGGAAAACACAGCGAGGCAACGAATCCACCCATCAACCAACAACCCCCAACTAGATGGTGATCTAAATATGTAGTTTTTAGTAGTGATTTTTCACGAATTCAATTAAATTTCTTCAACCAAATTCTAGGGTTTCGTTTATCTTTTCAAACAAACTAAACATGCAATCAAAACGAAATCACAAGATCGTTTCCAAACTTTTTACTCAACTAAACATGCTTAATTTCTTACAACATGATTAGATGCATTACTTTGAACGAATCAAACTTAAACAATATATTTTCATATATTAATCCAAGCATCAAATATAAATAGATCGTTTCATCAAATTCATAATCCAATAAAACATAACAATGCAAACCAGCGTTAAAGTAATGAAAAACTATGAATTAAACTCACTAAACTTAAGCATCGAATTCTCTAGTTGGTTGTGTTGATGATGGGCTTCCTCCGTCGACTCACTGCAAGGTTTCTAGCCAACAATCATGTTGAATATGATTGTTGGGTTGGAGAAACTCATCTCTATGGAATTAGGGTTCTGGCCGCAGCTTTTTGGTGTGAAAGTGCGATCTCAATGATGTGGTAAAAGTATCCAATTAGGGTTGGGGCTGCCGCTTTATTTATAGGATTTTAAGTCGGTTAGGGTTTAAGTCGGCACCGGACGCTCGTTTGAACAACCAGACGCCCGTCTGGTGGATCTTGACTTTGCTCTAGACGTCCGTCCATGCTGCGTCCAAACTCTCTGGTATGTGATTTCCTCTCCGGACGCTCGTCCATGAAATCAGACGCCCGTCCAGTGGACGGGATGCAGACGCTCGGCTGGACTGCTTTGAGGTCGGATTTCATCATCTTTATCCAATTTCTTTGAGCCAATTCCAACTCTATCTTGAATAATTCGACTTGAGCTTCATTTATCCACTTATAGCACTCGAAATTAAGCCTCCTAAAGGATAAATAAACATTGCAAAAATGTAATAAAGTCCAAATCATAATAAACCAATCAATTCAATACTTAAAATAACCAATTTTTCAAATAACCATACTAAAACCATCCTTACTAAATAATTGCACTTAAACCCTTAATTCTTATATAAATTATGCAAATGTGGGGAAAATAATAATGAAATACACCCTTAATAATCATATAAATATGGCCTTAACAACACCCCCACACTTAGCTTTTTGTACGTCCTCGGACAAAACAATCAAAACTATAGCTCAACTTTCATGCAATCCACATAGATCTCTAACTCACGTAACAAAAGATACAACAACTATAGCAAACAATACCATCACAGAGATAGATTCAGTGTATGTGTGACAAGCCCTTTTCAACTTTAACAAGCCTTTCAAAGAAATATCCTCTCAAAAATCCAATGACTATCCTAGATATAGGCAAGTAATAGCTCCACTCAAAGCCTTCCCACGCACTCGCAGGATATCCCCCTACAAGATATCATGTGGTTCTACTGGGTATAAGATCCATGATAACAAAGACTTCACTTTATTTTTACTCCTCATTTCCAAAACTTCCAAATTTGACGCATATCAGAATGAGCTTTTACCCATCATAGTAGAATAGGACATTTTGAGATAATCCCCTACGTACCTACTCAAATCATAAGGTAGCTTCTTCTAACTGTCGTGAGCTTCTGGTCATCATAGTGGTATAGGACATACGTGGTATACCCTATCGCACTCAAATCATCGACCCGCTTCCGACAAACGTATTTATTATGATTGCTTATTCATTCTTTTTTTTTAAGACATAAGTTACATCTCACTTATCACATTCGAACTTTATGATATTCACAGCACACGGTCTAACTAAGGTGTTACTATACTGACCTTCCTAAGATAAATCACTAAAACAATAAAAGGATATAGTTCAAAAAGACTTGCTTCAACATCAAAGGCTTCCGTGAGTGAAAAATGAATACTAGCTCCATGAAAGTAAAGACATGCAATAATTATCTCACTAAGTCACATACTATCATCGTTAGAAAACTACAACTAGCAAGCATTTAGTTTCAATCATATGCTCGAGATTCACAAAAATTTTAAATTTGCTCGAAATTCAACATTCACTCATATTTCAAAGGATATAGCATAAAAACATACCCAATTTACCCCCCCACACTTAAATCACATTATGTCCTCAGAATGTGCCAAATAAAAGAAAAAGAAAACTTAGCTGGTTTCAACAGTGGTTGTCGGATGAAAGTTGGCAGAGGTCAGGCCGGAGCATGAACGTACCGCTACAACTCGAATAGACAACACTGGACATAAAAGCTTGCGAACCTGCTCAAAAGTATCTGCCACACTCGACATACCATATAATCTCGGGGTACACGGGGTATATGAGCAACACATAACACAAAACACTTACAACACCAGTAAAAGGAATAACCATCAACATGCCACTAGAGTACTATTTCTAAAATCAAGAAAACAAAACAACCTAAGAAAAGAAAACAAACAAAGAAAACTAGGATGCCTCCTAGGAGCGCTCTTTTAATGTCAATAGCTTGACACAGATTTCAAAAGATCAACCCGGATCAGGCCACTTTGGTTTAACGGCCGCCACCTCAGTATCGGAATCAGAAGTACTGAGACGGAAATGATTTTCACCACAACAACAAGTCAAGTGCGCAATAAGGTCATTAAACTTTTCTCTCCAAACTACACTGACTCTCTTCTGCTTGTTCTTGCGGATGATAGGCATAGGTGTGCTAACATGCTCAGGAGTCTTAGAAGAAGATTCCTCACAGGTAGAGGTAGGAATGTCATCATCTGACTCAAAGAAATAAGATGGAATCTCTTCACAAATCGGGACATCCGTACTCTCATCTCTTCTTTGGAAATAAAGAGTCTCAGGCTTCTCCTTTGGTTGCCCAAAATATTTCTTAAGTCGATGGCCATTCACTTTAAAAGCTTGATTACCATACCCGTTCAAAGTAATTACTCCACTTGGATTAACCTCGAGACTTGAGTTTACCCGGAAACAGGTGAAGTCTAGTATTATAGAGTAAAGCCATTTCACCAACTTTGAATTCTCGGTCCTTGATCTTAGCGTCATGGAGTATCTTTGTTCTTTCCTTGCTAAGCTTAGCATTCTCGTATGCTCTGAGTCTGAATTCGTCGAGCTCGTTCAATTGTAACAACCGTTTCTCCCCACAGAGTTGGCTATCGAAATTCAAGAATTTAATTGCCCATAAAGCTCTGTGTTCAAGTTCGACAGGTAAATGACAAGCTTTGCCATAGACCATCTGGAAGGGTGACGTGCCCATCGGGGTTTTAAATGCAGTACGATAAGCCCACAATGCGTCATCCAACTTAAGACTCCAATTAGATCGATTATTGTTCACGGTCTTCTCTAAAATTCTTTTCAAGCTCTGGTTGCTTACCTCGACTTGGCCCTTGGTTTGGGGATGATATGGTGTACCAACTTTGTGTTTGACACCATATTTTTCAAGGATTTTATCAAGCGGCGCATTGCAAAAGTGGGTACCCTCATCACTAATGAGTGCTCTCGGACGCCGAACTCGGTGAAGATATTCTTTTGCAAGAATTTCTTCACGACTTTATGATCATTAGTTTGGGTAGCTATGGCTTCAACCCACTTGGAAACTTAGTCGACACAGACGAGGATATATTTATTACCGCACGAAGATGGAAAGGGTCCCATAAAATCTATGCCCCAAACGTCGAAAACTTCGCATTCAAGAATGGGCTTAAGTGGCATTTCCATCCTACTACTCTGCCGTCCAGTTCTCTGGCACCTATCACAACCTTTACAAAAGGCTTCTGCATCCTTAAACAGAGTCGGCCAGTAGAATCCAGTTTGGAGGATTTTTGCAACTGTGTTGGGTGCTCCGTAGTGACCTCCGGTAGGACCGCTATGGCATTGTTCTAGGATATCCCACTGATCATGCTCAGGAACACACCGTCGAAGCAACCCGTCTTTACAGACTCTGAACAAATAAGGATCTTCCCATACGAGATATTTAAGATCAGAAAAGAATTTTTTCTTCTCCTGATACGTCATGTCTTCTAAATGACCACTCGCTAAATAGTTGACGTAGTCAGCATACCACGGTCTAACCGCTTCAAGCTTCATCAATTGCTCAGTCGGAAAATCAAGGTCTATATCATTGTGATTCTCTGCACCCTCATTTACTAAGCGAGATAAATGATCAGCCACAATATTCTCACTACCTTTCTTATCTTTAATCACAAGGTCAAACTCTTGTAATATCAAAATCCATCGAAGTAACCTTGGTTTTGCATCTGCTTTGTCCATAAGGTAGCGTAGGGCTGCATGATCGGTCCATACAACAACTTGAGACCCTAGAAGATAACTTCTAAACTTGTCAATGGCAAAAACAACGGCTAAGAATTCCTTCTCAGTTGTGGTATAATTGCATTGAGCCGGGTTCAAGGTGCGGCTCGCATAATAAATGGGCCTGAACCTTTTATCAACTCTTTGACCTAAAACTGCGCCTACGGCGTAATTAGAGGCATCGCACATCAGCTCGAAAGGCTTGGTCCAGTCAGGTGCAACTAAAATAGGGGCACTGATAAGCTTGTCTTTCAGACAATTGAAAGCTTCTTTGCACTTCGCATCGAACAAGAAATCTACATCATCTTTCAAAAGATTTGATAAAGGCTTGGCGATGGTAGAAAAATCTTTAATGAAACGCCTGTAGAAGCCAACATGACCTAGAAAACCTCGTACCTCTTTCACTGTCTTAGGGTACGTCATCCTTTCAATGGCTTCGACCTTAGCCTTATCAACTTGAATACCAGCATTGGACACCTTATGTCCCAAAACTATTCCTTCGTCTACTAGAAAATGGCATTTTTCCCAGTTTAGCACCAGATTTTTCTCAACACACCGTTGGAGTACCATATCTAGATTCTTTAAGATTTCATCAAAGCTATCGCCGTAGACTGAGAAGTCATCCATGAAGACCTCCATGCATTGCTCCACAAGTCCATAAAAATGGCTAACATGCACCGTTGAAAAGTCGCGGGTGCGTTGCATAAGCCGAATGGCATTCTGCGAAAAGCAAAAGTACCGGATGGACACGTAAAAGTTGTCTTCTCTTGGTCATTAGGATCAATGGCTATCCGGAAGTAGCCGAATAGCCATCAAGGAAACAATAATACTTATGACCACTCGGCCGTTCAATAAGCCGGTCAATGAAGGGTAGGGGAAAGTGGTCCTTGGCGTAACCTCGTTAAGTCTACGATAGTCAATGCGACTCTATAGCTCGTCACGAGTCGTAAGGCAACTTCCTCCCCTTTTTCATTCTTTTCGACCGTGATTCCGCCCTTCTTTGGCACAACTTGAGTAGGGTCGACCCACTCGCTATCGGCGATTGCATAGATGATGCCCATGTCAAGCCACTTTATCACTTCTTTCTTGACAACCTCCCGCATATACGGATTCAGCCTTCTCTCGAGGTTGTCTAACCTTTTTAGCTCCCTCCTCCGTTCGGATTTTATGCATGCATACATCCGGGCCGATTCCTCGGATATCACCCACTTGCCATCCGAACGCGAGGATATTCTTTTTAAGCACTTCTATCACCGTGCTTCTTGCTCGTGGTCGAGTTTCGAAGAAATGATCAAAGGCAATTTATCTCCATCCTTAAGAAAGATATACTTAAGGTGTTTCGGAAGCGGTTTGAGCTCTAAATCAGTAGGTGGTTGCTCAATACTAGACTTTAACGGGCCACCTTTCTCTTTATGAGCTTGGAGTGGTTGACTAAAGAATAACTCATCTTCCCGAGGCTTCACCCCAGAAAGGTAATGGATCAAATCGTCCATCGGAATCCTCCGATCAATACTTGCTTCCTTTTTCTTGTGATCGATCATTTTTCTTAACTCTTCATCTTTAAGCTCTTCTGCCAGCTCTTCCCAATCATCTACTTCCCAATGAGTAGCTTCTCTCCAAAATTCTACCTCGTCCCAACTACCCATCGAGCTTCTTCTTCACCAGGGATGAAGTCTTCCCGACTCGTTCTTTGAGATCATCGTTTGTTGCCGGGCATCTCCATGCTTCTAACCCACTAACAAATGGCTCGGTGTGAGCGAGTGAAGATGAATCGTCAATGCCTACGGCTTGAAATGAATTAGAAGATGGTCCGCGATCGCCTTGATCTTCAATGTCCATGACTTCAAAAACACCTATCTCTCGTCAACTCCTCTCGCTTCTTCGAGTAGGCATCTTTTTCGTCCTCATAGATAGCTTCGACAAACGATATTTCATCAATTACGGCTCTTTCGGGATGTGTCCCTCGTGTGAAGGTGACGGATGTGTCATCGACTCTAAGAGTAATCTGTCCTTTGCAGAAATCGATGAGAGCGTTAGAAGTGTCTAGAAAGTTTCGGCCTAGAATTAGAGGCATCTCCTTATCAGGTGGATAGTCTAGAATAACCCGGTCGGTAGGGAAGACTAAATGTTCAACTTGAAGGAGAACATTAGCTACACAACCGGCCGGTCCGGCCGGATTTATCTACCATCTGAAGAGAAATAGGGCGTTCCCGCATCCTTTTATCTAACCCGAGCTTTTTGCATACGTTTAATGGCATCACATTAATAGAGGCCCCTGAGTCGCATAAGACATTTTCGAATAAATGGCCTTCGATCTCACAGGAGATTGAAGGTCTGCCAGGGTCACCTCGCTTAACAGCGACTTTTTGTGAAACCATCGCGCAATCTTCGCGTAGCACTTCTTCAGCCATCCCCTGAAGCTTTCTCTTACTCCCACAGAATTCTTTTAGATACTTAGAGCATTTAGGCATTTCAGTTAATACTTCGGCTAAGGGCATACTAACTTGAGTGCCTCTAAGCATCCTCCTCACTCCATCATACTGCTTGTCATTAGTGAGGGCTTTCTCTTTCCTTTTTGGGGGATAAGGAAGGGCTTTATCATTCCTTGTGGCCTGATTCTTTATCGCCTCATCCTCCTTATCCTTCCATCTTACAAACTTTTCTTCCTTTTTCTTAGTCAGGGGTACAGCTTTCTGACTTTCCTTCCTTACCTCATCATCAGAATTATTTTCGTCCTCCGAAGAATTGTCACTAAGCTCCTCATCGTTGCTTTCTTTGGTATGTGGTTTCTGATTTCCCCCTCCTGAACTCATGGCGTCAGGAGGGGCTACTCGTTTCCCGACATCTTGCCGGATTGAGCCTTCTTACCACTTCTCAACGTTACTTCATTCAACTCCTCTTCTTGTCCATACTCCCATTGTGGTGTAATGGCGGTGCAAACATTCACATCAGCTTTTGGGTTTCTCTCGGTATAACTCGGAAGTTTACCGTGAGGTCTGCTTGCTTGCTGGTCTGCCATCTGACCAACTTGTCTCTCAATAGCTTTAACGCTAGTAGACAGAGTCTTCACCATGTCTACCAGCTCATCAAATTTGTGTTGAGGGACACATGAGGTGGTATGATTTTGAGTTTGGTCCCATCCACCTTGAGGCCTTTGGGAGTTAGGAGCTGTCCTTTGATAGTTTGAGTTGAAAGAATTCGAATTTGAAGGGCCAGGTGGTAACTTGGCTTGATTGAAGTTTTGTCGTTGAAATCCTGAGTAGTTTTGGCTTTGATTGAAGTTTTGGAAGGGTTGGTTTTGATTATCCATTAGATTTATTTCTTCCGTCATCTCCGTTCCTACCTGCATTCCCAGATCAGAAGGCTGCGTCTGAAGATTGGCCAGCTACTTGCTTATCAGTTCCATCTGAGCAACCAACAGCTTTGTATCGGGGATCGCTTGCGTACCTTCTTTCTTAACAACATTGGTCTTCTTGGGAGTCGACCACATATTGTTCTTGACGATGGTCTCGGCCACTCTCAGCGGCCTCATCACCTCCCCTAAGAAGGATCCATGAGTTTGTGGAGTCAAGATAGTCTCTATTAGGTTGAGAGACACCTCTCGTAGAACAGTTCCAAAGAACTCATGTCCGTCATATCCGTGATTGGGGCATTTCCTCATCAAGAGATTCAATCTCTCCCAAGCTTTGCCAACAGCCTCATCCTCCAACCGCTCAAACGTAGCTATTTCCCGTTTCATCTCCATAATCTTGCCTGGTGAAACCCACTTAAGAGCGAAGGCTCTTTTGACATCATTCCACGTATGGAGAGAATGATGTGCCAACGATTTAAACCACCGACTTGCTTCACCTTTCAAAGCAAAAGGAAATAGCTTTAACTTAACTATCTCGAATCAACACCAGGATAATGGCCTCGCTTCACGATTTGTACGAATGTGGACAAGAAGTCGTGTGGATCTTCCCGAGCAAGCACCATGGAAAGAGCTATTCGAACTAGAGCAACTACTCCGTTCTTTAGATCAAAGTTCACTCCTCCCATGTCGGGAGGACGAATAGGTCTATGCCCCTCGAGAAAGTCTTGATTTAGATATGGGGTGTAGGGGTCCCGGTTCGCTTGATTAAGCCGGTTTTGTCTAAATTGTTGAAGTTGTTGATTTATGCCACTTGTTGATTCGTTGTTGCCTTTGCAGCTTGCATCTGCTGAAGGAGTAAATTTAACTGAGCTTGGGGATCAGGATTTGGAATTGGTGGATCTTGATCTGCCATTATGTCAAGATCAGGAAGAAGCCTCCTTCTAAAAATAGATCGTTCAGGCTCGGGATCGAAGATTAGAAGTCCCTTCTTACTTCTCGTTTGCATAAACCAGAAGAAAGGAAAAGGAAGAAATCAACCTTAGGGTTGATTAGAACAAGTTTAGAAAAGGTTTGATGGTTTAGAGGGAGAAAAGAAAAGAGAAGAGAAGAGAAGATATAAAAGAAGTGATGATTGAACAGACTGAACTGGCGTCCAGTGTTAGTGGACGTTCGTTCAGAGATGAACGCTCGTTCAAATAAATGAACGGTCGTTCGGGGAACAGGATTGAAGTGGACGGGCGTTCAAGTTATTAAACGCTCGTCCAGACTTCGAAAATCTAAAACTAAGGCTTAAAACTTAAAAACGAAATAGAAATAATTAAGGAAACTAAAAAGAACGTACGGAAATAAATAAAGGCTAATCTAAAGTTACGAAAAACAAATCGAAAATTATAGAAACTAATATAACTATCAAAAATTAAAGAAAATAATTGAAGGAAACTAAACTAAATAAACAAGGTAAAACGAAAACAAAAATAAACGTAATTCTAAAATTTAGACCTACGAGTTAAAATTAGAATCGATATAAAATTTTATACCTAAAAGAATCCGACAACCGTTACCGATTCCCCGGCAACGGCGCCAAAAACTTGTTCGGTAAAAACAAGTTTTACAATTTATAACCGAAACACCCCAAGTATAAGGATCTGTAGTAAAGGATGTTAACGGGTCGTCCTAAGGGAGTGGAATGTTTATCGAATTCAAATATAAATCTATATCGATTATGTCACAATTATTAACTAAACTACGGCTGAAACTAACTAAGACTTAAACCTAAGAATTAAAACTAAAACAGGAAAGAAAACAGCTTAGAAAATAGAAACAGAAAGATGGACGAGCGTTCACTAAAGTGAACGAGCGTCTGAAGGCTTAATCTAATGGACGTTCGTTCGATATTTCGGACGAGCGTCTAACTACGAACATAAACAGAAAAGTGCAGGAATACAGCAGGAAATTAGGGTTTATAAAACTAGAACTTAAACTAAACTTGATCTAAACGATTTGATTCAAACAATTAAAGGAAAACACAGCGAGGCAACGAATCCACCCATCAACCAACAACCCCCAACTAGATGGTGATCTAAAGATGTAGTTTTTAGTAGTGATTTTTCACGAATTCAATTAAATTTCTTCAACCAAATTCTAGGGTTTCGTTTATCTTTTCAAACAAACTAAACATGCAATCAAAACGAAATCACAAGATCGTTTCCAAACTTTTTACTCAACTAAACATGCTTAATTTCTTACAACATGATTAGATGCATTACTTTGAACGAATCAAACTTAAACAATATATTTTCATATATTAATCCAAGCATCAAATATAAATAGATCGTTTCATCAAATTCATAATCCAATAAAACATAACAATGCAAACCAGCGTTAAAGTAATGAAAAACTATGAATTAAACTCACTAAACTTAAGCATCGAATTCTCTAGTTGGTTGTGTTGATGATGGGCTTCCTCCGTCGACTCACTGCAAGGTTTCTAGCCAACAATCATGTTGAATATGATTGTTGGGTTGGAGAAACTCATCTCTATGGAATTAGGGTTCTGGCCGCAGCTTTTTGGTGTGAAAGTGCGATCTCAATGATGTGGTAAAAGTATCCAATTAGGGTTGGGGCTGCCGCTTTATTTATAGGATTTTAAGTCGGTTAGGGTTTAAGTCGGCACCGGACGCTCGTTTGAACAACCAGACGCCCGTCTGGTGGATCTTGACTTTGCTCTAGACGTCCATCCATGCTGCGTCCAAACTCTCTGTATGTGATTTCCTCTCCTGGACGCTCGTCCATGAAATCAGACGCCCGTCCAGTGGACGGGATGCAGACGCTCGGCTGGACTGCTTTGAGGTCGGATTTCATCATCTTTATCCAATTTCTTTGAGCCAATTCCAACTCTATCTTGAATAATTCGACTTGAGCTTCATTTATCCACTTATAGCACTCGAAATTAAGCCTCCTAAAGGATAAATAAACATTGCAAAAATGTAATAAAGTCCAAATCATAATAAACCAATCAATTCAATACTTAAAATAACCAATTTTTCAAATAACCATACTAAAACCATCCTTACTAAATAATTGCACTTAAACCCTTAATTCTTATATAAATTATGCAAATGTGGGGAAAATAATAATGAAATACACCCTTAATAATCATATAAATATGGCCTTAACATGGGGCATATCCATCTTTTGACTAAATCAAACTCCTTTGATTATCAAACAAAGAAATCATCTAGAGAAACTTGTTTGAGTCCATAAATGAATCTCGTGGGCTTACATATCATGTCATCGTCTATGAACATTGAGCTTTCTGCCCAACGTCTTCAACACTATCATATAGTCATGATACGAAGTTATAACAAGCATAGTTTGAATAGAACTGGGCTCAACCTTACATGGACATTCCCTCTAGGTAAGACATACTAGGTTCATAACCTGGTTGTCACAGATGGAATCTAATTCAGATATTATGGCTCCTGGCCATATCTCTCAATCTTTCCTTTCAACTTTCTTTCATAAGTCGTGAGATAATCATTCTTCAAGATGAACATACCAGCAGCCTTTTCAGGCTTGAGGTTTCCACAGACTTACAGAACTTTTGTGTGCACTGAGCAGTGTTCTACACCTCATCGCTATGTGGCGTCTACTCATGTTCCAATGGTTGAATATATCTTTGTGGTTCTCAAACTCTTTTGAGATCTTATTTACTCCCACTGTCTCTTTTGGAAGTAACGCTTCCTCTAGAAAACAGCATGTTTGGAGACAAACATTTTGCTCCGCAGACAGGTAAATAATATCTAGCGTACTTGCTAAGATATTCCACAAAGTTGCATATGTCGTACCAGGCTCCAAGCCTTTCTGACTTTGCTTATGACAAATCAAATCATCGGTTAAGATAGATTTGACATTATCCTCTTCCATATCTAATATGGAATTTTATTCAACCTTTATTCTTCGGAACTCGGTTAAGTATAAGGGCTCTATCCCGAAACGGGTAAGGGATACTTCGCATGGCTTGCGTCACACATTTATCATATAAAGTGTTGTTTCCATTTTGCGAACACAATCTAATTGCGTATCCCAAAGATGGTATCCTTCAAGGGAAGAATCTTATTCCTTTTCAGACGACTTCTGAAACACCCTTCAGGTATTAATTACTTCAATCCAATTGAAGATTAATTCCTAAGTAGCTCACCAATCTCATATTCGTACTAGCTCAAACTTTTTGGGCTTTCCGAATTATGCATTTCACTGAGTACATTCAACTATTTCTAAAAATAGTCATAGAGATTAACAAACAATTATTTGTGGCATTAATTGTCACAAGCCAACAAACATCGGTATGTTTAGGCTTTAGACAAATTTTCTAGATTTTACAACCTTTTCATAAAAAGGTATTTTAGTCATCTTTAGATAAGATACGTATTACCCACATGATTCAAAATCATAACATCATCAGAATGACGTTTAATTACACGCTTCCCTTCCAGAGAGACTATGTCTAGAACAACCACAAATATTAAGGATAACAACCACACAGATATTTAGTTGAGATCTTATCACATATATCAACTATATAGTGACATCAATCTAGTATGTTAGATTCAGTGACCTTCCAACTTTATCGGAATAACATTCATTTTTTACAATTGAATATGTCTCTTAAATCCTGACGGATAACTGAAAGTACGTTCTTCATAAGAACCGGAACATAATAACATTTATTTAGTTCCCTTATCAGTTTACCAGATCCAGAATATGGTAAGTGTCACAACGTTTGCTTCACCTTCCATATCTGCATTTAATCTTTCTAATTTAATCACACTCGCAAGATATCATATATCTAAGAGTTGACTTGAACTTAGATAGATTTATCTCAACTTACTTGCCTGGAATAGAAACTTCAATAAGTTCTCTATTTAAGCACATGCCATAACTTTCCCTTTTAATCCTTTAAGCACTTGAGAAATGTTTCTTATTGTAGTCTTCATAAGACTTAAGAAAGATCACAAGAGCTATGTTTTCAGTTTCCTTTCATAAAGAAAATCTAAAGTTTATTAAATAGTTTATTTAACCTTTTGAATCGTATTCAAATATTAACTATTTAATTAACCTTTAAGCAATTAAGTCAATACTTAAATCTTACAATTTTGAAAACAGCCTTTCCAAAATTAGATGTGGTCATTCTTATCCAACGTTTGAATTAACTGCCATCGTATGACAAAATGATCATATTGGATCATATCCAATATCATGAGCTTCCGCTTTCATTTATAATTAAAGTCTCGGAGCACTGCATCAATTATGTAATCTCCTTGTCTCTAACTACTATAACGGGATTGCTTATGTAATTGCTTATTTTAAAAGGATTAAAATTAGTTAACCATATTTGAGAACGTTTCTCAAAATTTACAGTCATAATTTGGTTTTACTAATCGAGAATTAAACATAAATATAAAGTTTGCTAAAACTACAACATAAAAATGAAAATAAACGAGTGTTGTTGTTTATACACGCAAAATCAAAAATGGTCTTTTGGTTTATGATTTCGCTCCCACTAGTCAACTACTCCCAATTGACTTTCAAGAATTATTAATTTCTTTATGGACAAGATCCCACTAAACTACCGCGACCCCCGCTTTGGCGGGTGGGCCGAAAATAGTCTAATAGGTAGACAACATCCCTTTGTCAATCGTATCTTATACGACTCTTGTTGTTTGACTAGTCAACTCTTTGACAATTTTTCATCTTGTGAAATAGTCAAACCCTTGCCTCTAAAATCCAAACGACCCCGCTTTGGCTGGTGGCCGAGAGAATTCTTAGTCAAGTCATAACCCCAATATTCGTGAGATCTCATACGATCATATCTCGATAATAACGATATACCCGAGGTAGGCCAACCCCCTGCTTTGGCTGATGAGTTGGATCCAAACAAGGGCTCTTCACCGTCATTATAATATGGGGAGGCAATTTCAACTTGATTCTTTTTTAGGTGGAAGTATTTATGTAAATTAATTCACTTAATTAATTTTAATTATGGTCTCATCAGAAATATGTCTATCTCTATAAACATAATCCTACACATTTATCTAGATATGTGCCTAGTCATGCATCTATCGTATCATATAAAATAAATACAAGCACAAAATAAATAAATGCGTAAAGTAACCGGTATGATCATGGACTTTTCCTAGGTGCGGTTTCGAATACAAACTAACGAAACCGCGGGTAACAATCTAAAGGTAGCTGCAACCACCAATAGGATCTTTAATGCTTCATTCTCCAATGGGATCTTTATTTTCGTCTTTCTTTGGTCTTCATCTTCTGCTCCATTCTTGTTACATTTAATTCTATCTAATAAAATAAATACACCCGCCGCATACGGGGGAGCTAACGGGAATAGGATAAATGCAGAAAATAAACTAGGTCACGTTCTTCATAACGGCCTAGGACAATTTTAAAACCAACAGAAAATTTAAATAATTCACATCTATCCTATCGGTCGAGTCCATGATCAATCAGGGTCCATATAATCATATTATATCTACTAATCTAATCCATACAATAACATCTTATGAAAAAGATAAAATTAAAATTTAACTACTTGCGTCTTAATTAATCAATTAACATTTAATCTATTAAATAATTTTATCCAATCAATTAACTAATTAACATTTAATTAATTAAATGATTTTAATCGAAATAAAATTAACGATTAATTTTAAACGATTTTAATTTTAATTTTAATAAATTAGAACTATTCCAATAATAAATCAAAATTAAAATCATGTCTCTTTTGTTTCTTTCCTTTTGATTCCTAATCAAAAGGATGCCTTTGGTTTCCTAAACCAAAAGGCATCTTCCTAATCCAAATTTGGTTTAGGTCTCGCCACTTTCCAAAATCAAAATTTTGGAAGTGGCCTAGGCCTAGGCCTTTTACAAATCAAATATTTGAAAAGGGCCTAGGCCTATTCCAAATCAAATATTTGGAAAAGCCAAATAATTTTGGTTTAGGCCTGGCCACTTTCCAAAATCAAAATTTTGGAAGTGGCCTAGGCCTAGGCCTTTTCCCAAATCAAATATTTGGAAATGGCCTAGGCATATTCCAAACAAAGTTTGGAAAGGCCATTATTATTTTAATGCCATGTGGCATCCCAATGGCCCAAACTATTTGAACCATTGGTTAGCCACATGACACAACTAAAGAAATGAGATTTTAATCACAACTATGAACAATATTGAAACACAAAATACAAAAAACAAAATTTAAGGATCCACCAAAAAGATGCACCAGCCGATGTCGACCGCCCCAAGGGGGAGCCGCCGCCGATCGGCCGAGCACCCCAAAAACCGCCCCCTTTTTTTTTTTTTTCTTTTCGTGTATCGATTTGCGAATCAAAAATCTTTCATCTTTCAATTACGTGATTTAAACGATAAAATTAACTACGCAAAATAACATGCTTATTGCTTAAGCTCGAAGCTCGCTCCGATACCACTGTTAGGAAATCTACGCGGGAACGCAGCGGAATTTAAAATGTTATTTCCTTTTAACCAGGATCAACTTCGTTAAAGCAATAAACAAATAAGCTAGTAGACGGTGGTTACCTTGCTTGATCTAAAAGATCGACGCTTTGACCGTCTAAGGAGAGTAGTTCTGCATAGAGCCGCCCAAGTGTTCGGCCTCTACCGCTAGTCCACACGAACAGCCCGCCGGAATCCCATCATGGATTGCTATTGGAAAACTCCGGTTGCTAGACCGGCCCTTTTCCCCTCTCTCCAACTCTCTATAGGATGCTCTCTATTTTACACAAGAACTATTAGTTCTTGGAATTGTGATGATCAAAAAAGCTTGACACTCACTTCCTATTTATAGGGAAAGTGGCGCCACATACTAGAGTGGAGGAGAAGAAAACATTTTCCCAATAAAATAAGGAAAATATAATTGATTGATTTATCTCATTTATTATAATATCTTATATTAAATAAATCTAGGATATTGTCAATATCTTATATTGAATATTTTCAAGATATTGTCAATATCTTATATTGACAATATTTATCTTTTATTATATTACCATAAATCAATTTACACATGTATATATATATCACATATATATATTACACAAAAAAATCTATTAATATATATCATATATAAACAGTATGGTGCGCATGTATGCAAATTCAATTTACATTTAATGTACACACACACGCATGCATTCACAATATATCTATATTATTTTATTTTATTACTATCTAATATTAATAATAGGTAATATCATTAATTAAATTGTACAATCCAAGTGTATCTTATACACACAAATTGCGTCACCTTAGCCAATAAATTGTCATCCGGAATATTCTTTAATTAATATAATAATATTAATATCTTGTATTTAATTTATTCATAATAAATAAATACCACCATATTAATTTACCACTATAACCTTTATAGTCTCGAGATAAACTTTCCTTATTTGGTTATCATCTATAACCACATTTTAATCCGGCTAGATGTTCTTATATGTGTGACCCGATAGGCTTCCGAATATGTTGGCCGTAGACACAAAGTGCAAATTACGAAAATGCCCTTCATACCTAACGATCACGGGATAGCGTCTAGCAACACACCGTGACCCCCAATCATCGGAAGAGTCAAATACAATGACTACTACCTTTCATATGAAACAGTTACCGTGTAACTTACAATCCTATCGCTGTAATAATATCCATACGGTCGTACGTCGAGTGTCAAACATTAACGACCGTATCTTATAATTTGGATATCATGCTCTCTCGAAGTAACTCGTTTACTCCCACTTTGCAAAGATTCACGAGAGTAAGACATTCCTTATAAGAAGGCCATTTCAGATATTTGATCCCAATCATAGGATACGCGATTCCCGGACGACCAATCATGTATACTCCGCATGCTTCAGTATCATACCCAATCACTACCGCATGATCGCCCCGTGGCTGGGGAAACCTCAATAGTGTCAAAGCATGACAATCCACACCGTGATGCCATGAAGACTCCGGTCCAAAGGATAATTACACAACCGTCACATAGTGTGACACTTATCCGTGTAAGTCGGTCAGTCTAACGTACACATTCTCTAATACACGTCCACGTACAGTCCAAGTGTCACTACACTTCGATAGACGAGATCTATCCCTGCCCTTAAAGACAGAACACATCTAATACGTGCTAGTCCGTTTATACTATCAATGCCCTGTTTAATAGTACATCGCCCTAGAGACATTTAAGTATCAAACTTATTAAAGTGATTAGAGATCTCATCAACCATAGTATAATACTAAGGACAGTATCATATAACAATTCACAATTGGTTCTTTAAAAGAACAAATATATGACAACAGAAAAAGCCATTTAATCTATGTATAAGCATAAAGAAATAGTAGAAATGATCCGACCCGGTCGGATCCAGTCCAACCCGATTGGGTTTAGGACACTATTTCAACAGAGGATCGACAGGCCTCTTCCCCCTGGCATTCTTAATATCCTTTCGACCCGGTGGGTCTAACAGGTGTTCCTCGGGGGTGTTACAAATTCCCTTGCCTATAAACGCTGAGGCGACCACTCTTTTCAGGGCGTCCTCGTCCAGAGACGCTAAGTGGTCAGCCATATTTTGCAACTGCGGGGGAAGTTAAGGCCTTGGGGGTTCTGCAACTGCGGGTCTAGATCCAGTGGGGATTTCTTGCACTTGAACCCCTGTTGGATCTATATCCGTGTGCTCTTCGATCTGCAGGTTCTTGTTGTTCGTCGGTTTCTTTCTCGCTGGTGGTGCCATTGCGATATCTTTACCAACTCACCGGTAGAAGACCCTCCTTCTAGCGCCAAATGATGATGCTAAATAATGCACCACCGATAAAACAGGGCCACGTGTAATCTAAGGGTGAGTTAGAAAGAAGAGTATGCAAGGCAAATACTGATAAATATGATGTTTTTAGTGTTTTATGGCTGAGTCCAAGAATGTATCTTGGATTGCCTACGTATCCTGTATAATGTCCAGGAATCAAGCCTTACGTAGTTCCTGGAATGATGTATTTATAGGCACATGTCCTTATTTTGCCCTAAACTTAGGGCGGTTTGGTCTATTGACATAAATACCCTTTATTGGGCCTTGCCCCTTGCCCAAGTAACCCTCTGGAATATTGGGCTTAGGAACCTGGGCTAGATCTGATGTCGACTCGTATAACACCGACATAAATGCTCGAGGTGGGACACTTGTAGAATCTGTCGGTTGTTGCGGTCTTCACTGGCACGTCTCGTATTCGATCCGATGTGGATAATAAACTTGGACTTTTCCACACGCCAGCTGGACCAATCAAATAATTCCACGTGGAGGGGTAAAATACCGTATCGTCAATCACATGTGGAGAATATTGATGGATAAAAGATGGAAAACAAAACTCTAGTCGCTATTGATGTATAACAAGTGTAGAAATGATTGAAAGGAATATTATTTTATCATTTTATAACTTTGTCACGCATGTAATGTTGTGACCAATGAAAATTCTATACAACGGAGCTTCCCGTTTATATTATCAGTTGTCTTAGCATATTTTCCACATGATAAATGATTCTTATTGTTATCAGGAATCGATGGTATATGGTATAACCCACTGCGTTGCGGTAATTTTTTGATTCCTTTGTTGTAACTCGAACATGAAACTCTTGCAAACGGATCGTTGTTCATGACATATCATACACAAGATGCTAATTCAATCTTTTTGAAAATTTCTAATGTACAATATGTTATGAACACGATCAACTTACATAAATTTGAGTCTACCATAACCCAAATTATGATGATGTACTCTCGAAAATGAAACTATTGCAAGCAGATCGATGTTCATGACATATAATACGTGATATGCTAATTCAATTTTTTTGAAAAGCTCTAATGTATGATATGTTATGAACACAATCAACTTTTTGGTAGCCCAAATTATGATGAAGTACTTTCAATACTATTTCTTGACTATTATAATGACTCCCGACACTTATATTGAAAAGACTTTTCTCCTAAACTAGTGAAGACCATGTGTTGATGTAATTTGTAATAAAAAAAACACATCAACAAAAGAGAGGCACTGCACACTTGGTCGAAGATGAGAGGTTCTTTTATAGGCATGATTCAAGAGAGTGAATTGTAAGTGGGAGGAATATGACGCGGTATATTTTTAGGGTAGCAGGAATGATAATGTATCAGTGAAATAGTACCATTAATTAATCCATTCATTCAATAAATCTTTATTATTATGAAAAAATAAAATGTATAAGTTGTTATATAAAAAGAATTATATTGTAAAACATCAATACTGATTTTGAACATAATAAGAAGACACTAATTCATATTAATTAGCCTAATGGAACGCATGATTCTATACAATAACATTAAGTTTTAGAAATTATATAGCACTCATAAAAGATTTAACAATTGAATATGTTTCCACTTCAATTAAGGTAGCATTCTCACATGTTTGTAGTTGATTATAATATAACAAGAAAATAGTAAGGAAGAGTTGTGAGCACTGATACAAATATAATAAATACATAATAAAATTAAAACGTTTATTACACATATAGATATGAGATATATCATACATAAAAAAGTACAATCAATATTAAGTTTTTGTGTGAAATTTTTGTTGACAATGTATCATTACACTCATTCTAGTATATATTTATTTGGTGAAATTTCCAACCAAAAATCACACAATTCATGTGACATGAGTATTTGCCCTAACTAATTCATTTAATTAGCAAACTTGATTCAAAAAGTAAATATGGTTGAATTTTAAATTGACCAATAACAAATCATTAACCCTCTTGACTAATTTATTCTATGGGAACCTGTTGACAAATTAAATTTATAGATTAAAAAAAAAAACCTTCGGAGTGATCAATAAGACTTTTTACTCAAAAAAATGAAACTTATTTCCATAATAGGTCTTTTTTATCAGATTGTCATGAAACTTTTGAATATTAGAGTACATTAGAGAGTTTCACATCGTTCTGAGGTGGGTAGTAAGGTAGGATAGGGTAGGGATGGTTGAGGTGAGGAGAAAAGTTAGGCTGGTAGGGTACGTTAGTAGGATGGGGTGGAGTGGGAATTAAAAATAAAATAAAATACAAAAAACAACTAAAAAAGTAAAATGTCTCCCATCCCCCACGCCCACCCTAACGCAAAAAGAAAATTCTACAATTAAGTTAATGATTTTTGTGAAACTTTCTTACCCACTACAAAAAATAGATTATTTTGTGACAAACCTCTAGTGACAAACACTAAGTTTGTTACAAAATGATAGCATCTTGTGACAACAACTTTATTTGTCAAGGAAATATGTATTTATTAGTGACAACGTTGTCATATTGTCACAAATATCATGACCTTCTTGCCGATAAATTATGCAAGAGCTTTTTGTGACAAGCACGAGTGTAATCGAGCCGAGTAAGTAGATACTTTCTAGAGCTCGAGCTCGGCTCGTCTTAAAAACTCTTCTTTGAAAACCAACTTCGGCTCAATCGAGCCAAAAAAACCACAATATTGAATTCGACTCACTTACTATTCGATATAATTCGACTCGACTCGTTAACAATTTTATATATTTTTTGAGCTTCGGTGACAAATGCTACAACAGGACCGAAGGTTAAATTAAAAAATCATTTTCGTTGACGTCGTTTCACATTCAATTAGAACATCCGAGCTGGGAACGTAGGGTTTCTCTCGCCAAATTTGAAGATTCCTCTCCTTCCGAGCATCAAAATCTTCTTCTTTGATCAATTTTTCTTCAAATCTCTTAATGTTTCTTGGTTTTTTTCTCACGATTAATTATGTCATGGTAACAAGGAACAATTTCCTGGCAAATCTATTGGAAAAAATCTTTCAAGCTATTTCCGATGAAGGTTTGAAGTATTCAAATGCTGGAAATTCGATAAAACGATTCAATCTCCTAGATTTCCGGCATTTGCGAATTGTACACTTTCATGTTCATTAGAGAAATGACTTCATCTTCGAGCTCGAATCGGGAAATTTAGAAGTGATTCACAAGGTGTTCGACGATTTGCATCAAAGCGACTCATATGTAGTTTAATATTCAACGCGTACATAATCTTCGGCGGCCGCAACAGAGGATTTCTGCCGAAACTACTGCGATTTAAGTCGAAGGTATCTGTATATTTGATTAATCTTCCATACTAAGACTCTAGTGATTTTATTTTTCTTGTTTCTTCTACATATTTTTTTAATCGAATACACTTTTGTTGTTTTGTTTATTATACCTTTATACCGAAAGCAACGTTTTGTGCTCAAGAATTCCTTTGAAGGTTTTGATTTTTTGGATTATTTCCTCAATTGCGAATTTTCGGTGTAAGGTTCGCTTGATTACATGTTCATTTGATTTGATGGGGCATGATTGAAGTTTGTTTGTCCGTTATGACACTAATTCCAAGTTCATGAAAAGGTGAGTTAAACTTTTATCATATCATTGATTCTATATTTACGTTATTTTTCTTATTACTTATTGAGATTTCAGCTTTATGTATGGGTCTTTATCTAACATGCTTGTTTTCTCAAGTAATTTTTTTATATTTGCTTTGGGAGTCTTTGGATTGAAAAAATCAACTGTTGCCTCCACCTTCACCTTTCCGCTTATTATGTTGACGTTACTCTTTCATGAATACTGCAGAAAGTTCTTTCCGGTATTCAAAAGCTATCTTTGCTCGGGTAAGTAACTCGCTTATAATGTTTGAAACTTTTACCCGGTTCCATGGTGTCCCTATTATGCACGGCTGAAATATGTCGATTTTCCAGGTCCTCATTGATATGGATCGGGACGATGAACAAAGTGGAAAGCTGGCGAGAGATTCATCAAAGCGCCATATGAATACCGTCAATTCACCAAGGATGGCCTTCATCATGGTAAAGAAGCAGCCATCTCACCGGACACTAACTGTGACAATAAAGGTGGTGTAGCCCGCCTTGAAGAACTCGATAAAGCACATGTTTGAACCATATTCATGTGTGTCTTAGATCATAAATCATCATGTCACTTTTTTGGCTCATGTTGATGGAATATATACTTTATCATTACGCAGGGAAGTTAAGTATCGAACTATACGAAGTCGGTCCTTCCAAATTACATGTGGAGAATCTGAATGAGGAACATAGTGATTGTTAATATGGGGGAAAATGGATGTTGTCGTTTCCACGTATACTCTACTAATGTCAAGTTTTGTATGCTAGTTGTCTCTGTTTGGTCCTAGTTCGGTTTGGATTGCTTGTCTTTCGGATTCAAGGAGGCTAACTATAGGCGAGTGTAACCATCTGAAAGTGTTCTTTCAAATATTCCTAAGGGGAAGAAACTGGATATAGGTTGAGTTTTGGCAAGTATTTGGGCTTAATTGTTTCATAGTCCTATGATTTGCATCTTATTGCATTGAACTTGATGTTACTTGCTTTTTATAAGATTTGTTCAGCAAATTAATGCAAACGGTAGAACCTGCTAGTTAAGTTGTGTTTTGCCTTCTTCTGAACTCAATGACAAGTGAACCTAGTATATGTATTGCCCTGTTTGTTTTGTCTTGTCATGTTTGCATATTTTTCAGAGTGTCTGCTTGGTTGAGTATCAGTTTGATTGTGAAGAAGACTAAGAGTATCAGGTACTGAATGCTTTTGGAACTCCAGGGCCTTGAGGACAGGGCTCTCAAAAGTTTGGCATTCTTTCTTGTCATCCACGGTATTTTGGATGTATGAATCAGAAGCACAAGAATGATCGAAAGAACCGGGCACTTCAGAAAGTCTTATTCACGCTGGTACAGATATGGAACTTGCCTTTGATTTGTTTGTCATTCCAAATGTCTTGAGATGCATGGACTCAACATTCATGTTTCTAGTTTGCTAACGTCTTCAATTCTCCTTTTCCTTTTCCTTTTCGCTTTCTCTCTCTCTCTCTCTTCGGCCATTGATTAAGTTTATTTCTTGAATGATCGTATATGTAATCGTGTTGCGTTTAATCGCTTTTTTTATTGTTGTTGCAGGCTGGGATTAAACATTTTATATATTTAGAGTTTCTGATTTCTTTTTTACTTCCGATTTTGTTTTTATAGTGAACACAATGATGGTATAACAGTGCAAGCATAGTTTTTGTTGTTTTTCTTGTTATCTTTGTTACAGGTATGACATTTACTGTTAGCTTCACTGATACTTGTACATTATCATTTTTCTGAAGAACGTTACGGTAGTAGATTTTCAAGATTTTAATCGTTTTGGTTCTGCTCTGTTTACACTAAGCTGTATTTGCTCGGATAAGATGGCTTGAATCATCGTTTTTCTTATGTATATTAACTTGTGTCATTCAAAAAACAACCGGTGCAGAAATGATGGCTAATAATTGTTTAATGGTTTTGGTGTTTTTTTGATTTTTTTGAGGTTTTCAATTCTGCATTGCGGTTACTTTTTATCCCTTATTGTGGGTTTAGGTCTCCAGAGATGGGTATTTGGAAGTTGGTGTACAGACGTATGGAGGTGGTTTGTGGCATACATTGTTTGATCGTGATTTAACCATCGCTGGAAGGGTTTTACTATGAGAAGGAAAAGATAGTTCCACAACATATTCACATCAGCTCATAAGAATTGAGGAGCCTATAATGCGAATTCCGACTTTGGCAATTCACTTGGATAGGTAATTTTAATTGTTCAATATGTAATAATGAGGTACATTGTGTTGATCAATATCATTCTGGTTATGCTTGTTTCGAAAGGGTTGTAATTGTTGCCGAATCGTTTGCAACAGGGGTGTTAATGATGGTTTTAAGGTGAATAGCCAGTCTCACCTTGTTGATCAATTTCAGAAAACTAATTTGTTTTCAGCAGCTTCTGGATTGAAGAATTATGTTGATACACTTTCACGGAAGGCAAACTACGAATACTCTGTAAGACGACTTGAATTCTCAACTAGCTGCTGTAACAATGCTCATAATGCAGGCTCTGCAGACAAATTTGTAAGGGAAATCTAAGCAATATAAAGATACTTCTCTTAGTCATTTGTTCTTGATGAACAACGTTCATTACATGGTCAGATCTGTGCGAAGGTTCCTATTATGATCTTAATGTTTGTAAGATTCTTGAAAAGAAAGGTTGGTCAAGCTGGTAACTTGAGCTTCTTTCTACTGAACGACCTGTACAGTGGCTTTTATATTGCTTCTAGTGCATTCCTGGATCCTAGAGAAAGGATGACCGCATCACAAGCTTTGTGTGAGTCTCTTACCTTAACCGTTCGCTTGTTATTTTTCTCGGTTTGAGATTGTAATAGAGGCATATATTTCGTGTCATCCATGGATTAAAAACAAAGCAATGATACGAAAGTACACGTCCTTCGTAAATCCGCTTTTACGGTATGTCCGCTTATTTGAACGAGTATTTCACGAGCTGTTTGGCTCGTTTGAAATCTTAGTCACAACCAACATAATACAACTCACCTGAAACATAGCATTAACTTATTATTTTTGTAACGGAAGCTGGTTGTAAGATACTTCTCCCCTTTAATCAATTCCAAAATTAAGGTAGTTTTGACATATTTCTTGCGGTGCAATTGTCCAAACTTGGGTGGTTCGTCTCGATTTGTCATATTTTCTAGTGATGTAAGTATTTTTCCTATCGGTAGATGAAGGTACTGTTTTTCTCCTTCCTCTATCCTTTGGTGCCATTTCTTTTTCTTTATAATTGGTTAATGCAGAAGCTTTTATGCTCATGCAGACCAAGTTACCCAGTTATTGATGGATTTGAAAGCCGTACGAACAATGACGAAGGGGGAATCTCTCTAGTCTACCATACAACAAGAGCTGGCTGTTTTGTGCCTGTTTGTTCTTCATATTATGTCTTCTACATATATTTCTTATCACTTATGAATAAAATTTGCAGAACGAAGCTCTAGTTTAATACATGTTTTTTTTTCCCATTCTAATGTTGTGTTTTCTTTGTTAGGCAGCTTTTCTGGGTTCAACTTTCAAAAAAGGTTTGGATTATGCTTTTTATGTATAGAGAGCAGCTGGGTAATAAAGGTTGGTTCTTTTACCTTTTCTTTTCTGTATAGATTTTTTGGTTCTTTTTTTAAAAGTCATGTTCTTGTTTGAGTCTTCCACTGCATAAGCTTGTTTAAGATTTTTTTGTATGCCTGTTATCAGCATTATTTGAGCCTTGTTAAAACAAGTCTTGCTCTTGAAAAGCTGCCTATTCTGCTGCTGTTTCTGGTAAAGATTAGATTAAAGAGTTGTATGATCTGCCTATTGTGTTATGTCCTACTCTTGAAGAGTCTATCTGCAATCTGTTTTGGTCAATCTGATTTTGAGTGTGTGCAACCTCTGTTGTTAGTCCAAGTCAATCTCACTACAAGAAAATTGGTTTTTTGTGACGACAGATAGTCGTCACATATAATGCATATTTCGTCACATTTGGTTATATGTGACGAAATTCGTGCGTCACAAGGTTCGTCACCTATACTAAGTCACAAAAAGTATTTTGTGACGAATCTATCATTCATCACATTTTTGTTGCGCATGTGACAAACGCTTCATCACATACTATGTTTTAGATTTAGTAATTTTAGACACACTAGTGGCATCAAAATCGTCACTTATTGCTCAAATAGGTGACACCCCGTCTTCCTCACACGTTGTTCATTTAGGTGATGAATAATTTGTCACTCAATGTATGAAGAAAATACAATAATTCTATAATATGTGACCTCCAAAACGTCACATATTCATATGATATGTGATGAAATTGCATTGCCTAATATGATAAAGTGCGTCATCTAATGACAATATCAAGACCAAAAAGAGTTCAATAAGAGATGTATGCATAAAATTGATACCCATTATACTAAAGATTAATAACAGCTTAAAATTGTTACCCATTATAGTAAAGATTAATAATTTCATTAGTTCAGAAAAGCAAAAATCTGTCAAGTCAAAAAGATGTGCAATTACAAATCATTCATCAACATAATCAAGGTCATCTACATATTCATAATAGTAATCATATGTAAAGAGATCATTACTATCTTAATCCTAATTGGCCTAATCAAGACCGATAATAGCCAGCCCCGATATGTTGATGTGCCCTTGACGTGCGCCTGTAGTTGTTCACTTCCTTTGGCACTACGACGACCACTGCCACGCCCAAAAAGATGGTTAGAATCTGCAGACAAGAAATACATGTACATCAAACTATCATAAGATCAACCCCGATGATATTTTCTTGTTCCTGAGTGACCCGGCTCAGAGAATCACTGGCCCTTTTGGCGCCCTTCGTTTAGAAGGCGGTAAGACTGAAGCAGAATTCCCCAAGCCTTTTTACTGACCAAGGGTGAAAAAGATGACTGTACATGTCATATGAACGCTAAGCATGGACTCCTTGCAAGTTTCTAATGCATTACATTCAATACTACAACACAAAGTATTAATTCAATCATCAAGATGTGCATGTTGTAACTAGCATGTAACCATAATATAAGCATATATATCATAGGAGAAATATAAGTATGGGTTGCTAGAAAGTTCTTTTTTTTTCATATCATGTAGCACTACACTACTAATATCCATGAATCGCACATTCTAACATAAATGAAAAAGGGATAATGAGCGCAAAGAATAGGATCTTACATTCTCTAATCACGCCTGTATTGAAAAGGAGAAGAAAAAACCAGAGCAGATCGATCACTCTATGCAGTTGGCAAGAGTTATGCAATGACTTCCCAAATCTTGATATTTGACTAGAAATCTTTGCATTGACATTTTACCTGTAATCTTTTGCATATTGAAAATTCTATCAAATTGTGATTTTGACTTCTTCCTTTTGGCAAACAGCACTAAACAATTAAGACATTAAAGATTTCATATAGCGCTTCAATGATTCTCAAAATTGTTTGTGAATAGGCGTTTCAGTATCAGAGAAACATGAAAAGATAATTTCTTATAGCACTTTAATATTTTTGACCAGATGTTATATATCACAATATTCATTATATTCTGCATTTCTCACTATAATAGTTTTACATGGTTTGTAGACCATTTTGGCTGACTTGCTACTGTCTTATTTTGTCAACACCAATATTTTAATAACAGGACAACAGACCAGGAACAAAAAGACTAACATACAGCAAGTTGCTAAAATAAAAGTAAATTAAAGAAGCTTCAGAACTAAAGTAAGACGGTGTCGTTCAAGCAGATTGGAAAGATTTGAATCCTCTTTTTCCACAATGGTACAATGTGTGGGCAAAGAAATCTCCTTTTTTGTGTTCAACAAAAAATTCAGCATGGCTTACACATAACCAGTCAACAACACAAAAAAAATAAATAACATAGACAACATTCCTATAAAATCATGAAAACATCAAAAGTTTGTCAAAAATATACATCCGAGTTAAGACAACAACAAGTATATACCAGTTTGTAGATATCAGACTTAAGCATAATGTATATCAGCAAGTACATTTAGCTAGAGGCACCAAAAACATGTTTTACTTGAATATAAGAAAAGTCTTTTGAACATATTAAAAGCTAATTTTTTATCCACATATTTTTGTAAGGCACTTATTGATGTTCTTATGGGAAATTTCTTGGCAAATGAAGAAAACAAAAACTACAGAAGCACTCAAAGAAGTCATGTTACGGAAATCATTGCAGGGTCAATGCAAAAGTTCTGAACTGTTTGTTTTTTAACCTCAGATCCAAACCTGCGAGTGAAGGGTCAATCAATCAAACACCTTATAATACAATGCAATCCAATGGTGTTTTCACTCAGAATTCGTTAATATTGATAATAATCATACATAAGTTTTTATGTATTCAAACTACTATTTGAACTTTCTTCACATACAATTTCCTCTTATAAACCATCACAAAAGAAAGTAAGAAATGTAATGAGTGTTATAGTTTTACCTAAATAAGTGCATTCCTTTATATACATGTGTAAAGCCCCGTTCGGTGATTGAGCATATCAACCCAAGAAAGAAATATGCTGTGCGGACATCTTTAATTGCCACCAAGATCCGAATTCGACATAAGTCTCTATGGTAGTCTTATACTTGTTAAGACAACAAAAAAACAAAGAACACCATCTGCAGGAAACCTATACCAAACTTAGCATCAAAGGACAATTTTGAGACAATGGAAGAAAATGAAAGTACATCTTAATATAAAAGTATACACATGTGTATAATCCCAAAATAAAATCAATGGAAATAAATAAAGTCAAGTATGGAAAGGGCAACAACAAAATCATGTCCCAAATAAATTGAAGAAGAAGATGCACTGTAGGTGAGTGAATTTGATGATGCAAGGGGTCCGGATAAATAGGGCATTCCAAAGTTTCGATTAAGGCTAGCTAGAGTTGACACCGACAACCACTTCACCGCCGGCTCTCGAGACGCCGAGATGCGAATTGAACAGTTGATATCGTAGAATCTCGTGATCATTTTCAAGTCCCTTTATAAACCACCGTCTCCCGGCACCATAACCGCTACGAAAGTCTGCTATCGTTAGGATATCTATGTCGATCAAGTACTCAACAACATTACCATCATTGAGCCCGTGATAGCCTTAAGATCCGATCTAAGCTTGATGGACGAATACCGACATAATCAAGCTTGATTTGTTTATAAACTTGTTAGATGAGTGGAGTTTCGACGGTAAGAATCGAGGACGAGTGCGGTGTTGAGGAGAGTGGGCGGATTATCGGCGAGAAGAGGAAGATTGAGGGTTCTCATCGTGACATAAAGATTTTATATTTTCAATACGGGAAAAAGGAATTGATCAGCTTTAAGTTTCGAAGCACCTTCTTGGAAAATCTGTGGCTAATTTATTTATTCCTCACCAATGATAATTCATTTAGGTGCAAAAAAAATTCCCGCTTTTTTATTTGACGAAATGAAAATCAAATGTGACGAATTAGTGTCTAAGATTATAGAAAAATTAAGAATTACACATTTGTGACGACTATAAAAAATTCTTCACAAAATCTATGGATTTGTGTCGGATTTTGGGGCGTCACGTATTATTTCGTCACAAAAACTCATTTTTCTTGTAGTGTCTCTATCCAGCTGTTTTGCATATATGATCAGATTTTGAAGTACAATCTGTCTGTTTAGCTGTGTCCTAATTCTATCTTTAACATGAGTTTGTCTGTTGCACATGTTCAGGTTCACGTTCAGGTTCAGGTTTTTGGTTTAACAATAGATTATGTCCTTTGTATTAGTACTTGTCTGTACATCAGTATTTTGTGTTCCAGATGCAAAGGTCATTAGATTCAGATTCATATTGCAAATGTATCACAATTTTATTGGCAAAATTGCATGGTACTGTACATTTTTCATGCACTTAGCATACTGCATTTCATAAAGCATGTAATGCACTTAGCATATTGCATTCACAGACTCAAAGCATTCAGCATTTAGTTCATGTAATGCACTTTTTATAAAAGATAACTTGCAACAGTGAATTGCAATGGTGAATGAGACCTCACTACAAAAAAGGACCTTTTTCGTGACAAAAAAACTCGTCGCCAAAAGTGCTGATTTTCGTCATCAAAGGTTTTCGTGACAAAAATTTTTTGTCGCGGCGTTTGTTGTGTAAACAGTGACGCTAAAGGTGTCTATTGTGACAATCAAAGTATCAGTCACTAGAGAATTTCACTCGCGACGAATCCCATACTTTTGTCACCAAAGCTTTTCATGACTAAACGGTGAATTTCTCACCAAAAGGTTTTTCATGCGACAAAATTTTTGTCACCAAATAATGAATATTTTATCACTAATTAAGTGTTGTTGTCACCAAAGGGTACAAACATATTTTTACATTAATGGTTAATATTGACAAAAGTTTTGTCACTAGAAGTCATATTTTAATAATAATAAAAAAAATAACAATAATAAATATTCAAATAATAATAATAATAATAATAATAATAATAATAATAATCTACAGATGCTATATACAAGAAATACCCTATAAAAGAACAAAAAATTAATAAACACTAAAAAAAATATTAAACAAATATTAACAATCATTTTTAAAGGTACACATCTTAACATCCATTGTCTAATAAAAAAAAATATTAACATCCACTTAAAAAAAATAAAAAAAATCATCAAATAAGTTAAATAATTGATAATAAATCATACACCTTTTAGATCACCCCTGCTCAAATAATAAAGATTTCAGGAATGGCCATAGTAAAAAACCATATTTCAAAAAAGATTTGGGCTCATTTATACCGCTTTAAAAGACATTAATGCATGAACCAAAAATGATAACTCATGCAACTACTACTACTCCAATGTAATTAACTCACATCAGTTGTTGGAGGTTGACCTTTGAGCCCAACTTTCGGATGATTTTTCTTCATCCTACCAAGAATGCACCACGACTTTGTTCAAATCGATCAAATAATTAAAAGGCCCCACACCCCTCACCCCAAAAAAAAACCTCTTTCAGCTCATTTAAAAACAGAGAACAATGAATAAATTGTATTCAATAGGACAACGAAGGGGAGTACCGGGTGCCAAGATTCGTTGTTCTCAATATATATGACCATGCTTCTGATGGTGAGTCATATGGCTGGTTCTCCTGCACGAGTTGTAACAGAGATATACACTTGATGAATACTATCACAAAATAAAAGAAATGAAACAATAAAAAATCACATCCTTATGCTCTAACAACAGAAAAATGAAGAGAACAGAATTATGCGTTACGTACACGTGCTGAAAAATATTCAGATGATTGTGAAGTATATAGAATGAACCGATTTTTGATAGAATTGAAAGAGAGCTTACCAAAGAGAAAGAAAGTGAAGCGGTCGGCTTATGCAGAGATGGAAACATGGTGCACTTGCGTTATCCCTTCAACTAAAAGGCTTAAACAATGCTGATAACAAGCATACAAAAAATCTTAAACAATCTTATGATGTGCAATACACAAACAGACAAGAAACAACACACTGCCAAGAAACATTTATCCTCAATGAGTAAACATGATACATTTCCTGAAAATAATTTATCAAGCATCCCCGATTCTTAAACAAACCTGAAAAGAGAGACTTAAACATAGAGCAGGATAATGCACTGGAAGGATCGTCCTAGAGGTCTTGGACATACATAGACTGACCTCATCTAGATCAAACAAAAGAAGCATGACCTAAAGACAGATAAAAATACACATGTTTACCCGGTCAAAGATTATAATCCTGTTTTGTTGCACTATGAAGTTGTCAATACCAACCTGATCAGTTGGATTAAGAAGAAACAAAAGGTAAATCAAGAAAACGAAGCAGTTCTCACAAATTATGGACCATGCACTAACTAATCAATAAGTACTCAGTAATGTTAACATCTATCACTATAAATATGCAGACTCACACTTGGAATCAAACCTAATGCCAAAAAGGATACCAAGCAAAACAAATGAAAAACCTAAAGCTCAAGACTTGATATAGACTAAAACAGAGGATGCAAAACCTAAAGCAGAAAAGCATATACCTGCATATGGCATCCCAAGTACTCAACCAATTAAAAATGAAAATGCCTCTGAATTTCAATCATCAAGTAGTATATATGCATTAAGAAAATACCTCTTCATCCAATTATCCTCCTTAAGGCCTACGGTCACCCCTGGTTGAGTTTGCAAATGCATGAACCTTGATAACACGTCTTGCGATGATCTGGAGAAAAACAGAGTAATTTGATAAGAAAAAAACACCTACGCTATAATATTCTGTACAAGCAATTTTGACCATAAATATTGATGAGATGGGCAATTCTTAATACATATAAAACAATATTTATGGGCAATTCTTAAACACATATTAAACAATAATTATGTTCAATATATTTAGTTCTAAGACTTCTGTTTGCATTCATCAAGTGCCCAAGCAAATAACTAAACAAACTAAATGACTCATCAATAGTACCTTGTCTTGACTGTACATCCCCTGATATCTTTGACGATGAAAATCAGGTAAAATCTTGAGAGAATGGTTGTCTGCAAATCAAAATTATCTTGTGCAGTCTACAATAGCAACAATTTTCAATCAGTATCTCAGAAAAATGAAAGTAAAATATCCAATCCAAGATATGCACTAAAGAAAGAGAAGACATGGACCTTTAGGTCATCATATCTTTACCGCAAAGAAGTACAAAAGTTCTTGAATTCGAATAGTAGTTATTCCGGCTTTAGCAATCAAAATAGTTTGTTGTTCCATTGCTTCATGAATAGCAACCCTAGGCCACATCATCCAAGCTATTAGCATCGTAATAAAACTTTTGGGAAAGAGATCAACTAATAAATATTTTCGGTGTAATGTACCTATCGTCGTGCCTAATTTTGTCCAATTCATTAATGCAAACACCACCTCCATCTGCCAAAACCATTGATGGTACTTCATGCATTATGTGAAGAAGAAACTTGTGCAGCAACACATAAACAAACCCTTTAAGAAATATTAGGCATAGTTGCAACTAGAAAGCAATAACAATTCTTTAGAGAGAACATTGAGGAGCAGAACATTGAAAAATACTTTAAAACTAGAAACATGAATGCTGAGTCCATACAACTCAAGAGATTTGGAATGACAAACATATCAGAGGCAAGTTTCATACCCGTAAAGTTGCGAATAAGACTTTGAAGTGCCCGGTTATTTCGATATTTCTTGTGCTTCTGATTCATACGTCGAAAATAACGTGGACGACATGAAATAATGACAAACTTTTGAGAGCCATGTCCACAAGTATATACCAGAAGTCCAGAATTAATGCAAAACATAGTACATATGTCAGAAAGAACAGAACGTTAACCTTTTTGTATAGGCATAATACCTCTGTTTCCTAGTAGATGACTTCAATGTACTCCACTACAGCTTATTCCAAAGGATTTTCTTCTTAGTTTAATCACGTGACCAAGCCTTCTCGACGCCCCTAATTAGTAAGAGAAGAGATTTTATTACATTGCGATTACTGAGTCAAAAGAAATGTGCCTTGAAATTTGATAATTTTTTTGATAGTTTTTTTTTTATAAAGATGATTATTACTTGGCCATAAATTTGGTGCTTCGGTAATAGACATGTGTTGCCAAAGACCGTTAAGGAGATTCCATCAATCATCTCCATCACAATTCCTGAAATCGATCCATTGTATCACACACTTTCAACACATAAACTAAGAAGAAAGTCATTGAAATTTATTCTCTTCTACTTTCCAACAAGACAATCTTGGATCAATTATGCACAGAACTGAAACACAAACAAATTATGCACAAAAGCAATTACCCAAACCAATCTTATATCATTGTATGTAGGTACAACATCAAATGTACTGCATAGTATTCAGAAACTTGATCATTCAAAAAAGAATAGCAGCAAAAACGTATCCGAAAACCCGAATCTACCAAATGGTCTTTAATTACAAGCTGCTTTATTTTAAGAATCTTGTTTTTTCTTGGGCGAAATCAATGACTCGACTTTCTAATGATCTAAAATTCCGGTATGCTGGACTTTGTGTATAACCTGGTTTTCTTCCCAAACATGCAATTCAACAAAAATGTGTTTCTATGTGTTCAAAGGAAAAAATTAGTCAATCTATTCGGCAGTGTAGCAGCAAAGATAAATAGAGTAAAGAGGACCAAACTCGCCTTTACCTATGTACAAATAATCCATTTACCTTAGTGAAGAATAGCCACATGGCACGAGTCACGCGCAAGCTTCACAATGCGAGAGAAATGGATCCTTTTTAAGAGCATTAAATAAATGTTTGCTAATACTCTCCCCCGTTTCGAGTTCATAATTGACCTATTGAGCAAGTACCACTCAAAGTTCATTCTAAAAAAGCTTGGGCGAGAAAATATTTAACGAGGTAAAAATGAATAACTCTCAAGGGAATGTAAGTAGCAAAGCAATAACAACCCTCTTTGTAGTCCCACCGCCAACATTCACAAAACAAGCATCAAACAAGTTATGAAAAATATTCATATATCAACTCTCCTTATTTTTCAAGAACTATATCTTTATATATATCGAAATAAACTCATATTCTATATATTTTTTATTGAAAGCAATAGTCTGTTTCAACTCATTCTTACTAATCATTTTTCCCAAAGCAGCATTGACCAAGTATAAAAGCTTAAGATACAAAAAAAAAAAAAATCCTTCACATAATCATCTAGATGAATGTTAATCAAAATAAAACCACAATGAATAATAACAAAATCTACTATTTTGTGAAAATTTACTACTGAAGATACATATGAGAAAAGAACCAAGGGGAAATGAGTTGTTATTCAGTCAATACGTCGAACATGTGATGTGCGGATGACAAAGTAAGCCAGGAGGCAAAAGAAATCATTAGATTATAGAATCAGGCATTCAAAATACGCCAGAACTGAGGAATAGAAGCCAAATTTCAGATTTTAACGCAATGTAGTGTCTGTGTGCTATTACCTCTACTATGCCTCACCTGGAATATATTGAGTGTGAATAGATAGATGCTGGATGCAGTAGTCCGGATTTGTAAGTACTAACTGCCACTTCTGGTGCTTTCCATGATGCCGCTCGTGTTTTCAGCCATGGCGTGCCCTCAAGAGAAGTGATCCAGCTTTCTCGGAGAGAAGATCCAGCCTTGGGCAATTGATGGGAGGGATTTTCGATATGGGTAAAAGAGAGAGGATGGTGGCGGATTCGCTGCGAAGGAAGAAATTAGGAGATTTAGGTTACAATGGTGATACGGGAGAAAAAGGGAAGTGATGAAATCGAAGTTCGAGTGTATGGGATTTTATGGGGTGAACGAAAGTTTGATCAGGAAGAGAATGAGTTTGAGTTTTGTGGCTCTTAGAGGAGTAAAATAAATCGAGCCGCTCACGAACATTTTGACATTCAGGTCACGAAGTTTTTACCCAAATATAACTTAATCGAACTCGAATATTATTGTATTATATTAAAAAATATATATTCATTTGTATTTTTTGACAAACCGAACTCGAAAGAGATTATAGTTTTTGTCGAGCATAATTGAAACAAACTTGGACATATTAAAAACTTTAATCTCCTTTAAAAAAAAGTTAATCGAGCTGATCTTTTTTTTGAACGCAATGAGCAGATCTTAAAAGTATCGAGGCATAGCATGAGATTTATTCATTTTTTTAAGTATTCCCGAAATTTCTTTTTTAGAAGATATAATCATTATAGATTTCATTATGTAGATGGTTGTCACCAAAAGCCTATACGTAGGTGCACCTATAGATTCGTGACAATCCACTAAACCTTCCGTGAGAAATATTTATGCTTGTCACTAATTGATACAATTATTAGTGACAAACAGTTTTATTGTCACTAGAAGCAGCTATTTGTGACAAATCTTTTGCTTGTCACCAGAAGTTTGTCACAAATACATCTTTTTTTTGTAGTGCCTTATTCTCTCTTTTGATATGGAGTTGCAAGTTAAGTAGTCACTAAATGATAGATTGATGGGGGGCCAGAGTGATCTTCCATCTTAGTCCTAGATTATTATTATTTTTTTTAGTATTATTATGGTGTTGTTATTATTACTATTATTATTGTGAGGTATATTTTTTTTCCAAGGTGTCGTTGATTATTATTATTATTATTATTATTATTATTATTATTATTATTAATTTTTTAAATAATTTTTTCGGTGAAACTAATAATGAAATGAATAAAAGAAATAATAATAATAATAATAATAATAATAATATTATTATTATTATTATTATTATTATTATTATTATTATTATTATTATTATAATTATCGTATTAATTTTATTTTTTAAATGATATTATTATTATTATTATAATAATAATAATAATTATCATTATTAATTTTATTTTTTTTAAAATGATGACTTTTAGTGACAAAGTGTTTGTCAATATTAAGTATTAATGGAGAACGGTCTATGTACTCTTTGGTGACAAAATACATCTAGTGATGAATTTTTGGGTCTTTTGTGACAAGCATATCGTCACATTCAAAGCTTTATGGTGACAAATATTAAGTACAGTCACCAAAGACTTAGAAAGCTTTGGTGACAAATATTAAGAGTTTCTCACGGTAGCTCTTGCTTTGGCGACGAATACTAAACTTGTTACAATAGAAACCTTTAGCGTCGCCGCTTAGACAACAAACAGGGCGACAAAAAAATTTCGTCGCAAATACCTCTACTGACGAAAATCCATACTTTTAGCGACGAATTTTGTTCGTCACGGAAAAGTCTATTTTTTGTAGTGACCCCCAACCATGACCACCCAACTACTACAAATTTTCTAGTGTCATGTGAGTCCGTAAAAAAAAATCATATAATAAGGACAGTAAAAAAATATCATATAAGACACAAAACATAATTCTACAAGATCCATGATTGTTAAAAATAATAGGATAGATAATAATGAAAAATCGTAACAGTACAAAATGACTATCCAAAATCAGTAGCTGCACAAATTGACAGTGAAAAATAATCTTCCAAAACTTTTCACATCGCAAAATAACTGTAACAATTTAAAATGAAATGAAAAAAATAACAATACAGAATATGTAGCGACATAACATAACAGAAAAATGATAATACAAAATAATCATAACAATATAAAATGACAGTGCAAAATAATTTGTAACAATTTAAAATAAGAGTGTAATATACTCGTCTCAAAATTTTAACAATACAAACTAATTGTTACAGAATCGAAAGGAATGTATAAATTACTAAATGATATAAACTGTACGTCACTAAGAAATTACCATCAAAGTAAAAATGAAACTACAAAATAATCGTAATAGGACAAAATCACATAAAGAATTTGTACGAAACCTGTAATAGTATAAAATTTAAGTACATAATAATCGGTCAAATTTTTTATGAAACGATTTAAGTCTGAAGGGTTTAAAGGACATTCCACAAGTTATAGACATCTTTTAGTGAAAAAACTCGGGGGAGGGGTTGGTGAATTTTAATTTTTTGCATAGGGGAGGTGGTTTCGAGGGTTCGTAGGTGGGTCTTCCACAAAAATGAAAAACAATTTTGTTGTTTTTTTGGTGGTGTGGGGTAAAGGGTTGGTGGCAGGATGCTAGATTATTCATTTTTTTAAATCATCTTGTATTTCTCTATTTTTAGTATTTTTAATTTGTATTTATTTAATTTAGATAACTCTTAAATTTATTTTTAATATTCAAAAATATATTTAAAGATAATTTAAATAAATATGACAATAAGATGTGTCACTTTCGCCATAGGGATATGTGTAATGTCTTTATGGAAACGAAGATTAGAGGAATGTCTTTCCAGCAATTATCCCTAAAAAAACAAATTAATTCAAAAATATAATGTTTTTTGGAAAAAAAAGTCGGGTACATGAAATTTGCAATTAATTTATGTTTCATGAATGAAATAGAATTGTTAATTCATTTCGTGTTATTAATTATCATTTGCTTAATTATACTATTCGACTTACACTAATTTGCAAAACAAACTATATTTATGTGAACGATGAACAAAAATAATTTGGCTTCATATGGTAAATTAGCTGGATGGATGAAAAGATAATAAACCTATATTTTTATTGTGATACAGTTTCAATCAATGACGTAACAAACACAGTGATGGTTAAGATATTAAAGACAATGAAAGATGTGAATGAGACTATAATGAAAAATATAAGTATTAACGATCTCCCTCTCTCCCCCCTTCCATTTGTAATCACAACCTTTTTTTAATAAAAAAGATTAATAAATACGTTTGTTTAATAATAAATGATGCTTAGGAATTCTGAAAACTCACGAGATACAAGCCGTTACTGTATCCACCTTTAAATAAAAAATTAAAAGAAAAACTTAAAAAAAATTGAAAAACAAAACTAAATGATCACATGTGGAGAATGTTGAAGGATAAAATATGTAAAATCAAAAATCTAGTCACTATTGATGATTACCAAGTGTAGAAAACGGTTGAAAGAAATATTATTTTATCTTTTTATATGTTTGTCACACATGTAATGTTGTGACCAATGAAAAATCTATACAACGGAATTTCCTCTTTATATTACCAGTATTCAGAGTATATTTTTCACACGATAAATTATTCTTATTGTTATATTGAATCAATAGTATATGGTGTAACCCACTCCGTTGCAGTAATTTGTGATTCCTTTGTTCTAGATCGAACATGAAACTCTTGCAAACGGTTCGTTGTTAATGACATATCATACACAAGATGCTTATTCAATCCTTTTGAAAATCACTAATATACAATATTTCATGAACACGACCACCTTACATTAATTTGAGGTTTTCTAGCCCGAATTGTGATGACGCACTCTAAAAAATGAAACTCTTGCAAGCGGATAGAAGTTCATGACATATCATACATGAGATGCTAATTCAAATTTTTTTTTTTTAAATACTTAATGTATGATATGTCATGAACACAATCATCATGCACTAATTTGTGCTTTAGTAGCCCAAATTCTGATGAAGCACTTTCAATATTATATCTTAACTATTATAAGGACTCGTGACACTTATTAGTGAAGAAAATTTTCTCATACACTAGTAAAGAACGTGTGTTGATGTAATTTGTAATCAACAAAGACATCAACAAGAGAGAGGTACTTGAGACTTATTCGAAGATAAGAGGTCATTTTATAAACATGATTCAAGATAGGGAATTGAAAGTGGGCTGAATATGACCAGGAAGTTTTTTCAGAGAAGTAGACAAGTTAATTTATCAAAGGAATAATGGCATTTATTAATTCATTAATTCAGTAAATATTTATTATGATCCAAAAATTAAATGTTTAAATTATTAATTAAAAAGTTTATATTGTATATCATCCATACTGATTAGGAACATAATAAGACGACACTAATACAAAATCAGTTAGCCTTATTAAGCACATGATTCTATACAATAACATTATGTTTTATAAATTGTATATGACTCATAATTTGGTCGAAACCGGATATTTTATTAATAATCAAACTGTACAAACTTTACAAATCAAATGAGAGGGAATTTACACTAACTGGAAGAACGAAACTCGAAAATCAAGGCCAAGCTAATCTAAGTTCACAGGCTCGGCGAACAGCTTCAGATATAAAAATCAACTTCAGATATATGACTCATAATTTGAGTTGATTATAAGTTAACTAGAAAATTATACGGGTGGATTGTGAGCACTCATACAAATATATTTCAAACATAGTTAAATCATAACATTTATTACAAATATAGATATGAGCTATATCATATATAAAGAGTTACAATCAATCTTATGCTTCTCTATGATATTTTGGTCACAATGTAAAAATACCCTCATTGTAGTAGTTATTATCGGGTCAAATTCCAAAAAAAAAAAAAAAAAAAAAAAATCATACACTTCATGTGACATGAATAGTTGCCCTAACTAATTAATTGAATTAGCAAACGTAATAGTTACTATCTAAAAAATAAATATGGATTGAATTTTACAATATTATTCTATAACAAATTATGAACCCTCCTGAATGATAAAAAATAATAAAAAAAAAACCTTTTTAGTGATCAAAAAAAGTATTTTTACAAAAAATATAAAACCATTTTAAATAATATTTTTTGGCACTATCATAAATATTAGACTACATTATAAAATTTCGCTTCATTCTTAGATGGGTATTAAGGTAGAGTGGGGTAGGGATGGTTAGTTAAGTTACACGAGTAGGGTATGTTGGTGGGGTGGGGATTAAAAAATAAAATTGTAAAAACAACTAAAAAAGGAACAAGTCTCCTTCGCCACCCAATGCAAAAAGAATATCCTTCAATTATATTAATGTTTCTTGTGAAACTCTTTTACCCCCCAACCATTCCCACCTAACTACTACAAAATATCTAGTGTCACTTGACACTGCACCAAAAAAGGCCTTTAAGGGCGTTTCAGAACGCCCTATATAACAGTCTATCGAGGCGTTTTTAATTTTGGGGCGTTTTCATAGAACGCCCTTTCTGTCGACGTCACAATAGCCAAACACGCCCTAAAACAACCTTGATGAGGCGTTTGAAACGCCCTAACACAACCCTCTTGGGGCGTTTGAAACGCCTTAACACAACCTGGGGCGTTTGAAAACGCCTTAACACAGCTCTGATGGGGCGTTTGAAAACACCCTTAATAGATGGTATTGATGCAATGAAATGTCATAAGAGAACCCTATTAGGGCGTTCCAAAACGCCTCATCGTGAATTTTTAATATAAAAAAAATTAATACCTTCATGTCTCTCTATATATATATATATATATATATATATATATATATATATATATATATATATATATATATATATATATATATATATTCCATGCACATTCCATCCACTACTAAGCAACAATTAAATAAAGGCTTCCAATACAACTTTTCTCAAGTGAATAAAGTTGAAATTACACCATAAGTCGATTAAAACATGCATTTAGAAAACAAATATCTCCGTGTCCAAATCTTCTAAAAGCCCTCTACTTCCTCTGCTTTTTGGATTTCTAGTGTCAAGGCATACCTAAGAATCAGACCACACCGAAGGTTCAGCTTTTTGACAATGAAGTTCACCTCAACTAACACAAATTTCTTCCATTTAAGATAAATTTAACTAGTTCACCATAGTAGTAATACCTACAATATCCATGCCTCCATCATTTTTCACAAATAGAGGAACATATTTGTGTTGTGTACACATTGACATCTAAATACTGAATTATTCACATTCAAACCAAAATCAGTTCAACTTACTCGGAATGCTTGTTGAAGGACGCAAAGTCTTTTTCGAGCATGTTTCCTCTTCAATATCACATTAGGTTCTTGCGTAATTTCTTCAAACTAATTGTCCCTGTTATATACACAACAAAATTACCACATTTCGTGTTGGAATGTTTTTGCTACCTTTCACAAAAAAACATGGGTGATCACAACAAGAACACATAACGGATTCTAATCAGGCAATGAAATACAAGTTCATTGGTGAAGGCAGTAGCTCATACCTACTTTCAAGATTCTTGTAGTCTATGTGCTTTTTATTCTAAGATTCCTGCAGTCTCTGTGATGTTTCTGCAAAAGAAACAGAAGCATCCATGAGTATAGCTAGCAGCTATGTAATGTAACATCAAACTATTCCAAATTGTATATAATGTTGGACAATGAAGAAATTGCAAACTTAAGGAGTATAAACACTTCGAGCATCGTAAAGGCAGTGTTCTAAATCAGCAACTTAAATCACAAAAACCGTGTAATCCCACCAATCCATTTAGATAATCAAATTCATATATAGTTTTCCAATGTTTAAAAATCATTTATTATAGCAGCAAAAGAAACAACAGTAGTTTATTATGACACATGCAAAAGAAATAACAGCAGCCACAGAGCCAAATTTATTATACCATTCTGCCTTGTTGAGGGTTGAGGCATCTGTATTTATAATTGACAAGAAAGCAAGTCCAAAAACAATAGCCAATATTAATCCACAAAACAACATGCTTAATCCCATTTTTAGTCCCCCGAATCGGTTTTGCTATCCGAAAAGAGTCCACCAACTTATTATCCTTCACATTACATTCCCATTTCCATCTTCTTAGATTCACAGACAATTTTGGCATGGCAACACAACTGATTTGCAAATCCACAAATGGGATTAATCAATTAGGTAACAAACTACCGTCTTGGCCATTCGGCTCCACAAAAACAATAGACAAAAAAGTCGAGCTAAAGCCAAAATGACCTGATAGAAATGTCTTAAAAAAACCTATTTTGTAGTAGTGATATATATATATATATATATATATATATATATCTGAGTGTTCTATTCCCATTCAAAAGTCAATGTGAAAATGGGAAGGTTTGCTGTAATGCAGAAGAATCACCTAAATCATATAAGTAAGTCTTTTTACACTTCGATCTAATTCGCTGACCACCTAAATCAGAGAAAAGGGTATAACTTTTACCTTGTTATATAAGACAAGTCTCCATCTTGCCGAACATTGCATTCATTTCTTTCAATCTGATGACAAGCCCCTCCACAAACTAAAAAAACAAATATAACGAGTCAACTTAAATACATTTGCCATACTTTCTAGACTAAACTTACACACTTCAAGAAAATACAGTGAACCCAAATTATAAGGATACGGTGAAAGCAAGAATTAGATACTCTATGAATATTTAATCATATCTCCTTGATTAAGACACCAAAATTAAAGCTAATGGTAACCCCTTATTTTTGGCTAATCACAGCTATGTTGTAGTCTCTTATATTGCATTGATTAGACACAGAGATTAGTAAAGTAACATTACTAATTAACATCATAAGAAAAAAAAAGGTATGCTACAAACAAGACAAAGAAAAATCTCAAATCACTCGGTATATATAAACAGAATAAGCTATGCTGAGATGGTGCATTATATACCTTGCTGCTCGTTAGCAGGGTCATCAGCTTCATCCATAATGTAATCTCCTAGCCCACAATGTTCCTCTAGCACTTAAAGAAATCCATTTGCAAAAAAGTCTTGTCATGTCATTTTGTTCACCATAAAAAAAAAGTTTCAAACTTCTAGGCTTCAGAAAGTGTAAGGGAATCAGTTACCTGAATCCATGTTGACATCAATGATCACATCCCTATCAACTTCGAATCCTTGGAGTAAAGATGTATGAACATGGCCTCCAGTTGTAAAATTTAAAGGTGTTTTTGACATGTAGTCCAGTATCATTGATATTATAAGTATCGTATACTTCATCGGACTTACCTAAAGATATTTTGGAGGAAATTACCTTGATTCAGCCTATGAGCCAATGAAAATAGTGATTGCTCAGTTAGGACCAAAAGTTATTGTACTTGAGAAGACTCAAACGAAAACAAACAATCACTTACACCCTTCTGGAAAACTTCATTCATAACTCTAGGTGATGACTTCCAGGATGCCAGAGTTGCAGCATTGTCCAAGAAAAAATCCTGACAAAAGGGAAGTGTTTAAAATCAACTTTTTTGCAGGAAGTACACAAAGACTAATCGCATATAAACAGCTTGTTTACTTCCAAAAATGTACGACATTCTTTTGACCATCCAATGTAGTAGCCAATGTATTGACTTCAAGAACCTTTTGGGTAGCAACTATGGCGCCTCAAGAGATTGCAAAGTTCTTCAAGAATCAGAAAGATCATTAGCCCGAATGTTCCTTCCATTGACCACTCCAGCAAACATGTACTTGTCTGTAGGAAATGCACATTTTTTTCCCCCAAACTAAGTCAAATCCAAAGGTTGTAAATCCTTGTAAAGCAGATAGGGTGTTGTATGCCTCGTCCAGAACATCAGCAATGTAGGTCTCAACAAGAACACCGAGTTGTATGAAATAAAGATTTATTAATCAGACATTACTACAGTATCTACATTAACTTGTTTGCTTTTATTTTGTGAACAAATAACTATGGCCTCATCAAACACCATAAACCAAAGATTCCAGGAATAAAGTACCTAATTCATCCCAGGTATTTGAAATAAAGGAATACTATTAACACTACTCGTATATCCAAACAAGAAAACATTGTAAAGATCAAACCTTATTTCACAGCATCTGAAGATGGCTCCAATGTGTCGACAAAGAAAGAGAGGAATTTGAGGGACGAATCTCGTTAATGAGATCTGAAACATAAACGAACCAGTCAATTGAGTTTGATACCGACTGTCCTCCTTCAATTATAGCATCCAAAACTGCAACAGTCAAACCGTTCATCGTCTTGCAGCTGGAAAATCCCGCTAAAAAAAACCATTCGTCGACTTGCGCCTAGATACGAGCACTCCATAGCCGGATGTGGGAGTGGCTCGGTGGTCCGATGGTGGAGCTTAGGGGTTTCTTCAGAATGTTGCTCTGACAAGGAATCGGAGGCGGCACTGAGAAAATGAAGATTGCAAATTTCAGGAGAAGGTTAGGTTGTAGGGTTTTTTCGTTGGAGGTAAAATGAATTGGGGAGGCGCTGAAATGATCCGTGTTTTTTTAACTTGGTTTTGATAAGGCGTTCTCAAACGCATTTAGAGTTAAAAATAAAAAAAATAAAATAAAAAAGTACTGTAGCGAAAATGCACCAAGGAGCAAACGCCCCATCAAAGGCCCAGAAGAGGCGTTGGTGACAAAATGTCCCAAAATTATTGTCTTAATATCCATAATTTGTAGTAGTGTGAGTCTGAAACAATATCATACAATAATAACTATACAAAATACCATAACATCATAAAAAGACACAAAACATAATTGTACAAGGCCCATAGTTTAAAATGATAGAAAATATAATCATAATAAATCATAACAGTACAAAATGACTGTCCTAACGCAATACCCTTACAAAATGACAGTGAAAAATAACCGTCCGATACATTTGACATCACAAAATAACCGTAACAAGATAAAATGAAAGGAAAAAACAACAACACAAACCGCAAAACGAAATAACATAACAGAAAAATTACAATATAAAATAATAAAACGGGTGGTGGTCCTAAAGGACAAATTTACATCTTAAATGAAGAATAGGACAAAAAAAATAATATTTGGTTGAGAAGGACAAAAAAAAAAAAGATGTACAAAAATACCCTTAATGATAATATTTTTTTTTTCTTTTCACATTAAAGTCGTGCCGGTGTTACTACGTGTTGGTGTTACTACGAGTTACTACATTATGTGTTACTATGTTTGAGGGTGTTTCCATTGCTTTCTATACCCTCTGGGAAGGGAACCCCAATAGGGGATTTGTGTACCTTAAGATCGTGCACATTCATAGAAAATGCCAAAACGTTACTCTTTCTATACCCTACTTGGAAAGGGGAACCCCAATAGGGGATTTGTGTACCTTAAGATCGTGCATATTCATACAAAAATGTAGTAACATTACAAAAAATGCCGAAACGTTACTACATGTCCCTTGGAAAAAATGCCGAAACGTTACCAATCTAAACCCTAATTGGGAAGGGGAACCCAATAGGGGATTCGAGGACCTTAAGATCGTGCACATTTGTGAAAAAAATGGGAGAAAATCGCGAACTAACTTGAGTTTCTCATCAAGCAAACGTGTGTAACATATGCAGTTACATTTTATAGAAATTAAACACATATACACACAATTGCAATGTAAACAAAATGTGCTAACAACCAACATGTTTCAACATCGATCCAGTCACATGTCAGATGTATGGTTTACTTTGTCAACGAAATAATATTAGTCACACTACAGAGCATGTAGTAACTTTTCAACACAATATAGTTACAATTCTTTGAAGTTGTATGAACCATAAAAAAGAGGCAGTCCTAGGTCATGACAATGTAGTAACAATATAAAAAAACCTAGTTACAGTTTACAATTATGTAGTAACAATACACACCATTGTATTTATAGCCCACCATTGCACCTTTGTAAAGCCACATAAATGTAGACACAAAAGTCAAAAAATGTGTAACATGTGCAAATGATTCCGAACATGTAGTAACTTTTCGAACATGTAGTAACTTTTCAGAACATCATATCTATCACATTCCAGGACATGTAGTAACTTTGCAACACAACATAGTTACACTTGTTGTAGTTGTATGAACCATAAAAAAGAGGTAGTCCTAGGTCAAGACAATGTAGTAACAATGCATTTACATTTTATAGAAATTAAACACAGATTGTATGTAGTTCCAATTCCAAATAATGTAGTAACATTACAAAAACACATATAGATATCTATGCACATATCATATGGACGAACAAGAATACACAAAGCAACTTCAAGATGCATTTCAAATGAAAAATCAAGGAAATAACTCCAAACACGATTATTTTAAATTCTTCTTTCGTTCATCAATTCAACCAAAGCATGATCACAGAACATTTTAACTTATCTTCTTGAAAAAGAACAAAAAAAAAAAAAAATTCGAACGAGATAAAAGGGGTGTGTTCATACGAGTTTGGGAGATATCATTTTGGTAAAGAAAGTGCGAGAAAATCAAGCAAAAAAATCAACACGGTTTGGGAGATATCATCTTCATATAATTCAATTTATTTTTTTTGGATAATTAGCAGCAAATTCGCCTAATGAATGGCGGAAGTATCAACCAAAACGGTTTTCCAGCATCAGTAAAAAAAAAAAAAAGAAGAGAAGATTAACGTTTGAAAGCATCAGTCAAAAAAAAAAAGCAGATTAACTTCTCTATGGTTGATCAACTAATTGAAAGCAAAATTGATCAACGTTTGAAAGCAAAATTGAATATGATTCCCATCACAAGAATGCACATCACTCGATCGATGATTCTATTTGTTCTTCCGCCGCCGATGATCGCAATGGATTCTCCGATCAACGTTTCCGGTGATTTCTTCTCGTGCCGCCGCTTAACTTCTCTATGGTTGCTGCAATGGATTCGTCGCCGCTTAACTTCTCGTGCTGTAGCTGATGATGCTGCAACGGATTCGCCGCTTAACTCCACTGAAAATGCAGGATCGGATCTTATCATTTGTTGTAGAAGAATGAGGAGCAATTTGTTGAGAAGGAGGCGCAGAATGGTTGAGAAGGAGGCGCAGAATGAAGGAGTAGGGTTTCCAGATTTTAGGATAATGGAGGAATGATGCACATAATGGAGGATTGAGACTACTTGTAATTATAAAGGGTATTTTTGGATTGACATTACTTTTTGTCCTTTTCAACCATTGCATATTTTTGTTGTCCTTTTTACATAAATAAGATGTAAAATGGTCCTTTACAACCTTATCCTAATAATAAAAACAATACAAAATGACCGTGCAAAATTATTGTAACATATATGATAAAATTAGAGTATAAAATATTCGTCTTAAAATATTGTCAGCACAAACTAATTGTTACAGTAGAAAACGTATGTATAAAATACCAAACAATATAAAATGTCTATTAAAAATAACAATCATAGTAAAAACAGGAAACTACTAAATAATCATTATAGAACATAATCACATAGTACATAATAATCGACTCAAAATATTTTATGAAACAATTTTAGTCTAAAGGGTTTACGAGGCATTCACCACGAAATAGACATCTTTTAGTGAAAAAAATCGTGCGAGGGGGGGGTGTAGGGGTGTGTAAAATTATTTGGTAGATTTTAACTCTTTGCGCGAGGGACGTATGTAGAGGGTTCGTAGGTGGATGATCCACATGAATCTTAAACTGTTTTGTTGAATTTTTTTGATGGTTTGGGGAAAAGGGTGGGTGGCACGTTGCTAGATTTTTTAAATTTTTTATAAATCATGTTGTATTCTTCTATTTACAAATTTTTTTTTAATTTTGTATTTATTTAATTTTGATTATTTTACAAATTTAGTTTAAATATTAAAAAAAATATATAAAGAGAATTTAATTAAATATGACAATACGACGTGTCAGTTTTGCCTTAGGGAAACGTGTAAAGTCTTCCTGGAGGCGAAGATTATGAGAATGTATTTTCAGCCAATTATGCTTAAAAAACTAATTAATTAAAAAATATTAGGTACATGAAAATTGCAAGTAATTTATGTTTCATGAATGAAGAATTGTTAATGCATTTCGTGTTATTAACTGGAATTCGCTGTAATGTTGTGACCAATGAAAAATCTATACAACGGAATTGCCCCTTTATATGACAAGTATTCATAGCATATTTTCCACACGATAAATGATTCTTATTGTTCTCTTGAATTGATGGTATATGGTATTACCCACCGCGTTGCGGTAATTTGTGATTCCTATGTTCTAGCTCGAACATGAAATTCTTGCAAACAGTTCGTTGTTCAAGACATATCATACACGAGATGCTTATTCAATCCTTTTTTAAATCACTAATGTATGATATGTCTTGAACACGATCAGCTTACAATAATTTGAGGTTTTCTAGCCCGAATTGTGATGACGCTCTCTCGAAAGTGAAACTCTAGCAAGCGGATCGATGTTTATGTCATATCATACACGAGATGCTAATTCAAATTGTTTTTAAAATATTTAATGCATGATATGTCATGAACACAATCAACTTGCACTGATTTGTGCTTTAGCAGACCCAAATTACGATGAAGCACTTTCAATACTATTTCTTGACTATTTTAAGGACTCCCGACACTTATTAGTGAAGAAATTCCCTCCTACACTAGTAAAGAACTTGTGTTGATTTCATTTGTAATCAACAAAGACATCAACAAGAGAGAGGCCTTTGAGACTTAGTCGAAGATGCGAGGTCCTTTTATAGACATTATTCAAGAGAGGGAATCGTAAGTGGGCTGAAGTTGACCGATAGTTCTTTCGGAGTAGTACACAAGATAATTTATCATATGAAGCGTAGAAATTATTAATTAATTCATTCAGTAAATCTTTATTATCATCCAAAAATTAAACGTATAAATTGTTAATTAAGAAAATTTATATCGTAAATCATCCATACTGATTACTGATTAGGAACATAATAAGAAGACACAAATACAATAACATTAAGTTTTATAAATTATATAAGACTCAAAGATGATTTAACAATTGAATATGTTTCCAGTTCGATTATGGTAGCATTCTCATATGTTTGTCATTGATTATAATACAACAAGAAAATTATAAGGATGGGTTGTGAGCACTTATACAAATATAATACATACATAATAAATCATAACATTTATTACACATATAGATTTAAGATATATCATACATAAAAATGTACAATCAATATTAAGTTTCTCTGTGAAATTTTTGTTCACAATGTATCATTACCCTCATTGTAATATTTATTATTTGGTCAAATTTCCAACAAATAATCACACGCTTCAAGTGACATGAGTAATTTCCCCAACTAATTCATTTAATTAGCATGATACTCCCTCCGTTTTTTTATTTGTCACATTTCAATTTTTGTCATTTTTTTATTTAACTGTCATTTTACATTTCCAATGCAGTATTTATTATTTTTTCTTCCTTTACCAATAAAATATTTACATCTCTAATAAAAAAAAAAACACATTTCCAATACAAAGAACTGCTTTACCAACAAAACATTTACATCTCCAATAAAAAAATACATTTCCAATACACATATTAATTATTTTCTTAATTTGTGTGATTTTTCTCTCTGCGACATATATATAAAAACGGAGGGAGTAGTTACTAGTCAAAAAGTAAATATGGTTTGGATTTTACATTGACCCATAACAAATCATTAACCCTCTTGACTAATTGCATTTAAGAATAAAAAATAAAATATCTTTTGAGTTATCAATAAAAGACTTTTTACTCAAAAAACGGAAACTTTTTTCAATAGTAGGTCTTTTTTCTCATATTGTCATAAAACTTTTGAATATTACAGTACATTATAAAGTTTCACTTTTTTCTAAGGTGGGTAATAGGGTAAGGTGGAGTAGGGATGGTTGAGGTGGGGTGAAATGTTTGGCTGTTTGGGTATGTTGGAAGGATGGGTGGAGTGTGAATAAAAACATAAAATAAAATACATAAAACAACTAAAAAAAGTAAAAAAAGTAATTAGAAAAAATCTCCCATCCCTCACCCCCACCCTAATGCAAAAGAAAACTTGCCAATTAAATATATGTTTCTTGTGAAATTCTCTAACCGCCAACCCTTCCCACCAAACTACTACAAAATATGTAGTGTCATTGAATGTACCTAAATATCATATAATAATGTAACACCCCGAAATTTCAGAGAGGGTAAAGTAGTAATTGAGTATTTTCACTATGCCCTAGTTATTATCCTATTTAAATTAATTAAAAAGATTATGCGATATTATTTTAAGGAAAATTATAATTATTTATCCTATAAATAAACCCCTTAATCCCATTAGTTGAACATTACACAAATTCTGAAAACAAACGCAGAAGGAGTCGACGCAGAGGTCAGGAAGCAGAGGAAGGAAATCTTAAATCGCGCAGCTAATCCATCAGGAATTCGGGCAGACCACAGAAGATGGAAATTATCGTCTCATCGAGACGAACGTTTCAACACAAAATATTCTCAATTGGTAGTTTTCAGTTTAGCCATAGTATTTGGTAATCGTCAAGTTTGATACTTCAATTCGTAGTTTTAATCGTTCAGAACCCTTGATCACAATTAATTCTTGATTGATTATTGATCAATTAGGTTTTTCTTGGAGGTGTTCGAAGTACCAGTTGCTTGAGTGTTCTTGAGTTTTGCTTGCAATTAAGGTAACAGGCTATTCCTAAGGAATAATTCTAGTTTTGTGATGTTAGGTTGAGTTTTAGTGTTGTTTGGTGCTAGAAATCATGCAAAATTGTAGTTAATGAAATGCGATATGCTTTGGTATGTTTAAGTTGTGTTTTACTGTTGTTTTGTTGCATTATTTGATGTTAATATTCTTGGGATGGGTTGGAAATCGCGTTAGTGTGAAAAAATGCAGTTTAGGGTTAAATTGGGGGATGCGAATGCATAAGGCATTAAGCTTGCACATTACGTGTTCAAAAAGTAGGAAAACGATACAACGTTGTTTGTACACACGTGAATAAGATGTCAATGCGTGCGCATTAGACCCAGAAAACATCCGGAAAGATTCAGAGCCATTTGTGCATGCGCATTGCGTGCAAAGCGTGTGCATTAGAGGTCCTGTAGCATCATGAATTTTTCAGGAAGCTCAATGCATGCGCATTGAGTGGAATGAGTGCGCATTGGGCCTATTTTTGGTGCTTAAGTAGTTTTGAACCACGAGTCCAGTTTTAAATGTTGTTTCTTGATGTTGGTCACTTTGTAAGGCTTGAGACAAGCTTAGAGGATGGGTGAATAAACTTGTCATTAAAAACATAACTATTGAGACTCAAACTGAGTTTGACAGAAACTGAGTTTTCTAACTGGAAACTCAGTACGGAGTTAGGATAACTGATTTTAGAAAAGTTTCAACTGACTTTTTCTATATCAGAGTTAAATGCAGCGGAAATATAGTATAAAGCCTTTGTTTATGTTGTTCTGTTTGAAAGTATGCTGAACTGAGTGTCGGTGAAACTGAGTTTTGTGATGAGTGTGAGTTTAATCCGTTTTCTTATGCCAGTAGATTGCTAAGATGAGTAAAGTAATAAGTAAGAACTTAAAGTAAATGCGTAAATTAATTGTAGTAATAAAGAACATATGAATTATAGAGGTTCAGGGTGGTGTAATCCTGTCAGTCCTCCCATCCCCTGTGACGTAGGAGGAAAATTCCCACTAGACATTTTGAGGTATATCGGTCACAAAAAGTCCTAGTCAATAGTCATTCACTAATCCCTAGCTTCACTATCTAAGCTATTGAAAAACAGGCTGAATTGCTGCTCTCCAAAAGCTTCACTGGTCCTTAGAGGGTTGAACTACCTCATCTCCAGCTCTACTACAAACACAATCACCCAGACTGCCCTCAACTATCCTTGACAATTCCTTGACCGGGAATGCTTCATTGTCTCAACCTTTGATAAATCAAAGTTGGGTCTTTGAATCAAGAAAGTGATTCAGGCTTGTGGGTCTTCAAGTGTTGGTTCTTGATATGTCTTCGTATGCTTGAATTTGCTAACGTTTATGTTGGATTCCATGGAATATGCTATCTTGTTGTCAGATATGTCAGTGACCGTTCTGACTTGTCCGTCTTTCAGCCAATTGGAATGTTTGATTTCTGACGTTCTGATTCTCTTCAGTTATTTGATTGGTTGTCTTCAGCTGTACCGAGTTTTTGGTGTATCTCATTTTTAGCTGGTATAACTCAGTTTTCTACTTAAATTGAGTTTTCAAATTTTATAGGGCATTAACTCCATTCTATACTCTTCTTAAAAAACTGAGTTCTCTATTTTAATCTGATCCTTAGTTTTGGGAGATCAGAGTACACCATCCCATCTCATAAAAAACTAAATTACATTGTCCTTATGTAACATAGGTCTTCATACAAGATCCATAAAGCTAGTTCATGCCATCACGGATTTACCTGAATTCTTACTTTACAGTCTTAGCTTTTTGTCTTCATAAACTGAGTTCGAACCCTTAGTTCTTCAGTCTTCATAACTGAGTTTGGATCCTCAGCCTTCATTACTGAGTTTGTCCCCTCAGCCGTCATCTTCCTGATAAGTCAACCGAGTTTGATCCCTCATCAAACTTACTTTCTTCAAACTTCAGGTTGATGTACCTTAAGCTTCACTTTTTGAATGACTTTAGCTTCAGTTTTTGGATGAGTTTCCAGTTCAGTTTTAGGACTCCCAATCTATTACAGTTCTTGTCTGATATAATCTATACAATAACCAGGACTATAATAAATCCTATACATTTAGTTCTAGACGTCTTTTAGCTTTTCACTATAACGGTTAACCTTAGCACTTCATCAATGGGGTTTAAACAAACAATTAACAAATAAGTGATGAACCATCATCAAAACTCAATTTTATTTCTAACAATTTCCCTATTTTATATGATGCCAAAAACCTCTTTTAAAAAAAAGCATAAAGATAAAAACAATCTTAAACTAGTAAAAACAAAAGGTAAAACTGAAACTGGTTTTATCATTAGAATTTCCAAAAACTGGTTTGATGTTCAGCTGATTACAATATCAGTTTTCAAAGCTAAGCTTCTAAGCTTGCGGTGATTTTTTAATAAAAAGTTTTTCTTTATCATGCAATATATATTCTGCTTCTTCGGCTGTATCTTCTTTGGGAAACATATTGTAGTAGTCAACTTGACTTGATTCCTTCCATTTTCTCCACAGAGCTAGCTTGGGAAGATTATTATTGTCTCTGTAGTAGTCTTCAAATTCTCTAATGTCAATCTTCATTTGCTTTATTTTGTCTTTGATTCCATGTCTTTCCTCCATTCTTCTGAACTTCTTATGTTCACTTATCTTTTGAGAATAAAACTTGTTTGACAAGAAGGTCACCAAAGATTATTCATAGGTCTTGTGCTTGTATTTGGCCTTCAAGTGACTGTAATCTTTTTGAAATTCCATCCATAGCTATTTTGTGAGAACTGCTCTCTTTTCACCAGGTTTGTTATACTTTCTGATAAGCTCATCTTCACTTACCTCAATAGGATCCCTGATGTTTGAGGTTGATTTTCCCTTTTCACCTTTAAGTTTTTCAATTTCCGCTTCCAATTTCTTTTTATCTTCTTCTACTTCTGCCTTTTTGGCATCATTCGGCTAGATAACTAACTCATGAGTGAGTTTATGTTGTTCTGCAATGCCTATCTGAGAGGTGTAGATTTCGTATAGCTGTGTTTCAAGTCCACAGAATCTTTGATTTTGGTGCCATTCAGTTTGAGTACGGATTTCATTGTCTTCCTGTGTTGATTTCCCCACGTTTTCTTTAAGTTGGAGTATCTAAGGCTGAATTTGTTGTAACTTGGCTGATCTTCTCTAAATGTGAATTCACAGTCATATCAGTTTTCTTCCTATAGTCTAGATATCCTGAAAGGTTTGATAAAAGACCATTGTAATCTTCATTTTGAATGAGTAGGCTATCCAAGGTTGTCTGAAATTTGTTCAAATCATATGTTAGAAACTCAATTGGATCATCTGCCACTTTGATGGTTGACTGAGTTTGAGGATCCAATATTATTAATGCTTTCCCATTGTCCTTAGTTTGCCTCTGATTTTCAGTTGTCTATGATCAAATTGGTAATTCTTCTCTATGCTCAACTGACTTTCCCTGATTGTCTGTTTTAGATTCAGTTTGCTTCTCATGAACTGAAACTATCTTAACTTCAGTTGTTGAATGAGCTAATTTAACTAACTCTATCAGTTTCCTTGATCTATCATCCTTGTCTTCATCATCATTCTTCTTTGGTTTCTCCTTAGGTTCTGATGATTGTACTGACTTCGTCTTCTTTTGTTCTGCCTTTTTTCAAGTACCTTGTAGAACTTAATCGTAAATACCTCTATTTGAAATAGTTCGTACAAGCTTTGTACTCCAAAAACTTTTTAGATACTATTAATCTTCAGACTTTATTGCTTCTCTGAATGATTCTTGACTATTGATAGTGGTCAGCTTCATTTTTATGAAATTGATAACTCTTTCTGGTGCAATGGAACTTTCATTTTCGGTTGTTTCTCAATTTCCATTGGTGGATTATTAGCCATCTCAGTTTGTAAAACGGTCTTCTTAGTTTCTGATTTATTAGTTTTATGTTTAGTCTTCAGTTCTGATTCCCCCTTGGTTGATGCTTCTACATCTTCTCTAGCTTCTTTTTCAGGAAATTCTAGAAAGAGCTTTTTCTCAACTGCCTTAGGATATACTATTTTAACCGTCATCAACTACCCCCTACTAGCCCTTGCTCGTCCTCGAACAGAGTATCAAGGCGAAATGTACCTCAAAAATTAACTATCACATGCTCAATAACGATTTCAGGCAGAACACATGTCAAGTAGCAATCCACAAGCTCCACATTAAACACCACCTACCAATGCATCAATGTGTCGTGTGATAAATCATCGTGATAGTGCATTTGTGAAAAGAATCAAGTTTTATTAACCTCACAATCTTAACTTGCCTATGCATACACTCGCTCTTCTTGCCTTCAGACTTAGTTACACAACATGAAACCTTAATCAGGCCGGGCGGACTTGGGGACCGAGTACTACTCAAATGTCCCTGTTTGTTTTTAATTTTGTGCGAGGGTCGTGCATTTTACGCTCCGAATTTGCTTCCCTTACTACCTTTATGCTTTTTGTGTCATTTTTTTCATTCATTTTTTTGGCATATTTCTTTCTGATTTTTCTTTAAAGTTCGCTCTCTCACAAGCCCGTTTTGTCCCGTTTAACCTTTTGCAATATTCAAGTTGCTTTCTTGTCCACCAACAATCGGCTAAAGTATATTCATAGACAAATAATGACTCTCAGTTAAAATAACTCATCATCTGATCTCAAACATTTCTCACTCAGATTATGTGCTCAAATAATTGAATGCAATGGTAAAATAACAATTAATAAGTCACTACTTCATGCAATATAACACATGCTCATTCTTCCATAATAAATTGAATATGCAATAGCTAGCTTCAAATCATTCTTAGGCTCCTTTTCTACCGATTCCTTACTCAAAACGTTCAATAGGAAAGATAAAAACCATGTAAAATTTTCAAACTTTTCAAAATTACTGCCCGTTTCAAATTTTTTTCAATTTCATGCTAATACCACCTACTACCCCCCATTTATTATAGGAATTGTCCCCAATGATTAATAAAATAGAAAATAGAAAGGGTACTTTGATCTGGAATTGGTCGTCCGAGACAAGTACTAAAACATGGAGCATAACCATCGTGAATTGGCTCCTCGGTTATCTATCTTCCAAGTATTCACCTGCAATTCCAACACCTTCAAAAACTTTGAGTGACATGTCAAGGGCAATAAGAAAATAAGGTGGTGGTAATTGTGCATACCTAGGGAATGCGTAAAAATAGTTTAAGCCACTTTATTCTTTATTGACTAAGCAAGATGTGATAACTTTTACAAGGGTATCACATGAGAAGCGCTAAGGAATAAACCACATAGATCTAGAGTCAGATGACTAAAGATCTATGTGATGAAAAAACCTTCTCGATTGTCATGCTATTTTATTGACTTAATAAAAAACAAAACAATAATAAATAAGGGTTTATCAGAAGTAGTTTTGAGTTTATAGTCTCCAGCTAGATTGTAACTAATAGGGCTCCTTTCACTCGTAAATCAGCTCGTCCAACATAAATACCTCCTATTCGGTGTTGTAATTGCGCTCTAGGTAATGCTTCGTCCTATGGCCATTCACTGTGTAAATCCTCTTAGAGTATTCATATTTTACTTCACATCCACTTGAATTGAAGACTTTTGTGGCGACATATGGTTCAAACCATCTAAACTTCAACTTCCTTGGAAAGAGACAAAGACATGAATTGTACACAACACCTTATCTCCAACTTTGAAGGTGCGGCTGAGAATCCTCTTATCATGTTGGCGCTTCGTTCTTTCCTTATTAATATTTGCATTTTCATATGCTTAATGTTATAAATCCACCAATCGATTCGATTCAATTCTAGTAATATCTTTTCTCCATCTAAACTTTCGTCGATATTTATGAACTGAGTAGCCCACAGGACATGATGCTTTGGTTCAACCGGTAAATGACACGCTTTCCCAAAGACTGTCCCATACGGTGACATCTCAGTGGTGCTCCTATATGCAGTTTTATATGCCCATTGAGCGTCATCTGATTTCAAAGACCAGTCCTTTCTTTTGGGATTCACAGTCTTTTCCAAAATCCCCTTTATCTCTATATTCGTAAATTGCACTTGTCCACTTGTTTGGGGATGATATGCCGCTGCAATCTTATGTCGCACCCAACACTTCATCATCAATTTCTCAAACAACCTATTACAGAAATGGCTCCCTCCATTGTAGAAACCTCAAGACAATGATGGCATCATTTGTTGGTGAGGCCATTACCTCCACCCATTTGAAAACATAGTCGACTACTACCAAGATGTAACGATTAGATTTCGATGATGTAAAAGGCCAAAAAAAATCAATTCCCCACCCATCAAACAATATTACCTCAAGGATACCATGCGATGGCATCTCGTTCTGCTTCAAAATATTACAAGTCATTTCACAGGAATGACATGCTCTAGTAAACTCATAAGCAGATTTGAATATTGACGGTGAATATAATCCACATTGCATTACCTTTGCTGTTGTCTCATCCGGCCCATGAAGGCCTTCAACTTTCCTTCAATGCCAATAGCTCAGCACACTTGGAATCTCATCATCATGAATACACCTCCTTAAAATGTTGTCGGGACACGTCTTATATAAGGTAAGGAACATCCCACAAGTAATGCTTAAGATCTATAAAGAACTTATTCTTGTCAATGCTAGTGAATTCCGGTGGTTGGTATCTTCCTTCTAGATAATTCACAATGTTTGCAAACCAAGGGTATACCTTCCCCACTCTTGATGTGGTGTGTCTGGGCTGAGATTCAACTGGAGCTATTACTGAGACACCAAAAAGTTGTTCGTCCGGATAAGACTCCTGAATCTTACTAGTTTGCTCTTCTTCAAACATTGTTAATCTAGACAGGTGGTCAGCCACCTAGTTCTCAGACCCTTTCTTGTCCTTAATCTCAATATCAAACTCTTGTAAGAGTAGAAACCATCTTAACAGTATTGGTTTGGAGTCTTGCTTGGTTAGAAGATATTTCAAAGCTGCATGGTCAATGAAAACCATGACATTAGATCCTATAACATATGACCTAGACTTGTCAAATACGAAAATAACAGCTAAGTGTTCTTTCTCTATAGTCGCATAATTCCTTTGGGCACTATTTAGTGTATGTCTGGCGTAATAGAAGAGTTTAAAGATTTTATCCACTTGTTTTCCCAACGCTGCTCTAACTGCCGTATCACTTGGATCACACATTAGCTCGAAAGGTTTGTTCCGATCCGGGGATACCAGAATTGGAGTTGTTATCAACATTTGCTTCAATGTGTTGAATGCCTCCTTGCATTCTTCTCCAAAGGTAAAGGCACATCTTTTGAAAGAAATTCAGTCAAAGATCTAGAAAAATTACATAAATCCTTTATAAACCTTCTATAAAATCCTTCATGGCCAAGAAAGGCTCAAAGTTTCTTTAAATTAGTTGGAGGTGGTAAATTTTCTATCACTTCGATCTTAGCCTTGTCCACCTCCATTCCTTTCTTCAAAATCTGTGACGTAACACAATTCCTTTAGTGACCATAAAATGGCATTTCTCCCAATTAAGCACAAGGTTGGTCTATTCATATCTTCTCCGCACTTTACTTAAATTGTCCAAGCATTCATCATAGCTATCTCTGAAAATAGAAAAATCATCCATAAATATCTCTACAACAACTTCCACCATGTCCACAAATAGTGATATCATGCACCTTTGGAATGTGGTTGGTGCATTACATAATCCAAAAGGCATGTGATTGTAGGCAAATGTTCCATAAGGCATGTGAAATTAGTTTTCTCATGGTCCTCACGGGAAATGTGTATCTGGTAATAACCAAAATACCCATCTAGGAAACAAAAAAAGCATGACTACTTAATCTTTCCAGCATCTTGTCAATAAATGGTAGGAGAAAATGATCTTTTCAAGTCGCATCATTCAATTTCCTGAAGTCGATACAAACTCTATGTCCAGTAATTAGCCTTACATGGATTAACTCGTCAAACTCATTAAATTGGACAGTGAATCCTTATTTCTTGGCCACCACATGAATTGGGCTTACCCATTCACTGTCAGCAATCGGGAAAATGATTCCCGTATACAACAACTTTATAATATCTTCTTTAACAACTTCCTTTAAATGTGGTGTCAACCTTCTCTGCGGTTGATCCACTACTTTCTCCTCCGGGTATACAAAGATCTTATGCATACACAAGAGGGGCTTATCCCTATGATATATGCAATAGTCCATCCAAATGCTTTCTTATGCTCCCTCGATACTCTTAAATTTTCTCCTCCTCAAAAGGTGATAATGAGGCTTAAAATTATAAGGGGAAGAGTATTATCTTGTATGTATACGTACTTCAGATGAGAGGGTAAAGGTTTAAGCATTAAATTCCTTGGTGGCTCCTCCACGATGATTATAGTATCTTGCCAGTCAACTGTAAATCAAAGAACCTGTGCCATTAAGGTCTATGAATGGGTCCTCCTATATCCACAGAGGATACATGTTTTACTTCTTGAACGTGACCTTCACGGCACCCAGGCCAAGTTTTCTCCTCACTATATCTCAAAAGCGGTGTTCAAAAGATATGCAATGGTTCTACGGAAGGACCATTCCACGGAGCTGGCATGCAAAAAATCTCCGCAAATTCCACCTCTAAGACAGGGTCCGAACTTTATTAAATTGCTTTTTTTTTTTTTCAGTTTCAATTTTGCTACTCTATGTTATCACACTCATGTTATTTCAATAGAAAATCTCTTTTCGATTATACGTGATGGCTTTGATCAAGTTTGCAAAAAACAAACTAATAAAGTTCGCATGACGACCCAACTTAGCTCCGTAAGTCAGACTCAGCAAATAATAATAATAATGAAAATATATATAAGTCAGTGGGACTGACAAACCGAGATCCGTAGGTCGGACTCGACAAAAAAATATAAGTCAGCAGGATTGACGAACTGATCTCCGAAAGTCAGCAGGACTGAAAAACTGAGCTCCGTAGGTCGGACTAAGCAAAAAATATAGTTCTGCAGGATAGACTAACTGAAGTCCGCAGGTTGGACTCAGCTAAAATCATTAAGTCAGCAGGACTGACAAGCCGCGAATTCGTAGGTCGGACTTAGGTAAAATCATCAAGTCTGAAGGAAAGACAAGCCGAGCTCCGTAGGATGGACTCTATTCAAACACTTTAAGTCCACCGGACGGACATAAATTTGAGCTCCGCAGATCGGACTCAACAAGTTTACAAAGGAGAAACTCATTCAGACCGCATGACGGACATCAATTTGAGCTCCGCAGGTCAGAGTCAACAAGTTGGCAATGGCCCAACTCATTAAGTCTGTAGGATGGACGATGCTTTGAATTCCACAAGTCGGGATCAATATGTTGGCAAAGGCACAACTCATTAAGTTTGTAGGATGGACTCGGCGCAAATTTATAAAAACTGACATCCTAGCTCTACATGTCGGACTCAACAAACATATGTCAACAGCAAAATTCATTAAGTGTTCAGGACAGACAAATTGAGCTCCACATGTCGGACTTAGAAAAATCCACAAGTCTGTAGATCAGACTCACTATCCGACCTTTAGGTCGGACTCAAAAAAAAATTAAGTCTGCAGGATAGACTAAAAAATTTTAAGTCTGCAAGTCAGACTCACTATCCGACCTTTGCAGGTCAAACTAAAAAAAAATTAAGTCGGCAGGATAGACTCAAAAATTTTAAGTCTGCAAGTCAGACTCAAAAATAAAGTCTACAAGTCAGAGTCAAAAAAAGTAAGTCCGCAGGTCTGCAGCTCAGACTCAAAAAATTTAAGTCTGAAGGTCAGACTCAAAAAATTATAGTCTGCAAGTCAGAATCAAAAATTAATTTCGTAGGTCAGACTCAAAAAAAATTAAGTCTGCAGGTTTGCATCTCAGACTGAAAAAAATTTAAGTCTGCAGGTAAACTAAAAAATTAATTCTGCAGGTCAAACTCAAAATAATTAAGTCTGTAGGTCTGCAGCTCAGACTCAAAAAAATCTAAGTGTGCAGGTCAGACTCAAAAAAAATTAAGTCTATATGTCTGCAGCTCAGACTAAAACAAATTAAGTCTGCAGGTTTGACTCAAAAAAATTAAGTCTACGCAGTCAGACTCAAAAATTTAAGTCTGCAAGCCAAGACTCAGAAAATTAAGTCTACAAGTCAGACACAAAAAATGAAGTTTGCAGGACAGACTCAAAAAAGTAAGTCTGCAAGACAGACTCAAAAAAAATTTAAGTCTGCAAGTCAGACTAAAAAAATCAAGTCTACAATACAGACAAAAAAAAAAAAAAGTCTGCAAGTCAGACTCAAAAAATTAAGTCTGTAGGTTAGACTGAAAAATTTTAAATATGCAAGCCAGACCCAAAAAATAAGTCTACAGGTCAGACTCAAAAAATTTAAGTCTGCAAGCCAGACTCAAAAAATTAAGTCTGCAGGTCAGACCCAAAAAATGAAGTATGCCGGACAGACTCAAAAAAGTAAGTCTGCAAGACAGACTCGAAAAAATTTTAAGTCTGCAAGTCGACTAAAAAAATCAAGTCTGCAAGACATACTAAAAAAAATTAAGTCTGTAAGTCAGACTCAAAAATTAGGTCTGCAGGTTAGACTCAAAAAATTAGACTTCAAAAATTAAATCTGCAAGACTGACATTCTGATCTGAGCTCTGCAGACCAGACTCACTAAAGTTTGAAACATCAAACTTCCTAAGTCTGCATGACAGACATTCCGATCTGAGCTCTGCAGGTCAAACTCAGTATATTTTGCAACATCAAACTTCCTAAGTCTGTAGGACCAACATTCAATAAAACGCTACTATATAAATGCAGCTATGTATGTCATCCAACAATTAATGATTAATGCATGGCATACTGGGGGAGCACCAAACTCTACTATAGAGAAAAAACAGTGCCAATAAGTACTTAAAACAAGCTTAGGCAAAAGAGCTTGGCAAAACATATATTATCTAGATAAGCGTACATGTTACAAATTTGAGGATTTTTTCAAAGGAAAAAGAAGCACAAAAGTCTGAAAGATAAAGCTAAGCTTCTGGAGCCGAGCCTAACGCGGTTCTACGGCAAATGGCGGAGCTGAGGAAGAAGGAGCTGATTCAAAAGCTTTCCGGGGAGTACCTCGACGAACATACTGGGTGGCGATGTCCACTCCATCTTTAAACTCCTTCAAACGGTAGAGTTCTCCTATCTCCTTGTACCATAACTTCTGCTCCATTGACTCTTCCGTTTTGTCCATTCTCTTCCATGAAGTAATCTATAACCTCCAAAGGTGGAATTTCTTCCTCCTTCTCTTTGTGATCTCATTCATGTGAGCTCATGTCGTCCGCCAGCCTAACAGTATTCTCTCAAGCTTCCTTTCTCTTTGGTCTAGCAAACTTTTTGATCTCAAGTACGCATTTCTCGAGTTTGTTGCTGAACTTCGTGTAGCATACTACAAGACGCAAAAAGAAAACATAAAGTTAATGACTTGCCTCGGCAGCTGTTACACAAGTTTGGAAGACTCAAAAAATATAGACTCTGACTACTGACACGATGTTGAACTGACATTACCAATTCTGCCGAATCTGGAACCCCCGATTTACCGTGGTATACCCTCGATAAACGGGATGCAATTTGTTCCAGATTTCAACAGAACCGACTTTGTATGACTTTAATATATATATAGAATCAATTAAACAGATTCGAATATATACAAACACTCAATCTCAAATAAAAAATATTCTTGACACGAGTCCCTGGCAACGGCGCCAGAAAACCTTGATCACGTTCAAAGCACTTACTAGCAATAGGACTAGGTCTATCTGTTGATCCCTTGAAAAGGCTTTGGTTAAGTTTAGAGAGGGGTTGAATAAACTTAACACTTAAAACTTTAGCAGTTAACAAACTTAGCAATGTCGCAGCTCTCGATCGCTCGCAGTCTATTGACCACTCGCAGTCCGCGACGTTGATATTACTGGATTTGTTGCAGCGGAATATATTTAGTTTAAGCCTTAGTACTTGTTGTTAAAATAATGATACTCAGTATTAAATACTCAGTAGTGTAGGTGTGTGATTCAGTTTTTAGTTTCAGTAGGTTGATGTGATCAGTATACTAAATGCAGAAAGTTAGTAGGCAAATTTTTATAGTGGTTCTAGGTGGTGTAATCATGCCAGTCCGCTCTTCTCCTGTGATATTGGAGGAAATTCACTAGAGATCTTTGAGGTTGCAGTTACAAAAATCCCTAAGCTGTCTGTCCTTCACCAATAACTATGGCTTCACAAACTGAATATTTGAAATAGGTAGGATTGCCGCTTCAAAGTATTTCACTGGTCCTTGAAGGGTAGGAATGACTCTTCACCAGCTCCACCACACAACCAACAGTTCTTGACACAGAAGTGCTTCTCTGTCTTCAGCAGGTTTATTGTAAAAGAAGGTTTGAATCAAGTAAATTATTCAACAGTCAGCAGCTTGATCAGGATGAAATGATCAGCAGCTTGATGTCTTCAAGTGTGTGTACTTGATGTAACTTGATAGCAGGTTACACTTGAAGATATTTCTTGATCAGTCTATTAAAGCTCTGTGTAAGTCAGCATGGTGGTTTACTTGATCAGAAACTTGATAGTTTTTTAGTAGACTATTTGTTTTTCATCACTTTTCATCATTTGTATCTGAATCATGAGTCTTCTATTTATAGATGAGAATCTTGTGACTTATTTTTGAATTTTAAACATAGCCGTTTCAGATTTGTCTTCATCTTGACTTGCTTTCTGTCTCTGTACATTGCACTGACACTGTCAGCTTGCTTTTTGTCAGATTTCAGTCTGTCCACCCTTTGACTTATGTCCATTGTTTAGTCCTCTGAATCTTTCCAACGTTCTTTTTATATTGGCCATTGATTTGTTGACAATATCAAGGCTTGTAATCCTTCATTATCCTTGTAATCTTCCAATGTAACCCTTGATTAAATCGAGAAATATACTCAGCAAATATCTTAAGTATAACTGCCTCCTGATGTAAACATTTCTCAGCAGGTTTAAGTCTGCTGTGTTTTAACAACACACCAGCTGACTTCTTCTTATCTAACTTTTTATTGTGAAGTTAGAGTACACCATTTTGAACATAACTAAGTTCCAGTCACCACTTAATATATGGAATTTAGACCTTATACACAAGGTGTTTGTAATTAGTTTAGGTCATCACAGACTTCCCGAAATTCTGATTCCATATCCTTGACTTTGAATACTAAGTTTGATCCCTTAGCCTTCAATAACTGAGTTTGTACCCTCAGCCTTCAGTCTTCAGCAGGTTCCTAGATACTTTACTGACATAGCTATCCTACTGATCTAGACAGGTCTGCCGATACAGTCAGCTGAACTATTTACAGTGCTTGTTTGATCAAACCTATACAAAGATCTAATAAATCTATACATTTGGTCTACACATGTTTTTGCCTTTTCTCTATAATAGCTAGTCTGGCACTCATCATTAAAACATAAAATATGTCTAACACTATCTGACGATACGGGATTTCACCCCTCCACGTGGAATTATCTAATTGGTCCAGCTGGCGTGTGGAAAAGTCCAAGTTTATTACCCACCTCGGATCGAGTAAGATACGAGTCAGAGAAGACCACAGCAACTAGCAGATTCTGCAAGTGTCCCACCTCGAGCACCCATGTCGGTGTTATTCGAGTCGATGCATGAGTTCCAGCCCAGATTCTTAAGCCCACTATCCAGAGGGTTACTTGGGCAAGGGGCCAGGCCCAGTAAAGGGTATTTATGTCAATAGACTAAACCGCCCTAAGTTTAGGGTTGAGAAAGGACATGTACCTATAAATACACAACTCCAGGAACTACGTAAGGCTTGATTCCTGGACATTACACAAGATACGTAGGCAATCCAAGATACATTCTTGGACTCAGCCGCATAATACCAAAAACACCATCTTTACTACATTTCTAGCCATTCGATCCCTTTACAGCTCATCCTTAGAGTACACGTGGCCCTGTTAATTTGGTGGTGCATTATTTAGCATCATCATTTGGCGCTAGAAGGAGGGTCTTCTACTGGTGAGTTGGAAAAGATATCGCAATGGTACCACCTGCAAGAAGACAGAAACCAACGAGCAGCAAGAACCTACAGGTCGAAGAGCACACGGATATAGATCCAGCAGGGGTTCAAACCCTAGTTCAGGAAGTCCCCACCGGATCTAGACCCGCAGTTGAAGAACCACCAAGTCCTCAACTCCCCCCAATTACAAGACATGGCAGATCACCTGGTGTCTTTAGATGAAGACGCCCTAAAGAGAGTGGTAGCCTCTGCACTCATAGGTAAAGGGATTTATAACACCCCTGATGAGCACCTGTTAGACCCACCGGGTCGAAAGGAGATCGAGAATGCCAGGGGGAAGAAGCCTGTCGATTTTCGAGAAGAGTGTGAGGACGAAGTAGAAATCAGCATAACCAATGCCAAGAAACGTCCTGGACACGAAAAGCAACAAAGGCAAGTTGAGGATAGCATTCAGAACGAGTTTAATCGTATCGTAGGTGTAATATTCCGATTTTCGGGAAAGGGCAGACGTGTCTTTTTGCGAAAACGAAATATTAGGTTCGGTTTCCTTTTATTCGGAGTTAATTATTTTGGACGTTTTATATGTATAATTTCGAGTTTTATGTATATAATTAAAAGGAAAATCAGTTTTTGTGGTCAAGGGCAATTAAGGAAAAGAATTAACTATCTTTTAATATTAAGACCTAACCAAAAATCAGGGATTTTCAGTTTACTTTCAGCCTTCCCCCTTCCCTTGTGCGGCATTGTGAGGAGAGAAAGAGAGAAAAGAGAGTTTTCACAATTCTAAGAGGAAGAGTTGATCGTTTTCAGAACCGATTCAAGAATTGGAAGCGTCGTGAGGAGGGCAACGGTTTGCTATCAGTTTGGTGGTGTTGCAGCAGTCTTTCATCTGAGTTTGGATCAGTTTTCTGGGCTGCAATAGGTAATAGAAAACCGCCCTATGAATTCAATCGTTGGTTATAAGGATTTGCTCTTGTTCTAAGACGTTTTGGTGTTAGAAAATTGAGTTGTTGCCTTGGTAAATGTCTATTGGGGTTATGGTATTGTTAAATGAAGATTTTGTGCTCAATGTGTTGATAATATGCCGTTGTTTGGTTGAATTACGATATGGGAATCGCATGATGATGAGGTTAGGGTTTTGGTCGAACCCAGGTGGACGGGCGTCCGGTTCTCTGGACGGGCGTCTGCTTAGGTTGTGTCTCAGACTGGCGTCTGGCTTATCCGGACGGGCGTCTGAGGTGCTATTTTACATTCAGGATTGAAACTGTTTTAGGTGGACGGGCGTCTAGGCATAGTGGACGGGCGTCCAGTAATGTTTAGACGGGAGTCCAGGGTCTTAAACGGGCGTCTAGCTTGTTTTGTTCTTCTTTCCTTGTGGGTTGTGGTTCAGCCTTATAAACATGATTTATCCTTATGAAATCTTTATACATGATATGTCAAAATGGTATAAAACTTAGACAAGCCTGAATTGAGCTTCTGATTCGGTCAGTTAAAACACCGAATGTACTCTTCAAGGGAGTTGAAGTTCGGATCCGTCGGAAGAGCATGATAGGCTTGTGCTTTGATGGATTAGTATCCATCAATGTCTGTGTATGTGCTAGGACTTGTCCGTGTCTAGTGGTCTAGGAAGAGAGTAGTATTTGTGAGGGAGATTATTTGAAAACACTTAGGTGGCTAGTTAATAACTTAATAAACAACGTATGTGACTAGTAAAAGATTAAACAACATGACTCTCTTGGCTAGGCACCGGGCTAAATCGCGATGCATGTGCTACCTCTCGAAGGTGGAGGAACTTCGTAGGTCAAAAGTCCCTAAGTACGGAGGGACTCTGCTGAGGTGTGCGTGCTATCGGAGTCTACCTTTTCTAGACTTCGTGGATATTTGTGTGATCCACGATATGTTGCAAAAGAGTGTTCCCAAGGTAGAAGAACTCGTAGGTCAAAGACCCTAAGTACGAGAGGACTCTCGCCGAGGTGGATGCGCGTAGTGCCCTTGAGTGCGGTTGTAACATAGATAGGCTAAGTAGAAACGAGTTAGTCACAACATGTTGATGAGCATGAAGTGAACCTTAGATTGAGTCGGTCTCATTTAATCAACTGATTAAATAATTATCTTTTCTTTATAACTATGATTGTTTTCATAGCTTCTCTTTCTTTCTAAGTACGTTGTACTTACCTCGAATGCATACTTTTTTTCTATGTGTTTGGGGATGAGAAGACGAACAGGTTTACGAGGAAGAGTTTGACGGCGACGTTTGACGGCGATCGTTGAAGTATCAAGATGTTTCTATTCTGCTTTTCATTGGTTGTTCTTTCATTACTTTTGAGGTAGATCTTTGGTATTGACAGTTTTGTCGTACTTTATCTTTTTGGGATCATCGTACTTTTCCAAATGTAATAATTTACATTTCCACCCTTAGATTTCTTTTCTACTCTTTAATTTTGGAAAAAAAATTTATATACCCGAGTTTTGCTTCCGTTTTGCCTTTAATTTGATACGACGTAGTAGAGGCTTACATATAAAATGAATTTACTTTTATTTTATACGTGCCGAACGTTTCGATTTCCGGATAAGGACTCGGTGCCCGGGAACGGGGCGTTACAGTTGGTATCAGAGAGAAGCGTCCTTTAGGCTTCCTTTCTTTTAAGTTAAGTTCCTTTAGATCTTTTAGTAACGTCTGGTTTTCTTGATCTTTCGGAATGGTAACCACAAGAAGAGGCGTTCGTGGAGCTGGGAGCTCAGGGGTTAGACAAGGGGCAGAGAGCCCAGTGCCCGTAGTAGGGGGCGGATTTGTGAGGCAGAATCTTTCGCCTCGTTTGAGTCTTTCACCACCACCCCATACAGCCACACCTACACCAAGGTCTCAACAAGAGTTGTCACCAAGACCGCATCAGAATCTGCCACCCCGACCACCGCCAAGATACAACTACATTTATGGAGAGCCTGGACAAGCACCTATTCGTGTCACTGTAGTAGGCGACATTCCACCGATTAGTGTGCCTCCACCAGTGACCAATGTGTATCCCCCACCATCTAGTGCTTACCCTCAAGTGTATCCTCAGCAGCAGCAGGTCTCTTACCCTCCTCCTGTAGGTCATGTTCCTCAACCTACAGTACCACCTTCACCACGCTTTGACTACCAGCAAGGCGTTGGTCATCCACCCTTTGGTTTTCATCAGCCTCAACAGCACCAGTTTTATCAGGGGTACCATCCGTATCAGACTGAGCCTCAAGTAATCCCACCTTACCCGCAAAAAGCAACAAGCGATATCGGAAGCATGTACCTTTTGGTTACCCTCCGGTTCACCTACCAGTTAGACCGGCTTTTGAGCACACACGGCGGTGGATTGGTATACAAGATTGAGGAGAAATCGAGTTGAGAACTTCTTTGGTAATGTGGAGCATTCTAAAGCGAGAGGAATGGATAAGAGGATTTGAGAAAGCTTGTAGGAACATACATGTTCCCGAGACGGAGAGATGGCACAACTAGCGATCGGTTTTCGTTGGGAGCGAGCGAAGCGTGGATTGATGCCGTTCAAAGCAAACAACGGTAAGGTAACGGATTGGGAAGGGTTCAAGACTATGTTTTATAATGAGTACTTCCCGGTTACGGTTCAAGCAGATAAAGCAAGTCAATTTCTGAAGCACAAGCAAGGTAATCATCAGACAGTGTCCCAGTACACAAACAAGTTCAACGAGTTAGGAAGGTTTTATCCTGAATTGATGAAAGTGGAAGAGAGAAAGATGGCCCTTTACAAGGATGGGTTGGCCTACGAGATTCAGTCGGGCATGCTAGGTTTTACGGCAAGAAATATGGCAGAGTTGATGAATAAAGCCTTGGAAGTCGAGACTTTCAGGAAGAGGGCTACAGTGGTTGTTGGTAATAAGAGAAACTTTGGGACAAGTCAAGGCAGTTATAGGGGAGCGCCACAGCAAGTCGCCAAGAAGACTACGGCTCCTACAACAACTAAAGCCCCGAACAGTGCACCACTTTGCCCCAAGTGCAACAGAAATCATACAGGAGAGTGCAGGCAGAGTAGTAACGGTTGTTATGTTTGTGGTGAGCAAGGACACTTTTCTAGAGCGTGTCCCAACGGGGGAAAGAAGAGTGGTTTGGGTCAAGGAAGCGGGAGAGGCGGCCCGAGCCGACCGGTTCGAGTTTTTGCAGCGGATGCTAGCTTTGTGGAACCAGAGGATGACGTTATTTCAGGTACCATGTTTTGTTTCATTCCTTTATTAAGATATTATATGGCATGTTTATTCATGTTGTGATGTATTTTGAATGAATGAATGTGCATCTTAGGTACGATAATGTTAGAAAACCTAGTGGTCAAGGCTTTGTTTGATACGGGAGCGTCAAATACTTTTGTGTCAACCAAGGTAGCTAGGAAGTTGAATTTACCTTCGGAGCCTTTAAGAAACACTTTGGAAATAACTACACCGTTAGGGAGGGTAACAAGGGTAACTAGAGTGATACCTCAAGTGGAAGTTCGAGTTGGACCTTATCGATGTAAGAGTGACTTTACAGTTTTGGACTTTTCGGATTTTGATGTAATCCTCGGAATAGAATGGCTATCCGAGAATTATGTTCACTTGGACTGTAAAGAGAAGAAAGTGACTTTTAAAATACCCGGGAAATCAGATAAGACATATCAAGGTAATGTGTACAAGCCGAGTAAGAAGCGACATCCGATCATCTCAGCAGTCAAGGCCATCAGGGCTTGTCAGAAGGGTTGTGAAGGCTACTTGTTGTATGCAGTGGATGTGGAACAAGTGAAACCGAAATTGGATGAAACGCCTATAGTAAGAGAATATCCCGAGGTGTTTCCAGAAGAGCTACCGGGAAACATGCCGGACAGAGAGATAGAGTTTGAGATTCAGTTGATACCGGGAGCGGCACCAGTTGCTAAGGCACCCTAGAGAATGACACCGGCTGAATTAAAGGAGTTGAAAGCTCAACTTAAAGATATGCTTGAAAGGAACATAATTCAGCCCAGTACCTCGCCTTGGGGAGCCCCCGTTTTGTTCGTAAAGAAGAAAGATGGCAAGCATGAGAATGTGTATCGACTACGAGCACCGAACAACCTTACCATCAAGAATAAGTATCCTCTACCAAGGATAGATGACCCGTTTAATCGATTCTTTGGGTAAGAAAGTGTTTTCCAAGATCGACACGAGGTCCGGATATCATCAGTTGAAGGTTAAGATAGCAGATATACCGAAGACGGCTTTCAGTACGAGATATGGACATTATGAGTTCCTCGTCATGCCTTTTGGACTCACTAATGCCCCATCTGCATTTATGGATTTGATGCAGCGAGTTTTCATGCCGTACTTGGATAAGTTCGTGATAGTGTTCATAGACGATATCCTAGTTTACTCTAAGGATGAGAAAGAACACGAGGAACACTTAAAGATAGTGTTGGACACACTGAGGAAGAATCAGTTGTATGCAAAGTTTTCTAAGTGTGACTTTTGGTTGGATCGAGTGAGTTTCTTGGGTCATGTCATTTCGGAGATGGCATTCAAGTTGATCCGGCAAAGATCGAGGCGATTGAGAATTGGCCTAGACCTACTTCGGTTTCGAGAGGTAAGAAGTTTTCTTGGGTTGGCTGGTTACTACCGGAAGTTCGTGCAAGACTTTTCGAAGATAGCTACTCCACTCACCAGGCTGACACAGAAGAATGTGAAATTTGAATGGACTAATGAGTGTGATAGGGCTTTTCATACCTTGAAGAGTAAGTTGACTACGGCACCAGTGTTAGCAGTTCCGGAGATTTTTGATAACTATGATGTCTACACGGATGCTTCGGGACAGGGTTTGGGTTGTGTGTTGATGCAAGGAGGAAAAGTGATATCTTATGCGTCTAGGCAGTTGAAGGTGCATGAGAAGAATTACCCGACACATGATCTAGAGTTGGCAGCGGTAGTATTTGCCTTAAAGACTTGGAGGCATTACTTATATGGAGTTAAAGCGAGGATCTTCACTGACCATAAGAGTTTAAAATATTTCTTCACACAAGAGAATCTGAATATGAGACAGAGGCGATGGTTAGAGTTCGTTAAGGACTATGATTTGGATATTCAATAACATCCGGGTAAAGCGAATGTAGTGGCGGATGCGAAGCGAGCAGAAACCGGTGTTTGCAGCTTCCAGTGTTGAGGTAGTGGCAGAAAGGTTAGATGGGCTGGAAATCAGAAGCTTTGATCAGATTGAAGACAGGCAGTTTGTGGCACCGTTGTTGGCAACGTCAGAGTTGATGGATGATATACGGGGAAAGCAAGACGAAGACCCGGTTTTGTTGGATTTGAAGCGAGTTGCTAGAGAGAAGCCTACGGTCGGTTATGTGCTAGACAAGAATGGAAATCTTTGGTACCAGGATCGTCTATGTGTACCTAATGTTGGTGACTTAAGACAGAGAGTTATGGAAGAAGCACATAGAATAGCTTTTGCGGTTCATCCGGGTGCTACTAAAATGTACAGAGACTTAAGGGAAAGATTTTGGTGGCCCTCGATGAAAGTGGAAATAGCCAAGTTTGTGGCCGAGTGTGACGTATGTCAGAAGGTTAAGGTGGAGCATAGAAGACCCGGTGGAATGCTTAAGCCATTGGATATCCCTGAATGGAAGTGGGATAAGATCACAATGGACTTCATCACCGGATTACCTAAGACAAGAGGCGGTCATGACGCGATTTGGGTAATTGTGGATAGATTGACCAAGTCTGCCCATTTCTTACCATACAAGGTCGACATGCCGTTGAAGAAGATGACGACACTATATCTGGACAATATAGTGAAGCTACACGGAGTTCCTATCTCGATAGTTTCTGATCGTGATTCGAGATTTGTCAGTCGGGTTTTGGAAGAGCTTGCAAGAAGCCTTCGGAACTAAGTTAGATTTGAGCACGGCTTTTCACCCTCAGACAGATGGACAATCTGAGAGGACCATCCAAACACTCGAGGACATGTTGAGAGCTTTTGTTTTGGAGGTAGGCGGATCATGGGATGATTACCTATCGGTAGCAGAGTTTGCCTATAACAACAGTTTTCATGCAAGCATAGGCATGCCGCCGTTTGAAGCATTGTATGGGAGAAGATGTCGCACGCCACTGTTTTGGGATGAAGTCGGGGATAAACAGATTACAGGGCCAGAAATGGTTGAACAAGCAAAGGAAAGGGTTCAGTTGGTCAAGAAGAATCTGAAGGCAGCTCAAGACAGACAGAAAATTTGGGCTGATGTTAGAAGAAGACCGCTCGAGTTTGAAGTCGGTGATAGAGTTTACCTCCGAGCTTCACCGATGAAGGGGTGAAACGCTTTGGACGAAGGGAAAGCCGAGTCCAAGGTATGTTGGACCTTTTGAGATTCTGGAAAGAGTTGGGACGTTAGCATATAAGCTTCAGTTGCCGGAATCGATGTCGAGAGTCCATAGTGTTTTTCACGTCTCAATGTTGAAGAAGTGTCTGACAAAGAATGATGTTGAAACTACGGTTGATCCAGAAATCCTACAAGATAATCTTGCTTACGACGAAAGACCTATCAAGATTTTAGACCGGAAAGAAAAGATGTTTAAGAGACGGATGATTCCCTTGGTGTTAGTTCAGTGGAGCAATCATTCACCCGAGGAGGCAACTTGGGAAGTGGAAAGCGACATGCTTAGTGAGTTCCAAGAGTTTGGGGATTTACCAGGTATGTTCTAGTTTCGAGGACGAAACTCCTTTTAAGGGGGGGAGAATGTAATATTCCGATTTTCGGGAAAGGGCAGACGTGTCTTTTTGCGAAAACGAAATATTAGGTTCGGTTTCCTTTTATTCAGAGTTAATTATTTTGGACGTTTTATATATATAATTTCGAGTTTTATGTATATAATTAAAAGGAAAATCAGTTTTTGTGGTCAAGGGCAATTAAGGAAAAGAATTAACTCTCTTTTAATATTAAGACCTAACCAAAAATCAGGGATTTTCAGTTTACTTTCAGCCTTCCCCCTTCCCTTGTGCGGAATTGTGAGGAGAGAAAGAGAGAAAAGAGAGTTTTCACAATTCTAAGAGGAAGAGTTGATCGTTTTCAGAACCGATTCAAGAATTGGAAGCGTCGTGAGGAGGGCAACGGTTTTCTATCAGTTTGGTGGTGTTGCAGCAGTCTTTCATCTGAGTTTGGATCAGTTTTCCGGGCTGCAATAGGTAAGAGAAAACCGCCCTATGAATTCAATCGTTGGTTATAAGGATTTGCTCTTGTTCTAAGACGTTTTGGTGTTAGAAAATTGAGCTGTTGCCTTGGTAAATGTCTATAGGGGTTATGGTATTTTTAAATGAAGCTTTTGTGCTCAATGTGTTGATAATATGCTGCTGTTTGGTTGAATTACGATCTGGGAATGGCATGATGATGAGGTTAGGGTTTTGGTCGAACCCAGGTGGACGGGCGTCCGGTTCTCTGGACGGGCGTCTGCTTAGGTTGTGTCTCAGACGGGCGTCTGGCTTATCCGGACGGGCGTCTGAGGTGCTATTTTACATTCAGGATTGAAACTGTTTTAGGTGGACGGGCGTCTGGGCATAGTGGACGGGCGTCCAGCTTTGGACGGGCGTCCAGGAATGTTTAGACGGGAGTCCAGGGTCTTAAATGGGCGTCTAGCTTGTTTTGTTCTTCTTTCCTTGTGGGTTGTGGTTCAGCCTTATAAACATGATTTATCCTTATAAAATCTTTATACATGATATGTCAAAATGGTATAATACTTAGACAAGCCAGAATTGAGCTTCTGATTCGTTCAGTTAAAACACCGAATGTACTCTTCAAGGGAGTTGAAGTTCGGATCCGTCGGAAGAGCATGATAGGCTTGTGCTTTGATGGATTAGTATCCATCAATGTCTGTGTATGTGCTAGGACTTGTCCGTGTCTAGTGGTCTAGGAAGAGAGTAGTATTTGTGAGGGAGATTATTTGAAAACACTTAGGCTAGCTAGTTAATAACTTAATAAACAACGTATGTGACTAGTAAAAGATTAAACAACATGACTCTCTTGGCTAGGCACCAGGCTAAATCGTGATGCATGTGCTACTCTCGAAGGTGGAGGAACTTCGTAGGTCAAAAGACCCTAAGTACGGAGGGACTCGCCGAGGTGTGCGTGCTATCGGAGTCTACCTTTTCTAGACTTCGTGGATATTGGTGTGATCCATCGATATGTTGCAAAAGAGTGTTCCCAAGGTAGAAGAACTCGTAGGTCAAAGACCCTAAGTACGGAGGGACTCTCGAGGTGGATGCGCGTAGTGCCCTTGAGTGTGGTTGTAACATAGATAGGCTAAGTAGAAACGAGTTAGTCACAACATGTTGATGAGCATGAAGTGAACCTTAGATTGAGTCGGTCTCATTTAATCAAGGCGATTAAATAATTATCTTTTCTTTATAACTATGATTGTTTTCATAGCTTCTCTTTCTTTCTAAGTACGTTGTACTTACCTCGAATGCATACTTTTTTTCTATGTGTTTGGGGATGAGAAGACGAACAGGTTTACGAGGAAGAGTTTGACGACGACGTTTGACGGCGATCGTTGAAGTATCAAGATGTTTCTATTCTGCTTTTCATTGGTTGTTCTTTCATTACTTTTGAGGTAGACCTTTGGTCTTGACATTTTTGTGGTACTTTATCTTTTTGGGATCATCGTACTTTTCCAAATGTAATAATTTACATTTCCACCCTTAGATTTCTTTTCTACTCTTTAATTTTGGAAAAAAATTTTATATACCCGAGTTTTGCTTCCGTTTTGCATTTAATTTGATACGACGTAGTAGAGGCTTACGTATAAAATGAATTTACTTTTATTTTATACGTGCCGAACGTTTCGATTTCCGGATAAGGACTCGGTGCCCGGGAACGGGGCGTTACAGTAGGGAAAGACCAGCCAACAGAATGGCACGAGTCGCCATTTAGCCCTGAGATAGAGAGATACACGATGCCCGAATCTTTCAAGCCACCGAAAATGGAACCTTATGATGGTACTACAGACCCAGAGGACCATCTGTATCGATATATATCACTGATGAGACTGAGGAATGCCAACGATGCTATGAAGTGTCGTTCCTTCGACACATTGCTTACGGGTCGAGCTCGAGAATGGTTCCATAAGCTACGACCCGGATCAATCTCAAGTTTTATACAGTTGGGACAGAAATTTCGAGATGCTTTCATGAGGCGTTTTAATCTCGAGGCTATGAAGGTGCACAATGCCAGTGATGCCTTTCAAGTCAATTCATTTGTTGGAGGATTGCGTAATATGAAGCTGTACGATAAGCTTTCTAAGAAGATGCCAAATGATATGGACGAATGTGTTAACATAGTCCAAAGATTTTGCCAAGGTGAGGAGGCAGTGCGCTTGCACACCATTTCACTTGGCCTCAATTCAAGGAATGATACCCAAGGCCAGACCAAGGGTCAGCCAAGGGGTCGGAACGAAGAAGGAAAGTCCAATGTGTTCGATCAAATGACAGCACCGATCTCGGATTGGCTCGGAAAGAAAGGAAATTTGAAAGATCGAGATTTTATCCCTCTCAACTGATCTCGAGGGGAGGTGCTGGAAATCATGATTAAGAAGAATATCGCTCGAACCCCCAAGTCGATGTCCAAAGATCCTGAGAAGAGAAAGAACACCCACAAGTACTGTGATTATCACAAGGATGTGGGGCATGATACATAAGAGTGTTTTGACTTGAAGAGAGATATTGATGCCTGTATTCAAGAGGGTCGGTTGGACGAGGTGATTGACAGATCGGAGAAGGACGAGCCAAAGGGCCGTCGGGAGTATAAAAGAAAGAGTTACAGTGGGGGGAGAGACCGATCACCGCGTCGGGATAATCAGAGGCGTCGGGATAGGTCATCCGAGCCGACTTATAGAGATAACCGTCGAGATGATCATCGAGGAGATTTGAATCGAGACCCTCACGGGGATAACCGCATCGGGTATGATGTCAACACGATTGTCACAGAACATGAGTCAGATCGACCTCGATCCAGTCGACAGTCTTTGGACAGGTCGAGGGAATAAAAGAAGCTTAGGTTCACGACGGAGGTGGGTTATAGACCCAAAGATGATGTTCCAAGCTCCCACAGTCACAGTGAGGGTTTGGTAATAGAGGCAGCGATAAGCCGGGGTCGGATAAAGAGAGTCTGTGTTGACAGTGGCAGTGCCGTCAACATCATTTACTACACAGTCTTCAAAGCCATGAAATTGAGGGATGAAGAAATTGTACCATTGTCAACCCCATTGTTTGGATTCACAGGTCAGGCGATCCACCATGTCGGGTCGATAAACTTTCTAACCACAGTTGGAGATGGGGAAAAGGGCTGAACAATGGAAATGATGTATGTCGTAGTTAAGGCCCCATCGGGGTACAACGCGATATTAGGTCGACCTGCTTTATAAGATCTAAGGGCCATCATCTCTACTTTCCATAACAGCATGAAATTTCCCACCTGGTATGGTACCCATGAAGTGAAAGGAGATGTCGACGTAGCCAGAAATTGCAGCCTAGTTACAATGAAAGGGAAAGACGTTGGGCAAGTGTTAGTTGAAGAATTAATCCCTGAGGAAGAGGAAGATCGAAGATGTGTCTTTGTCGACCCGACAGAGGAGATTCGTGTGTGGAAGGAGGAAGAGGGCCAAGGGGTCCAAATCGGGAAGTGGATACCACACCCCGACATGAAAGCCTTGGTCGACCTTCTTGTTGAATATCGAGACGTTTTTGCTTTCAAGGCAGACAACATGCCAGGCCTGCCGGCAGATATAGCAGTTCATCGACTCAATGTCGATCCGAGAAAGAATCCGATACGGCAGAAGAAGAGAAACCTCGCCCCAGAGAGGAAAGAGGCTGTAAAGAATGAGGTTGATAAATTGTTAGTTGCTGGAATCGTCAAAGAGGTATTCTACCCCGACTGGCTAGCTAATCCAGTGCTGGTCAAGAAACCAGATGAGAGCTGGCGGATGTGCGTGGATTTTACGGATCTTAACAAAGCATGCCCTAAGGATTCGTATCCTCTACCAAAGATTGATCAGTTAGTCGACTCGACCCTGGGTTTCGAGGTATTCGGGTTTATAGACGCGTATAGGGGATATTATCAGATCTTCATGGACCCTCAAGACTCGGAGAAAACCGCATTTATCATAGAGTTTGGCATGTTCTGTTTCGTGACGATGCCATTTGGGCTAAAGAATGCATGCGCCACTTACCAAAGGGCAGTTAACAAAATTTTCAAAGAACTGATAGGTCGAAATATGGAAGTCTACGTCGACGATTTGTTGATCAAGAGCAAGTCCATGGGACAATTTCTTGTTGATGTTAGAGAGGTTTTCGAGGTGCTACGGGCTTCCAACATGAAGCTAAATCCAAAGAAGTGCACTTTCGGGGTTCGATCGGGAAAATTCCTAGGCTATATGATATCGAGAGATGGAATTCGAGCTAATCCGGATAAGATCGAGGCTCTCAAGAACATGCCGACACCTCGTAACGTCAAAGAAGTACAACGATTGTCAGGTCGGATGGCGGCCCTCAACAAATTCTTATCGATATCAGCGCAAAGATCCCTACCCTTTTTCAAGATATTAAGGAAAGCAAGTCCGTTCCAATGGGATGATAAGTGTCAGACTGCATTCGACGACCTAAAGGAGTATTTATCCAATTTACCAACACTATCCTCACCTCGGGAAGGAGAGAAACTCTTAGTTTACCTAGCAATCTATGAGGAGGCAGTAAGTGCAGTGTTGGTTAGAGAGCGGGAGCAGGGACAGATTCCGGTCTATTTTGTGAGCAAGGTGCCGCATGGAGCTGAGATCAGGTACACACCTGCTGAAAAGTTAGCATTGGGTTTGGTTCATGCATTAAGGAAGTTGAAACCCTATTTTCAAGCACACCCAATTGCTGTAATAACTGACCAACCTTTGAAACAAATTTTGGCCAAGCCCGAGACATCGGGTCGGTTAGCAAAATGGGTTGTCGAACTAGCTGAGTACGACATCGAATTTCTGCCTCGTACAGCTGTTAAAGGCCAAGCTCTGGCGGATTTCATAGCCGAAGGGTTATCGATTCAGCTAGAGCAGGAGAAACAGACACCGGAAGAACAGTGGACCATCCATGTCGATGGTGCATCTAGTAAAGAAGGGTCGGGAGCCGGTTTACTGTTGGTCAGCCCAAAAGGGGAGGAGTTCCTTTATGCACTCCGATTCGAGTTCAAGGCCACCAATAATGAGGCAGAGTATGTAACCATGATTACAGGTTTAAAGCTGGCATCCATGTTGGGAGTCGAAAATCTCCTGGTATATAGTGATTCTCAGCTCGTAGTAAATCACATACAAGGCGAATATGAAGCCAAAGAGGAGGCGATGAAGAGTTACTTGAAAGTGGTTCAAGGATTGATATCGAAATTTAAAACGGTTCGCATCGAACAAGTGCCTCGGAGTGAGAACAAGAGGGCCAATGCGTTGTCCAAACTCGCGTCGAATTTCAAATCGAAGAGGAAAGTTCTGGTAGAAATGTTAGCGGAACGGAGCTATAATGAGGTCGATGTGCAACCAGTTGTTCAGGGATTGACATGGATGGACCCGATAGCTCTATACTTGAAAGACGGAGTTCTCCCGTCTGACAAGTCCCAAGCCAGAAAGATCCGACTGCAAGCCTCCAGGTATGCCCTGTTTGATTATGTTCTTTATCGAAAATTGTTTGTAACGCCCTGGATGCGATGTGCATCGGAAGAAGATGAGGCCTATCTTCTCGAAGAAATACATCGAGGTGTTTGTGGAAATCATTATGGAGCTCGAATGCCGGCAAGGAAGTGTAAATTAGTAGGTTATTTTTGGCCGTCCATGCACAAAGATGCCAATCGATTGGTCATGATATGCAGAGCTTGTCAAGTACATGATGTGGTGACGCACCAGCAAGCACAAGAGATGAATGCTATCGAATCAGTCTGGCCGTTCGATGAGTGGGGAATCGATATAGTGGGGCCTTTACCTCGAGCTCCGGGATACTTTAAATATGTAGTGGTCGCAGTTGATTATTTCACAAAGTGGGTCGAGGCAAAAGCTCTTACCGACATCAGGGCTCAGACCATCAAGAAATTTCTATGGGAAAGTATTTTGTGCAGGTTTGGAATTCCAAAGTATCTAATCTCGGATAATGAGACTCAATTTCTTGATGACAGAGTGCAGAACTGGCTTGGGGAGTACAAGATTGAACATAGAACCACCTCAGTGGCCCGACCTCAGTCCAATGGACAGGTCAAACAGACAAACCGGCATATAAAATTTGGTTTGAAAAAGCGGTTGGAAGATGAGGGTTGAGATTGGGCAGCTCAGCTCCCTAGCATTCTATGGTCGTATCGAACAGCACCCAATGCGGCCCCGCAGGAAACCCCTTTTGCCATGGCTTACGGATGTGAAGCCGTCATACCTGTCGAAATCGGGTTATCCTCGCCTCGGGTTTTGGCCTACAACGTCGAAACAAATCCTGCCGATCTGAGACAAGAAAAAGACAATGTGGAAGAAAGAAGAGAGGTTGCTGCGCATCGTATGGCCGATTACAAAAGAAAGATCTCGCAATATTTTAATGCAAGGGTGAAGTATAAATACTTCCAAGTAGGGGACCTCTTGTTGAGGAAGAACGAAGCAAGCAGGAAGGACCTAATAGGCAAACTCGAGCCGAATTGGGAAGGTCCATACAAAATTCTAAAAGTACATCCTAAGGGATCGTACCAGCTGGGCAGATCGGATGGCAGTACAATACCCCGAACTTGGCATGCTACCAATCTCAGAAAATATTATGTTTAAACTGTTTATTCACCTCATGACATTTGCAGCTTTATTTCTTCAGTCATTTGTAACAAGTCGATATGACATGTAATTTCGATGCTTTTTATCCAAGCAATTTTCTTTTTTAATTATGATGCAATTATGTTAAAAAGAAAAGGGGAGCAGAAGAAAAAAGAGAAAAACTCGAACACAAAGGCAGCTTCTCGATACGATGGAGTTGACACTAAATGGTGAAAAAAGCCAAGTCACTGACAGTGCTTACATCACCCCCGACTCGCCAATAAGCCACGATGCGAAGCGGTCGGAAGATCCCACGATGGATACCTAATTCGACCAGATCATAAGCACCACGATGTGCGACAGTCGAATAATTAATTTTCAATTCGACCAAGTCATAAGTCTGACGAGGCGCGACAGTGGAATCGAGCTCCGACCTAATAGCCAAGTCAAGCCGATAAGGCAGCACAATGCTAGGTCGACTCACACTCAAGTGTATCATGAGTCATGTACCCATAATACACTTCGAGGGGACACAGGGGAATTAAGTCCAAAGGACTAAACCCCACAAGGCAGCGTTTGCAAGGGAATTAAATAGAAAAAGACTACACCCTAAACAAATAATCAACAAGAGACAAAAGACATTCAATGGAAAAGCATAGATTGAAGTTCAAATATCAGAATGCCAAAATTGAATTGAAAAGTCGAAGTCTCCGAGATCGAATCGACAAAGTACATATCCAAATAAATAAGAATATCAAAGTTATACAACCAGATCGAATCCAACTGTTCAAAAACAAAAACAAGAAATGAGATCATGAAGCCGCAGGCCGATTTGAGGTAGAGGCAGCGGGGTCGACTGGATCGCTCGACTCGAGGTTCTCCCCTCCATCCCCCTACAGAACAGAGGTCACATACTTGTCGTATAAAGACACACCGGCCTTGAATTCTGTGAAATATCGACCATATCGGGGAATGGCCTCCGGATCGTACAAGTATGCCTTCTCGATGCTTGAAACTTCAAAGTCGGGGATGACATTCTTGACCTAATCCAATGCATTTGAGAATCCCCCCTTCATGGCCTGACTCATCAGTAGTGCCAAGTCATTCTCGAGCTCTTCAGATGTCAGGAAATCTTTTTTGGCCGCCTCCAGGCGAGTCGTGAAGCTCTCGACCTCAAGCTGAAGGTCGTCTCTAGCCTTGATAGATCCAGCCAACTCAGTTTTCATTTGATCGAGCTCCGATCTCACCTCTGCCAGCTCTGACCTTGCCGTCGCTAGCTCAGCATCCCTGTCGGATATATCTTTTTGCGCTTTAGACAGATCGTCTCGAGCTGCTGCCAGTTCCGACTCCAGTTTGACGCTTCGATCATCCAGCTTGTTCGCCTTGGCTTTCTGCTTCTCGATGTCAGAAGTCAGTTTGGCGATGGTTTCTTTCTGTTCCTCCAAAGATGCTGATGGGGACTCTATTCTGTTCATGGCCACTTTAGCTGCAAGCCGAGTCTGCAAAGTAGAGCACTATTAATATCGGAAACAGGCAAAGGTCCCGTAGTTATAAGGGAAATAAAAGGAAGACTTACAGCTCGATGGCTTTTCATGAAGAAGTCATGTAGCTCTTCCGGAGTCATGGCTTCCATCTCCGCCACACTCATTCCAGGGATCGGGTCGGAGAAGCTAAGATGAGCGATGTTACGAGTTTCCTTCCCGACCCCATGCCTCACCTCGGTTGTTTTCTGACGCTTCCTCGGGACGAGGCTCTCTTCAGCCTGCTCAGTCACCCGAGCCTCGTCAGGTTGATCTCTAAGAATGTCGGACATCGACATGGGGGTAGAAGATTGGGCCGGGGCCCTCTGGCCCCCAGAGGTTGTGGCACCAGACACTAGCTCCCTCGACTTGATGCCGGCCAGTTCTTGAATCTTCTTGGGATCCGTCTTCTTCGGGTTAGGAACTTTGCCCAGAACTTCCAGCTTTGAAAAGAATTCCACTGCAAATGCAAACACAGAAAGATCGACATCAGTACGCTGTCAAAACAAAAGTAAATACAGGAAAAGAAAAAACTACTAATGTGTGGCAGATCGACATAGTGAATAAATATCCTACACAAAACTCGAACGTCTTCATCGAGTTCCAAGTAAGCGCCCGGACCAGCCGTCTCGACATCAGCAAAAGGGTATAAATAATGAAGTTTTCGAGTTGCGACGTCGGGGTTAACTCTCTCGATAATCCTACACTCGTTGGGGGCATCCGAGTCGAGCCTATCATGCCACTGTTAGGTGTAATGCCCGAAAGACAATTTTGTAATTGTTTTATTTAATAAATGAAATGATATTATTATTCATATTTATTATTCTAATAATCACCGATGTGACAATAGTATTTACACTACAGAAAACCCTAAAGTATATCGTTTATGTAATCACTTAACTCAGTGTATGGTATATACACGGGAGGATTGAGTTAGTGAAGATGTACTTAAAATACAATTAGACCGTAGTGAAGTTAATCGAGAGTATCGGGTCTCTCCTTTAACGTGCTATTAATGCGCCCATAACACAATAGGTGTGATTGTCTTTTCCGGACTTTCGGTTAAGAGAACCTAATGGGGCATTTATATATGATAGATATATCATACGAAGTGGACCGATTTGATTAGAGTTCACGATATAATTCCGTAATCGAGAAGTCTTATCGAATCAACGGATGATCATATTTATGGATATATCTTAATCCTGAGGTGATCACAGTCAACTGCTTGAATCAGTATGAAGTTTGACTTGACGGTTAAGGATTACACTGAGTCTGTGGTCTGAATTACCCCATCTTGGCATTGTACTGGATTGAGTGAGTAGTCTGTGTTATCACAGATACGGAATCCATTCCTTCCATTTATGGAAGTAGATAGACAGTTCCCTTATTTGTTAATCCTAGAAACTGATCGATCCATGGAGTTCATATTACACTGATTAGCTACCAGTGAGTTGTATGAATTAATTGATCACTAGGGGGTTAATGGTAAATAAGGATAAGAGGTTCTAAAAAGGGTTAACGGTAACTTCCCGATTTAGAATGAACAGTCTATGGAGGATTAATCCATATGAAATGATTATATCAATGGACGCTTATTATTCTCGTGAGGAGATAAATATAATCTTATAATCGGAGGAGTGCAGTCACGGGATTATGGTGGCATATTCCTGTGATTGATTTATCGAATATAATTATTCTGTTCGTAAGATAATTATTTATTTGATTTATCGGAGCCGCTGATTATTAGTCCATGGTCCCCGACGTGCCTCCTAATATAGCATAGCTATTCTCGGACGTCGAATCCTAATAATATTAATTTAGTTCTTGTTGGACTTTATTAAAACGATACGTGAATTAATTGTTTAGTGGACTATTAAATTAGTTGGGCTAAATAATTAAATATGTGGAAAAGACATTTTCCATAATCTTGGCCCAATTATTGTGTTATGGCAAAATTAATATTGACTAGGTCAATAGTGATAATTTTCGCCCCATGTCTATTTTTATGGAACAAGAAATTATTTTCTTGTGTATTAATAAGACATGTGCATAAAATATTTATTGGATAAATATTTATGCAAAGAAATAAAGATAAATATTATTCTAGATTTGTTCTAGAATATTATGGGATTATCTTTTATTTAATGGGATTATTATAATTGATTTTGTATTAATTATTAAATCCTTGGTGGCTAAGTTTTACTCTCCTATATAAAGAGAGTTCTCCCAAGCCTTAGACACAACACAATTTTCGACTTCTCCTCTTAGAGAGGAATAAGTGAAATTTTCGGCCAAGGGAGTAAGGGAGGAAAATCTTGGAGATTTTTCCGGGTAGCATATCGGAAGGGTTCGAGTCGAGAATTCCTTCCACCGGGAGTTGCTTGGATCACACGTACGGAAGATCGTGGTGCTCTTCACATCTTTCTTTTGTTTTCCTATTTGCGGTTCTTCAACTTGGATTTTGAGATCCAAGAGGTATGTTCTACAACCCCCTTGTAGAGTAGATCTAGTCATTTTATTACGTGTAATTTATAGATCTAGATCCTTAAATCACTTCCGCTGCGGATGATATTACTAACAGTGGTATCAGTCGCCAAGGTGATCTATATTTATACGTATAAAACATTAGATCTAGGAGTGGTAAAACATGTAGATTTTTTTTTCTCAATTTTTTTTAAAAGGGGCCGAAATCTGTTTTAATTTTTTTTATGTTATGAATGTCTTGGTTGAAGAGATGGATTGGGGTTGGTACTGTTTACTCGTTAGATCTATTGTAGCTCCTTTGTTTAGTAACAATTGAGCATAGGAATTGTATTTATTTTATGTCAATTTTCGAAATTTATATGTAAAAGTAGCATCTTTTATTGTAATTTTGAATATCCGGGCTGGAAAAGATGAAGATCTTGCTGAAAAATTGAAGATTAAGGCGAAACCCAATGTATGAACGAGGAGAAACGGATAAAATTTTATTAAAAACTGCTACAGGACTTTCTGCGACGCTGAAAAGCGTCGCTATAAGTCCTGTTTAATAAATATTGCGGCTAGGGTTTCTTTTATATTGCGGCTGCATCAAAAATTTATTTAACCTAATTTCTTTTTTTTTTTTTTTTGGTTTACCAAACTGCCGTTTAAAAATAAAAATAAAAAAAAAAATTTATTTTTGGAAAAGAATTATTAGCAGCCGCATGTAATAATAAAAATATATATGATTAATTATAATAAATTGGATTTATTTAATTAAAAAGACCTTTTCCCCTCTCGGGTGTTCGTGGTTCGTGATCCGGCGGTTCGAGTTCAAGATTCGAAGATCGAGACTCGAAGACATCAAGATTGTAATTTATTTTTCCTAGGATAGATTAGAATACGGGGGTACCAACAATCCATCTCGGTGTTTAAATTTTCCGCAATTTATTTTTTATGTGTTTGATCATAAAATAGACATAAAATCGGAATTGCCATGACATGCATCATATCATAAATCCACTCCATGCATACATGTAGAATTTTAATTTTGGTAATTAAAATAGGCATGTATACAAACTCGCGTAATTAGTTGAAATTTAATTAATACGTGGTAATTAATTAATTTAGTAACTAATTAAAGATCCGAGGACGGGTTATGAAATCGTTAAGCCTTTTGGTGTGTGTTCTCGGTGAACCGCCTTAAAGCCCAAACGAGATCACGTTTTCGATTCGTAGTATCTACGAGATTGAATGATGGTAAAAGAACAATAAATCTTGGATAAAAACGGTTCGCTTATAGGTTGGGTGGTCAACTGAGCTTCGCTCGACCGACTTAACCCTCCTAGTGTGATGTATGCACGGGGGTCCGGCAAGACTAAGCTACACCAGCGAGCGGAGGGGTGATTCCTTCTTATCTCAATGGTGCTCTCTTGACCCGACTTCGTCCGACTGTCACATATGTTCCAACGAATAGGACGGGTAGGCTTGCCTACGTTACCGACACCATTCGGAATCCTTGATTTGATGTACTTTTATGTTAACATCAAAAAGACGTGGTTAGTTAACCCACCACCACTTCCAAAATATTGAGTGGGAGCGGGGGAGGCGACGCCCAACCCCACGGCCTCTACTATAGATACAAGTAAGTGAGAGAAGGGTGACGCCTCGCGGCGCTTTGATTTCGTCCCCCTACGGATGGTGTTCACCCCTATCAACATTCATGGCTTGGTCTCCGAAAGGATAGGATTTACGGGTACTCGTCGGGTCACTGACCTATCCTACGACGGCACACTCGGGGCGTACCTAAGAGATCCGATATAGTAGGTCACACTCATAAAGGATATTTTTGGTAATATCTAGGCTAAAAAAGGAAGGTAGTCAATGAATAAAGGGATGTTCGATTCTCGTGGGATGTTTGATTCTCACAAGTTATTCATTGATGAGATTGTCTCGATTTAACCGTTATCTCTTTGACCTACCCTACGGCGGCACTGACATGCGAGGTTAAAACCTTGGAATGGTAGAGTAGACTTATCTTTTAGTTTACAATTCCTAAAATAAATAATATAGTAGTGTTACACTTGAATTAATATATGTCATTTTATTTACAGCATTATCCCTTACTAAATTGCTTAAAATTTATAATTGACTAGTATTGACTTCGTTAAAAAGTGGAAAGTAACTAGGACGTTGAACTAGTTAATCGATAATGCAATTAATTTTCGGAAGAGATATTTTCTCTGAAGCCTTTTAAAAATCGAGTGACATATAGGTATGTCACTAGTGTCATTCGTGTCAAACGGAAGACAAACTTAGTTTGATCAAAGGTGATTTCGGACTTTGAAATTCTTCTAGTGAATTTTGAGTGTGTAGTGATTACATGAGTAATTTTCTAATTGAAAAATCGGAAAATCATGAAGTATTACTAGTTGGACGATATTTGGAATCGATGAACTAGTGGGAGCTTTATGATTTGTTGTTTTTCTAGAACATTAGAAAAGTGTAACTGACTACACACGTAACCGTTCTAATTGAAAAACCGGAAAGTCATGGAATGTTGCTAGTTGGACGATATTTGAAATCGATGAACTAGTGGGAGTTCTATGATTTGTTTTTCTGGAAACATTGGAACTATGTACGAAAGATTATCTAATCGAAAAAATCGGAAAATCATAAAAATAAAGCATTGCTCGTTAGACGGTATTTGGAACCGATAAACTAGTGGGAGCTTTAATATGATTTGTTGTTTTTCTGGTATATTAGAAAATCCGAGAAGTCTCGACGAGTAACACTCGAAATAGACATCCCACGGTTCAAGAGTAGTGTCTACTCAAACGAACCGCTGGTTCAAGGCTGTTTCCATTCACGGAAAGTCAAGAATGGGAGAATCTGTCTAAAAGTGTTAGTCATCTAAACTGAGAAAACTTTAAGGCTGAACCGAAAAATTAATTAACTGAAAATCATAGGATAAGGACAGTGATTTGGGATCACCAACCTATGAATCCTTGGCGATTTTCTCGAGCTAAGTTCTTTGCGTAACAAGGTAGCAGTGCATTTAACGATTAAAGGAGTAAACAACGGGCAGTTAATTTTAGCTAGAATAGTGGGAGTGATATAAGGAAATGAATCTCGGATTCAATCCTTGGATATCGCGGAAAAAATATTTTCTGTTTAAGATTCGTTGGAACGAAAGGATTTACCTTCTATTCGATAATTTGTTTGTCGTATAGAAAGTGAATATACCATTTGTAGTACGAATCCAAGACTCGGACTTTTGTTTGATAAAGTCAAAACCACTTACAATTACTGAAATATGTATATGAAACACATCTTAAGAACTATTAAAAGCAATTGGTTTCTATATTTAGATAAACGCATCTTCATATTCCATAGTTAGAGCATAGTCCCTAAAAGACAAGACCTGAAGACTGGCTCAGGGTGATTCCTTTCTCCCAGTCTGGTTATATTGTCTCAAAGGTTCAATGACTAAGTTTCCTTTCAATCGGGAAAGGATAATGGTTATAAAGAAGTAACATAGCTTGTTCATGACGACCTTCGGGGTCTGATGAAAGATATAAGCTAGTAGGAGCTTCCGAGTAGTGACTTCTTGTCCGATAACTATTCAAACACTCCGGAAAGTTTATCCAAAATATTTTGAGGTTTCTCTGTTTTCAACAGAGATAGAGTATTCTATACTCGAATAGGCCATTCATAGTCCTCGAGACCGATGCTCACCGCCTCATTGTGACATGTTCTCACTAAGTGAGAAACCGTTAAATTGCCTTACATAGTTTTAGATGTGCTACAATACACTGCTTAACTCAATAAAGATATTGGTAGCGAAATAACGGTTTACATTGAAATGTAAGACCGAGAAGTCTACCTAGAATATGCTTTGGAATTTACGGATAAGGTGTGGATTCGGTTCACCCCACTTCCATAAATATAAGCATTTAGCACACGGTGCTTGAAGGTAGGTCTGGGAATTTCGCGAATACGTTCGGTCAGTGACCAATCGTTATATATCTTGTAGCATTGAGAAAAAGGTTTGTTATAAGATTCTTGAAATCGGAAAGGGACAGTTATACTGTTGCATCCTTCCTGATAGAGTCCATGAACATCAAAACCTTGAACCTTGAAGTACGTTTACTAAAGGTAGTTACTAACTGATTAAAATCAGACCACATCCAACATCGGTTGTTGGTGATAACACTAAATACTACTAAACTAGATCAGAATTTCGATCCACCCAGAATGTAGTGGGAGTATGGTTTATCCATTACCCATTACGGGTTCTGCGGACTTTATAGTCTAAGGATCGATTGATGACCTATGGCGCTTTTGTGAGCAGTATAGGATTCTGATAATAGAGGTTGGTTTAATAGCCATAACCCTGTGAATGGAGTTTGGTACTCCAATTCTGTTCATGCTCTTGTAGAACCACCGAGCGTCTCGGGCCCAAAGTGGGAGTAATTGGATCTACACGGAAAAGAGTAGAATGAATTCGGTATTGCATGATTTCGTTCAAAAGCAGAAAATAGGGGTGATTCCCTGAGACTTTCTTGCCAAACAAACGGAGTCTAGATTCATTCGGAACAAAATGGTATTGCCTTATGAACTTATGACAGGATGACTGTCAAGGCTTATGTCCTTTTGTGGATAAAAAGCAAACCTCTCGGTCATTGGAAGTCATATATTTCTACAATATGTGGATTTGACCAGAATATTGATAAGTCTTTTGTAGACTGGATATCAATTTTAGTACAGTAGTGAATGTATACATACATTAGTGTTTGTGAAGGATAACACTGCACCAGATGGAATCAACATGGGTGTGTTATCTGAAGTCAGAATCTGACAATACCACAATTCTCTACAACAGAGATTTGGACAACATTCTTAAGAGTTTGACTCGGTCGAATTCATTAGAATCAGTCACTGGTTTCCCATCCATCTTATTGGTTAAGATGATGCATCTGTGTATGCAACATTCAACGAGGAAGTTCTACCCTATGCCTCAGGAATGACTCTCTAAATCTTCGGATCAAGAGAAATGGGATAGATTCTCTTTCTAGTAAGAGATGGTCAGGTTATTGAACGTCAACTATGATCGAATCTTAGATTCGGCGGTTAACAAAGCAAGTTTAGTATGTCCTTTAGTATCTTGAGAGAACGAGGAATAATATGCGGACATATTCATTTATGAACTTGGATATGTGTGATACACTGATTTTGACTTTAAGTCAGATTGAGGATGATCGTTAAGTCGATCTCGGGCTCAGTGTTTATTCAGTACCACGTGATTAGATGGACCGGTAACGTTTCGATTCTACGGATCGTCTCGAGCCGACAACCTGACTAATCATTAAGACCCATGACATTTGGATGTAGGTGCTCCCCGAGTCACTGACCTATCCTACGACGGCATACTCGGAGTGTATTTTGGAATCTGAAATGGTTATGATATGCTTAGTGGGTACATGAATACGGGATGAGTCTCCATTGCTTTAGAGCAAGTGGGAGATGTAGTTTGTTGTATTTTAAATAATAGGGTGTGCTCTAAAACAATTAATCACATGCTTTCGTGCAAGTGGGAGATTGTTAGATGTAATGCCCGAAAGACAATTTTGTAATTGTTTTATTTAATAAATGAAATGATATTATTATTCATATTTATTATTCTCATAATCACCGATGTGACAATAGTATTTACACTACAGAAAACCCTAAAGTATATCGTTTATGTAATCACTTAACTCAGTGTATGGTATATACACGGGAGGATTGAGTTAGTGAAGATGTACTTAAAATACAATTAGCCCGTAGTGAAGTTAATCGAGAGTATCGGGTCTCTCCTTTAACGTGCTATTAATGCGCCCATAACAAAATAGGTGTGATTGTCTTTTCCGGACTTTCGGTTAAGAGAACCTAATGGGGCATTTATATATGATAGATATATCATATAGGGCTGGACCGATTTGATTAGAGTTCACGATATAATTCCGTAATCGAGAAGTCTTATCGAATCAACGGATGATCATATTTATGGATATATCTTAATCCTGAGGTGATCACAGTCAACTGCTTGAATCGGTATGAAGTTTGACCGGACGGTTAAGGATTACACCGAGTCCGTGGTCCGAATTACCCCATCTTGGCATTGTACCTTGGATTGAGTGAGTAGTCCGTGTTATCACGGATACGGAATCCATTCCTTCCATTTATGGAAGTAGATAGACGATTCCCTTATTTGTTAATCCTAGAAACTAATCGATCCATGGAGTTCATATTACACCGATTAGCTACCAAAGTGAGTTGTATGAATTAATTGATCACTAGGGGGTTAATGGTAAATAAGGATAAGAGGTTCTAAAAAGGGTTAACGGTAACTTCCCGATTTAGAATGAACGATCTATGGAGGATTAATCCATATGAAATGATTATATCAATGGACGCTTATTATTCTCGTGAGGAGATAAATATAATCTTATAATCGGAGGAGTGCAGTCACGGGATTATGGTGGCATATTCCTGTGATTGATTTATCGAATATAATTATTCTGTTCGTAAGATAATTATTTATTTGATTTATCGGAGCCGCTGATTATTAGTCCATGGTCCCCGACGTGCCTCCTAATATAGCATAGCTATTCTCGGACGTCGAATCCTAATAATATTAATTTAGTTCTTGTTGGACTTTATTAAAACGATACGTGAATTAATTGTTTAGTGGACTATTAAATTAGTTGGGCTAAATAATTAAATATGTGGAAAAGACATTTTCCATAATCTTGGCCCAATTATTGTGTTATGGCAAAATTAATATTGACTAGGTCAATAGTGATAATTTTCGCCCCATGTCTATTTTTATGGAACAAGAAATTATTTTCTTGTGTATTAATAAGACATGTGCATAAAATATTTATTGGATAAATATTTATGGAAAGAAATAAAGATAAATATTATTCTAGATTTGTTCTAGAATATTATGGGATTATCTTTTATTTAATGGGATTATTATAATTGATTTTGTATTAATTATTAAATCCTTGGAGGCTAAGTTTTACTCTCCTATATAAAGAGAGTTCTCCCAAGCCTTAGACACAACACAATTTTCGACTTCTCCTCTTAGAGAGGAATAAGTGAAATTTTCGGCCAAGGGAGTAAGGGAGGAAAATCTTGGAGATTTTTCCGGGTAGCATATCGGAAGGGTTCGAGTCGAGAATTCCTTCCACCGGGAGTTGCTTGGATCACACGTACGGAAGATCGTGGTGCTCTTCACATCTTTCTTTTGTTTTCCTATTTGCGGTTCTTCAACTTGGATTTTGAGATCCAAGAGGTATGTTCTACAACCCCCTTGTAGAGTAGATCTAGTCATTTTATTACGTGTAATTTATAGATCTAGATCCTTAAATCGCTTCCGCTGCGGATGATATTACTAACAGCCACTTCCTAGGCCTCTTAAACCAAGTGTGGATGTCGACGTTCTCTAATCCGTGATGGATAAAGAAAAAATAGGGCTTCCACTCGCCCTGAGACGAGGTCACTCTCCTCATGAATTCCGAGACCAGAGGGCGCCTCTGGAAAGTATACCAACCCGCATCTTGCAGGCCTTGGATAGCATAGTATTGACGAAACAGCCGGACTGTGAACTCGACCTTGGCGATCCGACACGCCAATACGAATCCCATAACACTCCTAACTCCGTTTGGGGTGAGCTAGGTGATGCACATCTGGTAATGTCGGAGGACCTCTATGAGAGACGGGTTGAAGGGAAACCTTAACCCCTCATTCAATTGCGCCTCGTATATGGCGCAGAATCCAGGGGGAGGGTCACAGGCGTATTGAAATTGACCATGTGACACTTTGATGTTTGCGGATGAATATGGGATGCCGTATCGTAGACAAACGGCCTTGGATTTTTCTAGAGTGAGATTGGATATGCAACCTGATGACGGTCAAATTGTACCCGTTATTCTATGATCTTTATCCCCGATTCTAGTTTAAAAGAGCTTTAATGTAGGGATAATAAGTCGTAATATGCCTAATTTATATATACCCCGAGTTACGATTCGTTATTCTGCATTTCGATGATTTATTGCATTATTTGGTATTACAAACTATGTTTTTGTATGATAAATATAGTGAGCATTATGGACGGACTACGGATAAGGAATTAAAGATCCAGGACAATGCGAGCCTTGCGAGAAGATAGAAGACAGAGCCCGAAGCGGTGAAGGCTCGGTCGACCGAGCCCATCTATTCGGTCGACCGAGTGGACTTAAAGTCCGGCGAGAGTCCAAGCATATTACTTAAGTCGGTTAGGGTTTAGGGAATCCGATCCTTAGTCGGTTTCTAAGTCGGTTTTGAGCTCTATATAAACACATTGTCATTAGTATTATGTATTCATTCATACATTGATTTAATCATTGATAAAAGAGCACTACCAATTGAGAGTTTTTCGGCAAGTTAGAAATACGCAACAATGTAAGCCCTTAATCTTCATGTTTTATTTTCAAGTAATTAATTCTTCCAATTATGTTCTTATCGTTTGAATTGATTAAACATAGCTAGATGATGTGATTCTCGGCTATGACGTTAGGTGGTGGTGACACCTTGTCAATGAGGATCCCATGACCTACGTCATAATCTAGATTTATTCATGACTCTATGTGATTTAATTAATGTGTATCTATGATAGTTTATATAAGTGATGTACGAATTGCTGTTTAAATCGTTCTATATAAGGAAACACTGAGGGGTTATTTCTGGGATGTGATTAGGGTTGAGTTCGTCCGGGTTACCGAGCGAGTCGTTCGGTCGACCGAGCCCTTATTCTCGGTCGACCGAGCCCTAGTTTCGTCGATTAAGTACGCCACGTCTTTATGGTGGGTTTGACCTAGTTGAATTTACTTTCTCGTAGGTATGGCTACGGCTACGTCGCTCGTCGGTTTTTCATTAGCGTATTATTAGGAAATACCAATATAGGACGTCTAGTTCGGCTCACGAACGATCTTTCGGGACTTTCAGCAAGATCTAGATTAGTTTTGTATTAGGGAATTGTCGACACCTAGTCATACGTGAATCGTAGATTAACGAAAGACTTACCAAGTAATTGTTAATAGGACGAGGGCTTGAGCGATCGTTTGGGAAGTACGCCTAACCATAGGAATGTTGCCTAAGCGAGGTGTACGGTTAATATCGGCATCCTTAGAATAATGAGCGTGTGAGTTATATGAGATGGATACCCAAAAGGTGAAGTCACGTAACGATACCACAGTGATCTAGTAACCTAACCGGTGCTAAGTCAAGTTAAGGGGATGACTCCCGTAGCCAATTAAATATGAATACAGCCAGATTGACAGTTAATGAGTTAGGTTATCTTATATAAGTTGTCTTGGTCCAAACGATAACGTTGGTAATTGGAAGGTTAATTACGAGTGTGTCTTTTAGGTTTGAGTTTGTTTATTTTATTTTGTCTTTTATGTTGGTCTTAGACCGTTGTTCAATAACGAATTAGGTGAGTTAATTATTTAAACCTAGGGTCCACATTTTGATTCCCTGAGGGATCGACCTTGATTCACCATCGCTATGCTATGATGTACCTAGTGCTATTGCTAGTATTTGGTGGTCAAGTAAAATAAATTTATAACCTGATCAGACCGCAATCAAGTTTTTGGCACCGTTGCCGGGGAATCAATTGCCCAATGATTGTTTAAATAATTATTTTTATCTACTTCGTTCTTTCTTTATTGTTTTTAGTTGAATTCTTTATTTTTTTATGACGAATTATCTGTACTTGTATGCTGTTAAAGGATTAAAGCAGGAATGGGGAAGATATTCGTTCGGTCGACCGAACGTATTCACTCGGTCGACCGAGCCTCTTCCAGCTTTAATTTTATATACTAGTGTCGTTTCCCCGTTGTTCTCGTTTCCCCCGTTTGTGGGTTGTAAGTTTGACAACAGTATGAGCAATCATACTGTTGGTCAGTTTACTAATTGTTTATTGTTTTTCAAATATTGCAGATAATTCGAAGTAAATCACTCACTTAACCTGCTCAAGATCAGCAAAATGTCATCAACCAATTTTCTTGAAGCCAAAGAAGAAGTTAAGGTTTTACGAACCAAAACTACACCTAAAAAGCCGTTAACACCAAAGCTCATGGAAAGGATAGAAAAGATGAAAGCGAAAATCCGAGAGGCAAGGAAATCGAGGGAGGCTAATGAAGCCTATTGGCAAAGAGGTATGTCTATTTTGAATCCAGAGGAAATTTCTTCGGATTCCGATTCAGCTTTAGATTATGATGATTACTTGTCCGAGATAGAATCTGAGTCAGAGGGTAGCGCAGCTATGAAGAGCCCTATTGTCATCTGCTCTAGAGATGAAATATTGATTAAAGACGAGTCTCGACTGATGCAAAAGTTAGCAGACCCAGGAGCTTTTATGGTTGGAGTAACCCTAGAACAAACCCACTTAGGTTTAGCCTTGATTGATTCCGGTTCGAGCCTTAATATCTTTCCTAAAAGCCTTTGTGATAGGAATTTCATTTTAACACCCACTAACACCCCGCTCCAAGTTAGATTAGCGGATGGAACTAGGACAATCATGACCGGGAGACCGAACAACATGATTATTGGTGTGGGGCAATTACGGTTTAAGATAGACATAGTGGTAATGGAAATCGAGGAACATCCTGAATGCCCAATCATTTTGGGTAGATCGTTTATCAACACCGCTAGAGCCTTCATACGGATGACCAGACATGAGATAGTATTGTTTGACGCCAAGGGTTCTGAGTGTTATGGGATAACAAATCCAAATTTCCCTGTACCGGTAAGTGTGAATGTGTTAGAAGTAATTGGTTCGGAGAAGCTTGATGCCATTCAAGGGTTAGGAAAGGATGCTGATGATAATGTCGATGATAAAGATGAGAAGGAAGTCCTCACTATTCTAAGTCGGAATAGGTCAGTTCAGCCCGCGCCAGCCCTTACCAATATTGAAGCTGTAGACCTACCTAAGGATAGGAGGACCAGAGCGAAGAAACGAACTAGGAGAGTTCGTAACAAAAGCTCATTGAAATCAGAGACAAATCCAAAAGTAGGCGCTTGTCTGGATGGTCAATTTGACTGTCTTTTCATTGGACTGAAATCCAAAGGAAGGGCACTCGTAGAAAAGGACGGTCAAACTTTTTCGGTGAAAGCTGGCCGGGTGAAAACCTGGCAAGTCAAGGGCCGTGTTTAGGAGTGAAGATTTTGGAAGTCGAGCTATAGACTCAAAATTTAGAATTCTGTCGTTTCATTTTATTTTATTTTATTTCATTTTTATTTTTTTTAGTATGAATAAAAGTAACGTAGAATGACGAGAGCCTTTTTTTTATTTTTGCCGTGTTCCAATGACCATTAGGTTACGGATGTGCAAAAAGTTTTTTTACTCGAATCATTTTAACGTGAAGTAGAGTAGGAAGAGAAATCATTATAAAATGTATTGATGATGAGAAGTTGGTGAAAAGATGCTTAGTTTGAAATTTGTATTATTTGGAAAAAGTGATTTATATGTTAATGGATTGTGGTTGGAATATTCAATTTTTTTTTAGGTAAGGATTTTTCAAATTGTGACATAATAATTTTGATAGACTTATGTGTTCTAGCTTGAAAATTTCGTGTGTATCAAATTGAGGAGGTCAACTATCATTTATTTTTACACATCCCCATTTTTCATTTCCCAATACACCTTTTCATTTTCCCCATTAATTTATTCCTCCAACAAAACCATTCCACTCCTCAATCCTTGCCTTTCTATCTCCACCAATCACCTTCCACCATTTCAATCCTTTCACCTTCCACATCTTTCTATTTAAACCTCCTTTTTTCTCTTCATCATTCTCACACCACAAAATCTTCATCTTCTCCAAATCCCCAATTTTCTTCTTCCTCTTCTCTCCATTAATTCCCATTTCCAATTTTTCTCATAACTTCCACCCAAGATTGGGGATAGTAATATAAATGATCCCCTCCAATATCACAAGTTGTACCTGCTCATATCTCTAATCTATGAAGAATTATCCAATCCACGCTGTCACAGGGAGGATCTGAACCTCAGCAGCAGAGCTTCATCAGTTCGGTCGACCGAACTCTTCTGCTCGGTCAACCGAGGCCATTCCTCGGTCGACCGAGAGCTTCCAACTGCTGCACCATTCTGTCAGCGTGCTCTGTTCCAGGTCTGCAATTATGCCACCAAGACGCCGTTCCTCCGCACAGTTTGTAGCAGTCGACGATGCCATACGCTTGATCAACGGGGTACCGCAATTCGCTAGCCAAGAGGTATTTTCGGTTTATCGGAATTTCTTCAACAATTCGCCGGTACACCGGGCTCGGGGATTAGATTTGACCAACTGTGGTCAAGAGCTGTTTGATCTCGTGGAATACTATCAGTGGCAAGAGGTTGTTGCGCCACCGGGCCAAGTCAATGTCGACTGGGTAAGAGAGTTTTATTCTTATTTACGCGTGCACCCACACGCGAATTTAGTCCAAGTTCGTGGCAAATCCATTGTTATTACTCCGGGGACGCTTAATAATTATTATGGTCTCGATACCCCGGAGGAGGAGCCAGAGTACACTGTCACATTTGATGAGTCTGATGCATGGTTGGAGGAGGTTGGTGCCCATCTCGGGATAGCATGGACCATAGGGGAAGTTGCTCGCACTTTTGAGGAGCCATACTTTAGGCGGTGGGAAGATAAGTGCTTACACAGGCTTATCCGTTCTAACATTATTCCGGCCAAGCATGTGTCTACAGTTTATTATGCACATGCTACGCTGATGTACTGGTTGAGCAGAGGATGGCTTGTTAATATTGGGTCACTGATGCGTTCTGAGATGACTGCCGATGCCCGTAAGCCTAGACACATGCTGCCCTATGGTTCATTGATCACTTCATTATGTGAGGCAGCTGAGTGCCCAGTGCTAGGCAGTGACTCCTATGTTAGGCCCATGCCTATCCTATCTTTGGATTCTGTTGCACCAACTCTTGTGCATCATGATGATCACGGTCCAGGTGATGACGATGCGCACTTCCAAGATTTTCCTAAAGCGGATCCCAATGTTCTTCCATTAGCTTTCGTTGATCCGAACGATATACCTTCGGACTAAGCATCTGTGTAATCTTTTAATTTTCTCTTTATCAATGTGTTTTTATTTTTGATTTCGTTGTACCAATAAATTAAGTCGTGTTGTATGGAGTTCGTTTTGAATTTCCCTAATGAACAAAATTTATCTTATTTAATGTGTTGGATATTGTGCATTCTTTTCACTATAATTATTAAGTATGGGCTTAAATATGTTTAAGGCAATTATTATACCTTTTACAGTCCATTTGATATGATTATATTTTTCTGGACTAACCCTGTAACATGTTTTTGTTAAAGATGTATGTTGCGAGGTTGCATTCTATTGCGGTTGGTAATCGTATTTGTCCGTTAAAATTCTCCGGAGTTCACCACGACTTGTTCCGCTCCCGCGCTTATCCGAGCTAAGTTCCTATTTTTGCTCTTTATTGTTATACATTGAGGACAATGCATGGTTTAAGTGGGGGGGGTACGAGCTCACTTACTTACTTAGCTTGCTCGAATAAGGATCTCTCTATATATCAAATAATATAATAAATGAGTAAAATTTAAACTTTTAAACATAGAATCACATTTACTTTTGTGAAGTTCCCGAATATTGTATTTAATAAGGAAGGAACCATGATTCATGAGTACGTGATCACTTTATACTTTTGCGATATATTTCTAGTAAACTTAATGATATTCATGTCATATGTTGCGAGTAGTTATTTATTATTCAATTACTCAATAAATGAATCGATGAATATTGCGCATATAATAAAAATGTAGAATTTTATGTGTACATTGCGTAGATGATTGGTTATGTAAACTTAGTGTCAATATCTATCTGCTGATGTATTCTGATATTCTTGCCAACAAAAGCGGAGTAATAAGCTTGACACGTACCTGTGTTTTAGCGAAATGTTAAACACTGGGCTTGTAGTAACATTACCAAAGTAGCCCCGCGCTTGTGGTAATATTCAATGCTATGCATGATCTAAGATAGGGGGATACTCTAAAAAGTTTTCTTCCTTGAGATTGATAGTATTTGAAAAATATGAAGACATGAAAAGAATATTCAACTCTTTAAGAGGCTTTGAGTAGTACTCGGTCTCCAAGTCCAAAAACCCTATAGATACGCTCTTGCTTATTGTTCTAGTGCTTTAACCATTGCGAGGCTGAAGAAGTGGGAATGCTGATGTTGGTAGGTTGAGATTTCGAAGTTAGCATAAACTCTAATCTTTCTACATTCATATAAAACTAATGCACATGCACACATCACTTCGATTCATAGTGAGTAATGAATAATGGATATCTTATGAGCATAAACAATATGAGTTGATTCGAGTTTCTTGTGTTAGTATAACTTGACCATTGGAAAATGATTATATGGGGAATAACTTATTGATACTTTGATCGGGACGATCAAAGGCTAAGTGGGGGTAGTTGATGACGGTCAAATTGTACCCGTTATTCTATGATCTTTATCCCCGATTCTAGTTTAAAAGAGCTTTAATGTAGGGATAATAAGTCGTAATATGCCTAATTTATATATACCCCGAGTTACGATTCGTTATTCTGCATTTCGATGATTTATTGCATTATTTGGTATTACAAACTATGTTTTTGTATGATAAATACAGTGAGCATTATGGACGGACTACGGAGAAGGAATTAAAGATCCAGGACAATGCAGAGCCCAGCAGAAGATAGAAGACAGAGCCCAGAAGCAGTGAAGGCTCGGTCGACCGAGCCCATCTATTCGGTCGACCGAGTGGACTTAAAGTCCAGCAGAGTCCAGCATATTACTTAAGTCGGTTAGGGTTTAGGGAATCCGATCCTTAGTCGGTTTCTAAGTCGGTTTTGAGCTCTATATAAACACATTGTCATTAGTATTATGTATTCATTCATACATTGATTTAATCATTGATAAAAGAGCACTACCAATTGAGAGTTTTTCAGCAAGTTGTGGCCGCAACAATGTAAGCCCTTAATCTTCATGTTTTATTTTCAAGTAATTAATTCTTCCAATTATGTTCTTATCGTTTGAATTGATTAAACATAGCTAGATGATGTGATTCTCGGCTATGACGTTAGGTGGTGGTGACACCTTATCAATGAGGATCCCATGACCTACGTCATAATCTAGATTTATTCATGACTCTATGTGATTTAATTAATGTGTATCTATGATAGTTTATATAAGTGATGTACGAATTGCTGTTTAATCTGTTCTGTATAAGGAAACGCTGAGGGGTTATTTCTGGGATGTGATTAGGGTTGAGTTCGTCCGGGTGACCGAGCAGAGTCGTTCGGTCGACCGAGCCCTTATTCTCGGTCGACCGAGCCCTAGTTTCGTCGTTAAGTCCGCCACGTCTTTATGGTGGGTTTGACCTAGTTGAATTTACTTTCTCGCAGGTATGGCTACGGCTACGTCCCTCGTCGGTTTTTCATTAGCGTATTATTAGGAAATACCAATATAGGACGTCTAGTTCGGCTCACGAACGATCTTTCGGGACTTTCAAAGCAAGATCTAGATTAGTTTTGTATTAGGGAATTGTCGACACCTAGTCATACGTGAATCGTAGATTAACGAAAGACTTACCAAGTAATTGTTAATAGGACGAGGGCTTGAGCGATCGTTTAGGAAGTACGCCTAACCATAGGAATGTTGCCTAAGCGAGGTGTACGGTTAATATCGGCATCCTTAGAATAATGAGCGTGTGAGTTATATGAGATGGATACCCAAAAGGTGAAGTCACGTAACGATACCACAGTGGTCTAGTAACCTAACCGGTGCTAAGTCAAGTTAAAGGGATGACTCCCGTAGCCAATTAAATATGAATACAGTCAGATTGACAGTTAATGAGTTAGGTTATCTTATATAAGTTGTCTTGGTCCAAACGATAACGTTGGTAATTGGAAGGTTAATTACGAGTGTGTCTTTTAGGTTTGAGTTTGTTTATTTTATTTTGTCTTTTATGTTGGTCTTAGACCGTTGTTCAATAACGAATTAGGTGAGTTAATTATTTAAACCTAGGGTCCACATTTTGATTCCCTGAGGGATCGACCTTGATTCACCATCGCTATGCTATGATGTACCTAGTGCTATTGCTAGTATTTGGTGGTTAAGTAAAATAAATTTATAACCTGATCAGACCGCAATCACAACCGTACGGCCCTTGACCTTTCATCCACGTTTGGCGTTTGGAAGCAGGTCGAGAAGACGATTCTTCTTCTTCTCGTTTTTCTTCCTCTTCTTCTCCGGCAACTTTTCCACCGGAAGTAAGTGGTTGTTCAGAAATCATTTTCTCTGTCGATTCCTCTTCTACTAGAACATGCTCTTCCCTATTTTGAGAATCACTCTCACTATTAGACATGGAATTGGGAAAAGATGCAAGAAATAAAAAAACAAGAAGAATTTGAGAAAGATTAGAGCTTACTTGCGATTAGGGAATAAGGCAGAAGTAAAGAATGACAAATGAGAGACTTCAAAGCCTTGGACTCCTTTTATGCTCCTCAATCGTGCAAATTATTTGAAAGGGCAGGGTTTGAGGTAGTTATAGGGCTTAAGACACGGTAATCAAGGATAGTGGGCGGGCAAAAATGCTTCGTTTCTAGAACCCATTAATGCTGACAGTGTGACGTCATCCTACGACAGCCTACCTCGGCTAGAAAGACAGCTGTAATCCCGCCTAAAGAAGAGCGCGTGTCGAAAAGATAATTCAAATTTTCAGATCCGACCTTAGCATACGATATGAGCTTCTCTCCGATCTCGGGGGCTTATGACGATACGGGATTTCACCCCTCCACGTGGAATTATCTAATTTGTCCAGCTGGCATGTGGAAAAGTCCAAGTTTATTACCCACCTCGGATCGAGTAAGATACGAGTCAGAGAAGACCACATCATCTAGCAGATTCTGCAAGTGTCCCACCTCGAACACCTATGTTGGTGTTATTCGAGTCGATGCATGAGTTCCAGCCCAGATTCCTAAGCCCATTATCCAGAGGGTTACTTGGGCAAGGGGCCAGGCCCAGTAAAGGGTATTTATGTCAATAGACTAAACTGCCCTAAGTTTAGGGCAGAGAAAGGACATGTACCTATAAATACACAACTCTAGGAACTACGTAAGGCTTGATTCCTGGACATTACACAGGATACGTAGGCAATCCAAGATACATTCTTGGACTCAGCCACATAATACCAAAAACACCATCTTTACTACATTTCTAGCCATTCGATCCCTTTACAGCTCATCCTTAGAGTACACGTGGTCCTCTTAATCTGGTGGTGCATTATTTAGCATCATCACTATCATAGTAAAGTACTGGCTAGTTAAGTTCGATACCACAGAGACTCGTAAGAATGCAAATTATCGAGATTGAGCTTGTCACAAATAAGGTCTACGACCAACTAAAATATAGACATAAGTAAAATTGGTGCCACGAACTAACAATGCTACGATAGCTCACACGGATTAAACAAGAGTTTCTAAGGTATTAGTCTAATTATGAGTGATTTAGTTATTCCCTCCCACACATGCAATAGTCCTCCCTATTGGTGAATTTTAATTCGTTATCAGCTACGGGTACAAATCCTAACCCTATCTACTCCGATCATGGAAGTAGGTAATCTATATGCAAGCTACCCTGATTAATTGGTCCGTAATAGTCCATACACATAAAGAACTAGAGTTGACCAGTATTGAGCGTTAACCCATACCGCTAACCCGCCTAGGCAGCTATCGACACTGAATAGCACATTCCTAAGGACCATCAAGACAATGTCCAAACTAACACTTCACTATCAGTACTTCATGCTAATTTACAAATACATGCAAATAGTTGATCAGGCTACTAACATGTACATTTAATCTATCGATCAACGTAGCTAACGCCGATTATCATGAACTAGTAATTTGACTAGGTATTAGGATCTAGCGATATAGACCGTCACAGATCTAAAGAACGCAACCACTATTTCATGATTTCTTCACCAACGAATTAGATCTATACATGCATGGTTTAAACTAAACTAACTACTACATAATTAAACTAAATAAACAATTAGCACATACTAGTCAAGTAAAACAACGACATATCTACATCTTGGAAAAGACAAAAAATCATACCCTCGAAGATGATTGTAAATCTCCATCACATCTCTTCCTTGGCGGTGACTCCGTCGTCTCTCCAAACAGAACTCATAAAATAAAATAAAAAATTTTATTGCATAATAATTGTAAGCTTTGAGGTACAATGAACTCAAAAAGTGGACACACTGAATTCTGAGGCGAAGCCTCTTATTTATAGTTACATAAACAGACTTAGAAACACCTAAATCTACCCCTCATCCAAGAAAACGCATTTCGAAGATTTTAGACTTTCGGTAACCCGGCGGCATACCCCGATTAACCGGGGGTATTTTTGTCATTTTCTCTCTGCCAAATTAGCTTGGAATGTTCTGGAATGCCCTAGGCCCCATCCTTTCGTTTAGTCAACTCCAGATTTGTCCACAATGCTCAACCCAATATTTCGTATCCTAAAAATAATCAAATAATGCGAGAAATAATATCGAAATAGGGAAAATAAATGTTAAGTGCATATTACTCGACTCATTAACCCGACATATGATATTCAACTCAAATGGTTCATAATTATAGGTCGAAACAACTATTTTTAGCTCATAATGGACATAATGTTGATGTCATAGGATAGACTATTTTAAGCATCATCAACTACCCCAACTAGCCCTTTGCTTGTCCTCGAGTAGAGTATCAAGGCGGAATGTACCTCCAAGACAATCTCCATCAACTCCCACATATTCAAGAAAGATTTCCAGCATAACATACATCAAGCCATAATCCATAAGCTCCCCATTAATCACTACTTACCATGCATCAATATGTCGTGTGATGAATAAGTCGTGATAGTGCATTCGTGAGGAAAATCAAGTTGTACAACAATGTACCAAAAATCTTAACTTACCGGCACATACACTCGCTCATCTTGCCTTCAGACTTGGTTACAACAAGGTATTTTAATCGGGCTGGGCGGAGTTAGGGACCGAGTCTTGCTCTTACGTCCTCATTTGTTTCTTTTTTATACGAGGTCGTGCCTTTTTTGCTACGAGTTCGCTTCCTCACTGCCTTTATTGTATATTTTCTTTTCCTTTTTTTTTCTTTTCATTTTTTGGTAGATTTCTCACTATTTTTTTCTCTTTCTCTCACAAGCCCGTTTTGTCCGTTTACCTTTTATGGCATTCAAGTTTCTTCCCTTGTCCTACAACAATTTGTTAAAGTATATAGATAGACAAATAATGATTCCGTGATAAAACAACTTATCATCTAATCTTAAACACTTCTTACTCATATTATGTGCTCAAATATTGAGTGCAATGATAGAATAACAATTAATGAGTTACTACTTTATGCAACATAATATATGCTCATTTTTCCATACTTAATTGAATACGCTATAGATAACTTCAAATCGAATTTGGCCTCTTTTTCTACCAAGATTCCTTACTCAGAAACATGCAATAGGCAAGCTAGAAACAGTGTTAAAATTTCAAAATTATTCCATTTTTCGATTATCCGGCTAAGACCGCCTACCCCCCACTTATTATAGGCATTGTCCCCAATGACTAATAAGAAAGGAAAGAAAAGGTACTTAGCTCTGGAATTGGTTGGCTGAGTCAAAGTGAATCCTGGAGCGTAATCATTGGCTCTAGGTCATCCATCTTCCATGTTTTAACTGCATTCCAAAATACTTCAAAAAACTGTGAGTAACATGTGAAGGGCAATAACAAAATAAGGTGGCGGTAATTGTGCATACCGGAGGAATGCGCAAAAACATTTTAAGCCACTTATTATTTTATTCGCCTAAGCAAGACGCGAAAACTTTTTCGAGGGTATCACATGAGAATCGTGAAGGAAAAAACAACATATATCGCTAGCTAGACGACCATATATATATGTGATGAAAAAACCTTGCGATTGTCATGCTACTTTATTGACTCAAAATAACTTAAATAAAAAAATAAATAAATAAGGGTTTATAAAAATAGTTCTAAGTTTATAGTCACCAGCTCAACTGTACTAATAGGGCTCATTTATTCGTACTTTGGATCCGTCAACATAAAGACTTCCAATTCAGGGTTATACTTGTGCTTTAGGTAATGCTTCAGCCTGTGGCCTTTTACTATGAAAGTCTTCCAGACTATTCATTTCTAACTTCACACGCACCTGAATTGAAGGCTTTGGTGACTAAATGTGGTCCATACCATGTAGACTTCAATTTCCCAAGAAAAAGACGAAGATGTGAATTACATACCAGCACCTTATCTCCAACTTGAAATGTGTGGTTGAGAATCCTTTTATCGTGCAGGAGCTTCGTTCTCTCATTGTAAATCTTTGCATTTTCATACGCTTGAAGTCTAAACTTCTCCAATCTATTCAATTCCAATAATCTCTTCTCACCAGCTAAACTTTCATCAATGTTTGCCCACGGGCTCGATGCACGAGTTCCACCGGTAACTGACATGCTTTTCCAAACACTATCATATACGGTGACATCCTAATTGTGGTCCTATACGCCCAAAGAAAATCATCTAATTTCAAAGACCAATCCTTTCTTGTGGGATTCACAGTCTTCTCTAAGATTCTCTTTATCTCTCTGTTCGTTACCTTCCACTTGTCTACTTGTCTAGGGGTGATATGATGATGCAATCTTATGTCTAACCCAGTAACTCAACATCAATTTCTCAAACATCCTATAATAGAAATGGCTCCCTCCATCACTAATTATGGCTCTGGGCACTCCAAACCTCGTCAAAATTTTTTCTTAAGAAATCTCAGGACAACCGTGGCATAATTAGTAGGTGAGGCCACTGCCTCCACCCATTTGGAAACATAATCGACTACTACCAAGATGTAACGATTTGATTTTAACGATGTGAAAGGCCCCACAAAATCAATTCCCCATACATCGAATAACTCCACTTCTAAGATACTCTGTAGTGGCATCTCATTCCACTTGGAAATGTTACCGGTCATTTGACAGGAATGACAGGCTCTTGTAAACTCATAAGCAGATTTATGAATTGTTGGCCAATAGAATCCACACTACAGTACCTTTGCTGCTGTCTTGTCCGGCCCATAGTGACCTCCAATTTCTCTAGAAGGACATTGGTTCAAAATACTTGGAATCTCATCCTCATGGACGCATCTCGTAAGAATGGTATCAGGGCACACTTTTATAGGTATCGATCGTCCCAATAATAATGCTTCAGATCCTTAAACAACTTCTTCCTATCAGCACTTGTGAATTCCGGTGGTAGGTACCTTCCGGCTAGATAGTTCACAATGTTAGCAAACAAACAGTATACCTTGCCCACTCTTGATGTATTTCATTGGGTCTGAGATTCAATTAGACCTACCACTGAGACGGAAAAATGTTGTTCATCGGGAAAGCTCTCCCTGATCTCAATTGATTCCTCATCTTCTAGCAAAGTTCATCTTGATAGGTGATCAGCCACCTAGTTCTTAGATCACTTTTTATCTTTTATCTCAACATCAAACTCCTGTAAGAGTAGAATCCATCTTAACAATCCCGGATTGGAGTCTTCCTTGCTTAGAAGGTATTTTAGAGCTGTATGGTCTGTGAATACGGTGACTTTTGATCCTATCATATATGGTCAAATTTGTCAAATGCGAATATAACAGCTAAGAGTTCCTTCTCTTTAGTCGGATAGTTCTTCTGGGCACTATTAAGAGTACAACTGGAGAAATAAATAGGATTAAAGATTTTATCTTCACTTTGTCCTAGGGCTGCTCCACCTGCCGTGTCGCTTACATCACACATAACCTCAAAAGTTTGTTCCAATCTGGTGCTAACATAATTGGGGCGGTTATAAGCATTTGCTTCAATGTGTTGAATGCTTGATTTCACTCCTCTCCAAATACAGAAGGCACATCCTTTGCAAGTAATTCAGTCAAAGGCCTATAGAATCCTGTGTGGCCAAGAAAGGCTTGCAACATCTTAAAGTTTGTTGGTGGGGGTAACTTCTCTATTACCTATATCTTAGCCTTATCAACCTCCATTCTTTTCTTTGAATTCTTATGACCCAACATTATTCCTTCTATTACAATGAAATGGCATTTCTCCTAGTTAAGTACAAGGTTGGTCTCTTCACATCTCTTCAGCACTTTACTCAAGTTGTCCTTATCAAAGCTATCTCCAAATATAGAAAAGTCAACCATGAAAATTTCCAAAAAGTCCTCCACCATGTCCGCAAATAATGACATCATGCACCTTTGGAATGTTTCTGGTGCATTACAAACTCCAAAAGGCATGCGATTATACGCAAAAGTTCTATAAAGACATGTGAAAGTTGTTTTCTCTCGGTCCTCGGAGGCAATATGGATCTGGTAGTAACCAGAATATCCAACTAAGAAACAAGAAAGAGCATGACCGCTTAATCTTTCTAACATCTGGTCAATGAATGGTAGGGGAAAATGATCTTTACGAGTTGTGCCATTCAGTTTCCTGAAATCAATACAAACTCGATCTCCAGTAATTAGCCTCACATGAATTAATTCATCGAACTTATTAGGTTGAACAGTGAATCCTCCTTTCTTGGGCACCACATGAATCGGGCTCACCCACTCAATGTCTGCAATTGGGAAAATGATTCCCATTTCCAACATCTTTATAATATCCTCCTTAAAAACATCTTTTAGTTGTGGCATCAGCCTCTTTTGAGGTTTTTCTACCATTTTCTTCTCGGGGTCTACAGAGATTTTATGCAGGCACACCGACAGGGCATATTCCTCTAATATTTGTAATCGTCCACCCGAATGCTCCCTTATGCTCTCTCAGTACTCTTAAAAGTTTCTCTTCCTCTAAAGGTGATAGTAACGATGAAATTATGAGGGGAAGAGTATCATCTTGTAAGTAGACGTACTTCAGGTGAGATGTCAAAGGTTTTAACGTTATGTTCCTCGGTGGCTCTTCTGGTGATCACCTTAACAGCTTACCAGTCAATAGTAAGTCAAAGAACTTGTGCCACGAAGGTCTATGAATTTTCCTCCTAAATCCACAGAAGATATAGGCTCTACTTCTCTTACTTGACCTTCACTACACCCCGGCCATGCTTCCTCATCTTCTTTCCGGAGCAATGTCTCTGCTACTTCAGGGTCTAGTGCCACCTACTGATATAGTTATAAAACAAGGTCGTCTATGGCATCTAGAATGTAACATGCTTCTCCCTCATCATATGCATACCTCATTGTTTTCACCACATTGAATATTACTCTGTCCTCATTCACTCATAGAATCAGCTCACCCTTATGAACATCTATCAGGGTTTTACTTGTTTCTAGGAAAGTTCTTCCTAGGATCAATGGAACATTGTGGTTAGCTTTCATATCTAGACTACAAAGTGTACGGGGAATACAAACTTATCAACTTTCACCACTCCACAAGGTTGCTTCATAGACCTATCGGCCAATTGAAGTGTTATAGATGTTTCGTTCTACTCTTTCAAGCCTAACTTAGGAAAGATGGAGATTGGCATTAAATTGACACTGGCTCCAAGATCACACAATGCTTTATTTAGGCACACTCCTCCAATTGTGCAAGGTATGAGAAAGCTCCCAGGGTCTTTATACTTAGGAGGCCATTTGTATTGCAAAACTGCTGAGCATTCCTCGTTAAGGCAAATAGTCTCAAGGTCTAACCATTTCCTTTTGGTAGAGACTGCTTCTTTCAAGAATTTCGCATACTGCATTCCGTCTAGAGCTTCTACCAAAGGTATATTCACTTGCAACTTCTTAAACATGTCTATGAACTTTTTATAACGAGCATCATCATTATTCGGTTTATATTTCCTAGAGGGATAAGGTAAAGTAGCAGGATTAATAGTTACAGTTTGTGAAGACTTACCTACTGCCTGCTCGTCTGATGAACTTTCAGACGCCCGGTAAATCGGCGTAGTGTCCCGATTTACCGCCCCTATTTTTCACCTGATTCTGCTGTGTTCTACTGCTGACTTCTTTCTAATTCTACTTGGATAGTTGGTATAACTAGTCTAGGTAGTTCCTTGCCGTTTCTAGTTATGATTGCATTCATGTCCTTCGAATTCTTTTCAGTGTTGCTTGGAAATCCTCCTGGAGGACGGGCTGACACTTGTTCGGTGATCTGTCCCTGTTTGTCCCTTGAAAAGGCTTTGGTTAAGTTTAGGGGGGGGGGAGTGAATAAACTTAACACTTAAAACTTTTTGGAGTTAACAAATTCAAAGAACTTCGGCGGCATTCGATACTTCGATAGTCCGTCGACCTTCGATAGTCTGGTGACTATTGAACTTACTGAACTTGTGCAGTGGAATATATCAAAAATAAATCCTTGTTACTTGTTGTTAAATATGTTACTAAGTATTAGATACTAAGTAGTGTATGTGTGTGAGATCAATTGATAGATTCAGTAGATTGATGTGCAAGTTATACTAAATGCAGTAAGTAAATGCAGAAAGTAAGTAGGCAGATTTTATAGTGGTTCCAGGTGGTGTAATCCTGTCAGTCCACTCTTCTCCTATGATGTTGGAGGTAATTTACTAGAGATCTTTGAGATAGCTGTTACAAAAATCCCTAAGTTGCTTGTCCTTCACCAATAACTATGGCTTCACAAACTGAACACTAGGAACAGGTATGATCGCTGCTCCAAAGTCTTCCACTGGTCCTTGAAGGGTAGGATTTCCTCTTCACCAGCTCCACCACAAACAACAGTCTTTCACAACCCAAAGATGCTTCACTGTCTTCAGTAGATTCTTGTAAAAGAATGTTTGAATCAAGTAAGTGATTCAACTTTCAGCAACTTGATCAGGATGATATGATCAGCAGCTTGATGTCTTCAAGTGTTTAAACTTGATGCAGCTTGAATGCTGAATACACTTGAAGAGTATTTCTGGATCAGTAGATTAAAGCTCAGTAGGGTCAGCAGGGTGTTTTCTTGATTTAATTCTGATTGCTCTTGAAGTTCATGCAAAAATCATCACTTGTATCTGAATTAGGAGTCCTCTATTTATAGGAAGGAATCCTTGTGAATTATGTTTGAAATTCAAACATAGCCGTTTCAAATTTTGTCCCATTTGGCTTGCCTTCTATCACTATTCATAGGACTGATACTGTCAGAATGCTTTTTGACAGTATACAGTCTGTCCACCCTTTGACTTGTATCCATTGGATAATCTCCTGAATCTTTCCAACGTCCCTTTAATCTTAACCATTGTTTTGTTTGATAAAATCAGAGGTTGTTAGCTGTCCCTATCCATGTTTTCTTCCAATGTAATCTTGAATAATTTGAAGTATATGTATCAGCAGGTTCCTGATGTTATAAGTCTGCTGAAATACATATCAGTAAGCTTATCCTTATTTTGCTGTGTTTAAAAACACTTCAGCTTACTGTCATTTATCTAACTTTTATTTATGAAGTTAGATTACACCTTTTTAATCATAACTAAGTTCCAATCACCACTTAACTTGTGGAACATAGACTTTGTACACAAGGTATATGTAATCGGTTTAGGTCATCACAGACTTCCCTAAATTCTGATTCCATATCCTTGACTTTAATTACTAATTTTGATCCCTTAGCCTTCAATAACTGAGTTTGAGCCCTCAGCCTTCAATCTTCAGCAGGTTCCTGACTAGTCTACCGACCTAAGTACCCTCGATCTAGACTAGTCCGTCGATGTAAGTCACCGACCTTTACGTTGCTTGTTTGATCAAACCTATACAAAGATCAAACTCTAATAAACCTATACATTTGATCTAGACATCTTTTTGCCTTTGCACTATAACAGCTAGTCTGGCACTCATCATCAAAACATAAAAATAAGTCCAACAATTTCCCTCTTTTTGGTGATGATGCCAATACCCTCACCTAATAGCAAAGCAAAAAGATAAAAAACAAAAACAAAACAAACTTAGTCATCATCCATTATAATCAGTTGTTCATGATTATTACAAACTAGAATCAGCAAGAATAAAACAGTGTAAGTATGCTGATCTATTGTCGTCTTTCTCTTTCTTCCATTGCCTTCTCCACTTGCTCATGGTAGGTTCTTATCTCTCTGATCTTATCTCTCATCCATTCATTTTCAATGAGATCAAAGTTGATATGAGGGTTCACTTGTTTCCACCAATGCCATGCTTCAGGTAGAGTTAGATTTATATGATTTACCCTGAAGCCTAACCTCATGTAAACTTCCTTAAACTCATTCATTGATTCCTTTGCATTTGTGATAGGTAGATTTCTTCCACCTCTACCACCTCTTCCACCTCTATGTGAAGCCCTCACGGCTTTAACTCTTGCTTCCCAAAATTTTAAGCTCAAAAATGAGTTTAGACCTTCATGAAAGCCCTTGTCATGATAAGGTCTTCTTCTATTGTAGTATACCTTCTTGTATTGTTTGAGAAGATCATCAGTGAGTGGAAGTCTGCCAGGTGCAAGTTCTTTAAATGCATTATTATCATCTTCCCATCTTTTCTTTGCAAAAACTCTAGCAGCCTCTTTTGCTACTGCTGTTTGGCTCTCTTCCCCCTTATTGACATCATCAACAAAACGGGACAGTAGGCCATGTACACTCTCCTGTGTGACTACTAGGTTGTTCAGTTGACTCTCAATAGTTTCACTCCTAGTATCAATAGACATGATCCTTTCTTGCACTGTTTGCTCCAGTAGATTTATCCTTTCAGTAAGTTTAGGATCCAGTACCGAAGATTGAGGTGTACCAGCAGCCTCAGCAAGCTTAGGTGACTCAGCAAGTTTGTCAAGTTTTTGATGAATAGATGCAAATTGGTCTTTCAAAAACTTGTCCTTCAGTGAATTTCCTTTCCTAATCCCTCTTACATCATGAGCAAGATTAGCAAGTTGCATATTGTGTGGAAGTAATATTGGAAGCAACAGTTTCAGTGGTTCTTCCTCTATTTTCCACCAAGTTCATTAAATCCTCAAATCTCTGCTCTTGCTTGTCAAGTTGAGCTCTCAATCTTGTTATATCATTTCTAACAGCCCTCAACTCTTCCATAACATGTGCTGGTACTCCACCAGTCATTCCTCCATCAGCTCCTTCAGAAGGCTCTTCTACATTGTATTGTTGCCTCTGTCTGCTGATAACCAATGCAAAGCTCATATCCCTTCCAGCAGGGTTAGGTCCTTTGAATTCTTCTAGAATAGGATCAAGAGCAGGTTCTTCAAAAACAGGTACAAATGCCTGTTGAGGTTCATCATCAACATGTTCTTCCTCAGGCATTTGAAATTCCTCATCACTAAAGTCATAGTCCAGCAGCTGCTCATCCTCATTAATAACAGCAGTCTGCTGACCATCTTTCCCTTCAGTGGTCTTGGCTCCAAGAGGCTCCACTATAGCAGCCTGTTTAGTAACAACAGCAGGGGTTTCCTCCAAACCCAAAGTTTGTTCCAACCTTTGTCCAGGTGCTGTTTGAACCTCAGCAACCTGTACCTCATGTTCCAACCTTTGTCTAGGTGCTGTCTGTACCTCAGCAACCTATACCACCTCTTCTAACCTTTGTTCAGGTGCGGTTTGTGCCACAACAACCTGTTTAGGGAATATATCCATATTCTCTTTTTGAAATTCCCTAAGATCAGAAATCCTTCTTAGAAAATTTGCAGCCTTGGTTAGAGTGTCCTCAGTGTCAAACCAGTTTTGATATTGATTTGAATCCTCAGAACTGACATCTGGTTCACTATGATCAGTAACCCTCTCTTCTTCTGAATCTACAGTTTGCTGATCATTAGGTTGTTCAACAGGTTCTTCAACAAATGTAGCATCTGATTCACCGACCAGTCTATTTGCACCAAGGTTTATACCCTCATTTATTAGTGCCTCCAAATCATCCATGGTGATATCCTCCAGATCTTCATTCATTTGACCACTTTGTTGTCCCTCAGTGGACTGTCTAGCATCAATAGACTGCTCTACTCTTGGTTCAATTATCATAGCAGTTCCACTGGTTTCTCCTGGACCTGATGGATAATCACTTCCAGAATCAGATGATGATGAGTCATCATTATCATCTCTAGGGTCCCTGAACTTGATACCCCCCTCCTTCTGTTGTTCATAAAAAATATCCATCAATCTTGATTGTAGCAGAGTGGTATCAACTAGATCCAGCAAATTCTCCACTCCTAGTATTTCAAAAGCCCATTCTTCAAAGTCTGTCATAGGTTCAGTAGCTGGCTTTTGTCTTTTGTAGAATCCAAATTTCCATTGAAAATAGTCAGCCACTTGCTGAAGCTTTGGATCAACAAACTCCTCATCCTTCCTTTTATTTTCATGTCTTTCAAAAGGCATGTTTGGCTTCCTAGAAGCTGTTTGTTCACTCTGCTGACCTCCAATGGTCCCAACTAGCAGAGTTAGAGTTTCTTCAACAGATGCCTCAAGGTCAGTAGGTTGCTCAGATTGTATGTTTGTTCCTACTACCTCCATCTGTACAACACTTGGTTCCCCGTGACTTATATGCTCATCAGCAGGGTCAGCAACAAGTTGCTCTTCCCCTTGAACTATTGCAGGAATTGCAGGGTCTTGTACCAATGTTTCACTTTCTACAGCAGGTGTAGACTCAGTAGTTTGCTGTGGCTCTTCAACAAGTTGCTCAACAACAACTTGTGCAGGTTCAGTAGGCTCAGTAGCCTTTACTGGTGAGGGTTCAACAACTTCCACAGCAGGCTCAGATACAGCAGTCTGCCGTGATTGTTCAGTAGGTTGCTCATCAACAACCTCTACTGTCTCAGTAGGTTTAATAGTTGTTAGGGGCTCAACTTCAATAGCTTCTCCTTCTTCTTCTTCCCTTTGAGCCTCTAGAATCCTCAACTGCTTTCCTTTGCCATGTTTCTTGTTTTTGGCAATTTCCTTCATTCTCTTAGAAAGATCTTCTTCCTCAATATCAGCAGCTTGCCTCTTTCTACTAGCTTCTTTCTGTTGCTCTTTCACAACTTCAGCAACAGATTTCTTTGTAGCAACTACAGCAGGTTCAGTAACCTCAACCTCTACTGGACCCTTAGTAGACCCAGCAGACTCTGCTGTTTGCTTCCTTGTCTTTTTAGGCTTTAATAATTCTGTTATTTTTCTTGTATCAGCAGCCTTTCTCTTCTCAATAGCCTTCTTTGGTGCAGCAGGCTTAACAAATTTCTTAACCTGCTCACCACCAGCATCATCATCTCCATCATTACCATCACTATCAGTGGCCTCATCATCCACTTCTTCATCATCCAGACCAGGGATAGGATAGTCAATCTCTTTCTTGTATCTGGATTTATTAATCTTTTCAGGTGCAACATCAGCAATTCCCAAATGATTCAGCAGGGCCTGAACCATCAATCCTAAAGGTAAGGCCTTGGATTTCCTTGTCCCTCCTTTTTCTTCTCTGGATACTTTCTTCATGTAGTGACAAAGTATCCAGCCCAATCAAACTTCATGCTTCTGGAAATTATCATCAGCAGTTCTATTTTGGGTCCTGATAGAGTATCCATACTTCCAATGATCCCTAAGATGTTCTTTGCTATTATCTTGCTCAGCAGGTTGTATTCATACCCAATATGTTTCACATTAATGCCTGGAATTGATTTAATGGCATCATTGTTCTTGTTTCTGTCAACAAAATCCATTTTTGACAGTCCCATTTCCTCAGGATTTGTTGGAGCATCTATTACTGGTGCAAAACCAAAAGCTTCCATCAGCAAGTTTGAGGAAACTTCAATCTCCTAGGCATTTACAGTTGTGGTAAATGCTTCTCTTCCTTCTCTTATAACTATATTTCTCCAAAAGCTAACAACATTTGTATATGATATAGTTTCCAATCTTATGTTGAGCACATTTTCCAAACCTACATATCTCCTTATTCTTCGACCAATATTGATAGCTAATTCTGTTTGGTTAGCATCAACAACAAAACCTCTCACACTTTGACTTGTTCCAATTTGAACGTCATCCTTTTCTGCCATTGTTTTAAGAAAAAGATGAAGAAGAAAGCTTGTAAATATGTGTTCACACAGTGTAAATGCAGACAGAGAATCAAATTGAGATATTTGAAAGTAACTTCTGTGTAAGAGTCTGTATATATAGACAGAGAGTGGTTGTAACTGTCAGATCGTGTGCTGTGGTATTAAACACGATTAAATCTGAGTGAATGCTGTCTTGACATGTGGACAATTACTTTTCATAACGTTTTGTAACCGTTGGATCATGTAACCGCAGTTATAAAGATAAGATAAATATCCCGCCATTTGTTTTTTGACTTTAATAAGTTTGACTGTGTAACGTTTCCTTCAGTAGCCTTGTCATTAGCAGACTTGGCTCAATGTACAGCCTGCTGACAAAATGTCTCAGCAGCCTGCTGATAAAGTCACTCTACTGATGTCTAATTCCCTTTGTATTGTCCAACTGATAATACAAGATGAAGTTTAATACCAATGACTGATCTGTCAAGTGAGCTCACCCAACATGACAAAGACCAATCCCCTTGGCAACCTCATTTGCTCAATTGTCCAAACATAAGTACATGGAATTGTTGATACCAATGACTAATCTGATAAGTTAGCTCACCAAACATAGCAAAGACTAATCCCCTTGGTGAATTCCAGCACATTGCTGATAAAATAGAATGTCAGCCAACTTTTATAATTCCAAGTTCAGTCCTTAATTTTGCAAATCTTTCACTATCCAATGGTTTAGTGAAAATATCAGCAAGTTGATCTTCAGTAGGGATATAAAGAACCACAACATCTTTCTTTTCAACATGATCTCTTATAAAATGGTGTCTTACATCAATATGCTTGGTTCTTGAGTGCAAAACAGGATTTTCTGTGATTGCAATTGCACTTGTGTTGTCACACATAATTGGAATTTCTCTTTCTTCAATTCCATAATCCCTTAACTGTTGTCTTAACCACAATATTTGTGCACAACAACTTCCAGCAACAATGTATTCAGCTTCAGCAGTGGAAGTTGATATAGAATTCTGTTTCTTGCTAAACCAGGAAACCTGTCTATTTCCCATCAATTGATAGGTTCCTGTGGTGCTTTTTCTATCAATCTTGCATCCAGCATAATCAGAATCTGAGTAGGATATAACTTTGAAGCTTCCATCTTTTGAATACCATATCCCTACTCCCAAAGTCTCTTTTAGATACTTAAGAATCCTTTTGACTGCACCTAAATGACATTCTTTATGTTTTGATTGAAATCTTGCACAAACACCTATAGCAAGGGATATATCAGTCTGCTGGCAGTAAGGTACATCAGACTGCCTATCATCCTTCTGTATAAGGTCTGGTCAACATCTTTTCCTTCTTTGTCTTCATCCAACCTAATATTTGTACTCATAGGAGTTGATACTTTGGTGCTAGTTTCCATACCAAATTTCTTCAGCAACTCCTTGGTATACTTGGTTTGATGAATGAAGATTCCATCTTTCATCTGTTTGACTTGCAATCCCAAAAAGTAGTTAATCTCTCCCATCATACTCATTTGGAATTTGCTCTTCATTAGATTTGCAAACTTTTCACGTAGCAATTCATTTTCAGAACCAAAGATTATGTCATCAACATAAATCTGTACCAGCAGGGTGCTGTCTCCTTCATTGATTTTAAAAAGAGTCTTGTCAATGGTGCCTTTTGTAAAACCATTGTCCACCAAGAATTGAGATAGAGTCTCATACCATGCTCTTGGTGCTTGTTTCAAACCATAAAGTGCTTTGTTGAGTCTATACACTTTATCTTCTTGGTCTTTAACTTCAAATCCAGGAGGTTGCTGAACATAGACCTCCTCTTCCAGAATGCCATTCAAAAATGCACTCTTGACATCCATTTGACATAATTTGAAGTTTTTATAAGCTGCATACGCCAAATATAGTCTTATTGCTTCCAGTCTTGCAACAGGGGCATATGTTTCATCAAAATCTATTCCTTCTGCTTGAGAATAGCATTTTGCTACTTGTCTGGCCTTATTTCTTACAATGGTACCAGATTCATCAAGTTTGTTTCTGTATACCCATTTTGTACCAATTTTATTTGCATGATTAGGCCTTTCCACTAGTGTCCAAACTTGATTTCTTTCAAATTCATTATTTCCTCTTGCATAGCAATTATCCAATCTGGATCTGAAATTGCTTCTTCAACAACCTTAGGTTCCATTTGAGATAGAAAACATGTAAACATTGCTTCTAACTGTCTTCTAGTCCTCACACCTTGCTGTATGTTGCCAATAACTTGTTCAGCAGGGTGATCCCTTAACCATTGTGGATTCTGGTTAGATTGATTATCAGGAACCTCATCTTCAGTAGGGTTTGCTGTATCTTCAACATGGGGTTCAGCAGATCCTTGAACTGGTTCAGTTGTTGCATCAGTAGTATTACCAGCAGGGTGTTCAGCAGGGGCAGAATCAGAAATCTTTAAGTCATTAAATCTTTCCAAAACTTAAACATGATCTGGATCAGTGACTTGTAGATTCTCAGCAGGTTCACAATCTTCATCTTCCATACCAGTGAACTTAGGTTCATCAAACACAACATGGATTGTCTCTTCATGTTTTAATGATCTTTTGTTCAGTACCCTGAATGCCTTGTTGACAGAAGAATATCCCAAGAAAATTCATTCTTCTGATTTTGGTTGGAATGCCTTCAATTGTTCCTTATGATTCAAGATAAAACATTTGCTTCCAAATGGATGAAAATAGGAGATATTAGGTTCCCTTCCATTCCAAATCTCATAAGGTGTCTTCAGCAGCTTCTTGTTCACTGAGGTTCTATTTTGTGTATAGCATGCTGTATTAACTGCTTCAGCCCAATATCTTTCAGGTAGCAATGCTTCACAAATCATAGTTCTTCCTGCTTCTTTTAGAGTTCTGTTTCTTCTTTCAGCAACCCCATTTTGCTGAGGTGTACCAGCAGCAGCAAGTTGATGTAGTACACCATTCTGTTCACAATATTCTCTTTTGACTTTGTTGAGAAATTCAGTACCCTTGTCTAATCTTATCTTTACTACTGTCAAACTTTTCTCATTCTGTAATCTCTTCAAAAGTTCAGGCATCTTTTGAAGTGTTTCACTTTTCTTGATCATGAATATCACCCAAGTGTACCTTGAATAATCATCCACAACTACCATAGTGTACCTTTTTCATGTTACACTTGTTGGAGTAACTGGTCCAAAGAGATCCATGTGCATCACCTCCAAAACTCTTTTAGTTGATTGCATAGTTTTTTATTTGAAGCTTGATTTGGTCTGTTTACCTTGCTGACATGCATCACATATAGCATCCTTTTTGAATGATATCTCAGGTAAACCAATCACCAGTTTCTTCTTCACCAACTGATTGATATCATCAAAATTTAGATGGTTCAACTTCTTATGCCATAACCAATTTAGTTTTGACTTGGTATGCACAATCAGGCATGTTTCTGGAACAGTAGTAGACCAATCCACAACATACATGTTTTGTTGTCTTCTTCCAGCCAACACAACTTGATAACCTCTTTCACTAATGACAATGCATGTGTTTTTGTCAAAAGTGACCTTGTATCCCATGTCACAGAATTGTCCAGTGCTTAGTAGGTTGTAGTCCAATCCTTCCACATATGCAACATTCCTGATTGTCAATCCATTTCTTTCAAGTGTGCCATATCCTCTTGTGTATCCAGGTGTGTTCTAATTGCCAAAATTAACCCTTGGACCATCCTTTGCCACAAAATTTGTCAAACAGTGCTTATTCATTGTCATATGTTTGGAACATCCACTGTCCAAATACCATACACCCTACAAAACAAAGTTAATGCATTTTAGGTACCCAAATCTGTTTGGGTCCATAATGGTCAGTGGTAAGCATGACCCTTGGCAAGTTTCCATAAGGTCTTCTTTGAAAGGTATCATACCTTTGTTCATACATGTATTCTACACATCCATAAGGTCTAACAATTGGTTGTGTAGGATTCACATATGCTTTCTGGCCTTTTGGTTTGAAATGTTGTTTGAAGTGATTTTTGTTGTTAGAAGCATTAGAATAACCATAGGTGTGCTGTCTGTTAGGAACAACTCTATAATATGGATTCTGCTGAGTTCCCTGCTGAGGTCTTGTATAAGTCCTCTAATGAGCCCTCTGCTGATTCCATTGTTTAGGTTTTACCCTATCAACATGGTTATACTTCCTGTTTCTAGCAGCAGGTGCATGAATATTCCAATCATCATCAGTAGGGAACAGTCTACCTTTCCCCCTGAGATTAGTATCCCTAGAATGATTAACATGTTTAGGTTTAGGATTCTTATCCTTGGAATATTTCTGACCTTTACCTTTTTGTGGTCCAAGCAGACTTGGTAGCAGGTCTCCGTCCAGTAAGGTTTAGAAGGTCCAGAAGTCCTACCTTTGGATTTACCCTTTTGTTAGGTACTGGTGTCCTTTTAGACTTCTGATTTAGCTTCCTTGAAGCATTCTCAGTAGGTTTCACTGCCTCAGCAACCTTGCTAGGAGTTGGATTTTGTGCAGGCACAAACTTAGGACCAATTCTGGTACTAGGTTCAGTAACCTTACTGGATCCACTCTTATTGGATTGCTGAGTTCAAAATCAAAGCCCTGATCTATCACCATAAGGCTTTCCAGATTTGAATGCAATGGAGGAAGAAGATTGTTCAGCAGATTCAAGCAGCTACTGAATGTACAGCAGGCTTATGCTGATTCTGTCCAACTTCTTTTTCCTTACCCTTGAGAATTCTTAATTCAGCATTCAATCTTTCAACTTCTACTTGAAGAGCTTCTTTTTCAGCCTTCACAATCTCATAACCAGATTGTATTATCCTCAGTTGATTAAGGATGGCATCCAAAGTTTCTTCATTGTCAGAATTTTTAGGATTTGAACCACAGGTTGATTCACAATCACTTCCAGTAGGAGTATTGATAGATACAGAATTGTATACCTCCTTTGTTTCATCCATATTTTCCATCAAAGCATAATCATCCATATCAGCAACAAGTGCAGTGTCATCAGATTCATTTCCTTTTTCTGATTCCACTTCATACCCTGATTCATCTTCAGCAACCATAGCCTTCTTGCCATGTCTTCTTTGTTGACTTTTGTTCTTCAGTAGGTCTGGGCAATTAGGTCTAAAGAGTCCATGCTTCTTGCAATTGAAGCAAAGATAATCAGGTTCCTTACTTTGTTTTAACTCAGGACAGTCAGGTTTGAAGTGTCCTGGTTTCTTGCAATGAAAGCACAAATAGTCATTGTCTTTCTTTGGTTCTTCTTTCTTCCTTTCAGTAGGCCTCTCTGTGAAATTTCTTGAAGGGGCCTTTCCAGTCTTCATCATTCTGATTTTCTTGCTCAGTAGGGCAATATGCTCTTGCATCTTATCCAGTAGATCATCTTGAACTCCTGATGTCTCTTCTTGATGTGTAGTAGCCAATGCAGTGGTTTTTGGTTCTTCCTTTTCAGTGGTAGGAACCAATTTCTTGCTGAATTCATAAGCTTTAAGATCTGAGAATAATTTGAAGGTATTTTCTTCATGCAAACTCCTCATATCTTCTATTGCTGTCACCTTCATTTTCCAAACATCTTTGGCTGGTAAAGCTTCCAAGATTTTTGAATTGATTTATTCTTTTGTATATTTGACATTCAGCAAGGTGAGTTCATCCATGATTGCATTGAATCCAGACTCCCTTTGTTCAATAGTCTCATTTGGATTCATTTTGAACTTTTGGATATTCTTCTTTGCCACACTGATTTTGTTCTTCTTTATTGCATCAGTGCCTTCACAGATTAACTGTAACTTATCCCAAAGTTCTTTTGCAGTCTTGCAATCTTTCACCTTCATATACATATTGCTATCCAATGTTCTGTATATAATATCAATAGTAATATTATTGAGGTTTGCTCTTTTTCTTTCAACAGCAGTCCATTCCTTCTTTGGTTTTGGAATGTACTGTGTCTCTTCTCCCACTGTTATTGCCTTGGTAATCTCCAGTGGTCCATCTGTCAGCACATCCATCATTTCATCATGAGTTGCAGCTAGATAGCCTGCATACGACGTTTATACTCATCAAAACGATCTAAGGAACACATCAACATTGTTCTAGCATACTGGTTGTTATCCATGATGCAAAGCTTTGAAAATCAGTAACTTGAAAAAGTCTTCAAAGTATTTTCACAAGCACAAGTAGGATTACTTGCAACGAAGCTAATCGCTTGCTCTGATACCAATTGTTGGTCCCTTGAAAAGGCTTTGGTTAAGTTTAGAGGGGGGGGGGTGAATAAACTTAACACTTAAAACTTTTTGGAGTTAACAAATTTAGCAACTTCAAGGCGACGCCGATACTTCACTAGTCCGTCGACCTTCGCAGTCCGTCGACTATTGAACTTACTGAACTTGTGCAGCGGAATATATCAAAAATAAAGCCTTGTTACTTGTTGTTAAATATTATACTAAGTATTAGATAATCAGTAGTGTATGTGTGTGAGATCAGTTGCTAGATTCAGTAGATTGATGTGCAAGTAATACTAAATGCAGTAAGTAAACGCAGAAAGTAAGTAGGCAGATTTTATAATGGTTCCAGGTGGTGTAATCCGGTCAATCCACTCTTCTCCTGTGATGTTGGAGGTAATTCACTAGAGATCTTTGAGATAGCTGTTACAAAAATCCCTAAGTTGCTTGTCCTGCACCAATAACTATGGCTTCACAAACTGAACACTTGGAACAGGTAAGATTGCTGCTCCAAAGTCTTCCACTGGTCCTTGAAGGGTAGGATTGCCTCTTCACCAGCTCCACCACAAACAATAATCTTTCACACCCAAAGATGCTTCACTGTCTTCAGTAGATTCTTGTAAAATAAAGTTTGAATCAAGTAAGTGATTCAGCTTTCAGCAGCTTGATCAGGATGATATGTCAGCAGCTTGATGTCTTCAAGTGTGTAAACTTGATGCAGCTTGAATGCAGAATACACTTGAAGAGATTTTCTGGATCAGTAGATTAAAGCTCAGTAGGGTCAGCAGGGTGTTTTCTTGATTTAATTCTGATTGCTCTTGAAGTTCATGCAAAAATCGTCACTTGTATCTGAATTAGGAGTCCTCTATTTATAGGTAGGAATCCTTGTGACTTATGTTTGAAATTCAAAAATAGCCGTTTCAGATTTTGTCCCATTTGACTTGCCTTCTTTCACTATTCATAGGACTGACACTGTCAGAATGCTTTTTGATAGTATACAGTCTGTCCACCCTTTGACTTGTATCCATTGGATAATCTTCTGAATCTTTCCAACGTCCCTTTAATCTTAACCATTGATTTGTTTGATAAAATCAGAGGTTGTTAGCTGTCCCTATCCATGATTTCTTCCAATGTAATCTTGAATAATTCGAAGTATATTTATCAGCAGGTTCTTGATGTTATAAGTCTGCTGAAATACATATCAGTAAGCTTATCCTTATTTTGTTGTGTTTAAAAACACTTCAGCTTACTGTCATTTATCTAACTTTTATTTATGAAGTTAGATTACACCTTTTTAATCATAACTAAGTTCCAATCACCACTTAACTTGTGGAACTTAGACCTTGTACACAAGGTATATGTAATCAGTTTAGGTCATCACTGACTTCCCTAAATTCTGATTCCATATCTTTGACTTTAATTACTAAGTTTGATCCCTTAGCCTTCAATAACTGAGTTTGAGCCCTCAGCCTTCAATCTTCAGCAGGTTCCCGACTAGTCTACCGACACGCCTACCCTACTAATCTAGACTAGTCCGTCGATGTAGGTCACCGACCATTACGGTTGCTTGTTTGATCAAACCTATACAAAGATGCACTATAACGGCTAGTCTGGAACTCATCATCAAAACATAAAAATAAGTCCAACAGTCCCACTTGGTGCGACATATTCTGCACTAAGGCTTCTTAATTGGTCAGTCTTGTATCATTCTTATGAAAATATGTGGTGAAGTGTGTATTCAGCTCAGTCATGGATTTAGTAAGTTGATTGACTGTGTCGGTCACAGTTAAGCTCATTTTATCCATGGCTGTTTCCCAACCACCTGACTTGTTGAATTGAGGCATGAATCCAACAGTTTGTCTTGGTCTCTCTCCTTTGTTAGGATCACTTAGTCAAAAATCAGGGTGGTCATGAGAACCTGGGCGATATCCGTTCCCATATGGATTTTCTTGCCTCCCTATAAAGTTCACATCCTTGGTGTTGGTTGCTTCAATTTCTTGAACTTTCTCAACCTTGGAAATGCGATCTTGCATGCCATCTATCTTTTCGTTCCTCACCATTAGCTGGTATAAGATCTTTTGAGAAGTATCTTCTCCAAATAAGCCTTAAGCTACCTTTGCAATCTCAATCTGATGCATTCCCCATTGGCTTGTAAGTGCTATCTATTCCAACTTTTCTTCGGCTTCTCCAGGTGATAACAACACAAAACATACGTTGCTCGATGCATCAACTCTCATTTGTTCACTTTGGCCGTAATCCGTGATAGAAACTATGAATTCGTACGGGAAAGTGATATCATGGTGAGGGCATCTTCTTTGTGCTTCCTTAATCTTTCCCAAGCTTCTTTAAAAGTTTCAGTGGGTTTTTGCTTGAAATTCATGATGTCCTATCTCATCTGTAGTGACTTCCCAGGCGGGCAGTACTTGTTCATAAATTTATGCAGGAGATCGGTCCAAGTTTGGATCGATCCTGGTGCTAGAGACAATAACCATATCTTTGCTTTGTCCTTCAGAGAGAATGGACTTCAACTTAATGTTATCTTCAGGCACTCTTACTGGTTTGACTGTGCTTACTATCTCCAAGAAGTTAGTGACGTGTACACTAGGATCTTCGTTCCGTACTCCATGGAAGGTAGTGTAATTGGACACCATTTGTATCACGTTTGGCTTAGGGTGAAAGACCTCAACCACATTCTCTGGCTGAACAATCGTTGGCACAAACTGCTCAATCGTTGGCATTGCTGTAGAGTTCTCCTATCTCCTTATACCATAACTCCTGCTCCATTGACTCTTCCATTTTACCCATTCTCTGCCATGATGTTATATGTATCCTCCAAAGATGGAATTTCTTCCTCCTTCTCGCTGTGATATCCTTCTTGTGAGCTCACGTCATCCGCCAGCCTAACATTATTCTCTCGAGCTTCCTTTCTCTTTTGTCTAGCAAACTTTTCGATCTTAGGTATGAATTTCTCAAGTTTGCCTGCTGAACTTTGTGTACCATACTACGAGACACAAAAATAAAATAAAAATTTAGTGACATGCCTCGGAGGCTATTACACATGCCTGGCGACTCAAAAAGTATAGACTCTGACTACTGCCAAATTTGGGACACCGATTTACCGCGGTATACCCCCGATAAACCGGATGCAATTTTTTTTCCAAATTTTCAATAGAACTGACTCTATACGACCTCAATATAAACATACTATAAATCAAACTCAATAAAATAGAGTCGAATGTATACAAACACTCAATCTCAAATAAAAAGTATTCTTGACACGAGTCCCCGGAAAAGGCGCAAGAAATCTTGATCGCGTGCAAAGCACTTACTAGAAATAGGACTAGGTCTATCGTAGTAGAGTACTGGTGAGTCAAGGTCGATTCCATAGAGACTTGTAAGAACGAAAATTATCGAGATTGAGCTTGTCACAAATAAGGTCTATGACCAACTAAAATATAGACAGAAGTAAAATTGGTGCCACGAACTAACAATGCTATGCTAGCTCACACGGATTAAACAAGAGTTTCTAAGGTATTAGTCTAATTATGAGTGATTAGTTATTCCCCCACACATGCAATAGTCCTCCCTATTGGTGAATTTTAATTCATTATCACCTACGGGTACAACTCCTAACCATATCTACCCCGACCATGGTAGTAGACAATCTATACGCAATCTACCCTCCTTAATTGGTCCATAATAGCCCATATGCATAAAGAACTAGAGTTGCTGGTATTGAGCGTTAACAATACCGCTAACCCGCCTAGGTAGCTATCGACATTGATTAACACGTTCCTAGGGTCCATCAAGACAATGTCCAAACTAACACTTCACTATCAGTACTTCATGCTAATTTATGAAGACATGCAAATAGTTGATCAAGCTACGAACATGTAAATTAACTCTGTCGATCAACGTAGCTGGCGCCAATTATCATGAACTAGTATTTTACAAGGTATTCTGATCTAGCAATATAGACCGTTGCATATCTGAAGAACGCAACAACTATTTCATGATTCCTTCAACAAAGAATGAGATCTATACATACATGGGGTAAAATAAACTAACTACTACATAATTAAACTAAATAGACAATTAGCACATACTAGTCAAGTAGAACAACGACAGATCTACATCTTGGAAAAGATAGAAAATCATACCATCGAATATGAGTGTAGATCTCCCTCGGATCTCTTCTAGGCGGTGACTCCGTCGTCTCTCCGACCAGAACTCATAAAATAAAATAAATAACTTTTATTGCATACTAATTGTAAGCTTTGAGGTATAATGAACTCAAAAAGTGGACACACTGAATTCTTAGGCGAAGCCTCTTATTTATAGTGACATAAACCAACTTAGAAATACCTAGATATACCTATCGTCCAAGAAAACGCATTTCGGAAGATTCTGGACACTCGGTAACCCGGCGGTATACCCCGATTTACCGGGGGTATTTTTGTAATTTTCTCTCTGCCGACTTAGCTGGGAAGGTTCTGGAATACCCTAGGCTCAATCCTTTCGTTCAGTCCACTCCAAATTCGTCCACAATGCACATCCTAATATTTTTAAAATGAAAATAATCAAATAACGCATGAAATAATATCGAAATAGGGAAAATAAACGTTAACTGCAGATTACTCGACTCATGAACCCGACATATGATATTCAACTCAAATGGTTCATAATTATAGTTCGAAACAACTATTTTTATCTCATATTGGACATAATGTTGATGCCGTAGAATTGTCTATTTTAAGCGTCATCAACACCCCACTCTACTATAGAGCAAAAACAGTGCATTTAAGTACTTAAAACAAGCCAAGGCAAAATCGCTTGGCAAAACATATATTACATAGATAAGCGTACATGTTCCAAATCTGAGGATTTTTTTAGAGCAAAAAGAAGCAAAAAAGTCTGGAAGATTAAGCTATGCATCTGGAGCCGAGCTTAACGCGGTTCTAAGGCAACTTGCAGAGCTGAGGAAGAAGGAGCTGACTCAAAAGCTTGCCAGAGTGTACCCCGACGAACATATTGGGTGGCGATGTCCACTCATCTTTAAACTCCTTCAAACGGTAATGTAGACCTTGATGGAGCCAACTCTATACAAACTCGTGTTGGGAAGGCGGCCTATAGTAAGGTCAACAAACTGGGATCTTGGCCTCGTCGACCCTTAAGGTATAGCCATGCCACAGAAGTGGGGGGACCATCACATTTAGAACTCTAGCCATCTAATATGAAGTTTTATACTCTTGAATTGCTTGAGCAATCCTAGCTGGAACAGCTGCTCCCAGCTCATTCGGGTGAGCTCGGAGTTTGGTCAATTCCTGCTCCAGCTCAATTATCTCTACGGACTCACCTAAAAATCAAGTCTGCAAGACAGATCCGACCTGAGCTTCGTAGGTTGAACTCCGCGAGGTTAGAAAAGGATAAATTCCTATGTATGTAGGACAGACTCAAACCGAGCTTCGTAGGATGAACTCAGTGAAGTTGTCGGACAAACTCATTAGGTCTACTAGCTGGACTCGAACCAAAGTCCACTGGTCGGACCCAGTGAGCTTTCAAAGGACCATCCCTAAGTTCATAGGTGGTACTCAAGAAGTTTGCAAAACAAACTCATTAAGTCTGCAAGTCAGACTCAATTGCATTCATCGTCTGGAGAATAGACCCGAGCAAAAACATGACAAACTATAAGTATGTAATCCAAAATTACAAGTTAATGCATGGCATACTCGGGGGCAAGATGACCTACCACTGATGAAGCACTTAAAGAAAGTGCGTATTAAAGCAAGTACTTAAAGGAAGTGCTCGAAATAAAGTTGAGGCTGAAAACTTTACAAAGCCCTACTACCATTATCAAATTGTAGGATTACAATGTATTTGAAATTAAAATTCAAAACAAAAAACTTAGAATACAACTCCATAAGCCTACTGATCTAAGCATTTGAGGCTGAAGTATGTTGTGGCTTGAAGAAGTAGAAGCCAAAGTAGGAGCAACTGCAAGGTGACGAGAGTACTTATAACACAATGCCTATCCCTGCCTTGATGTCCTTCACCCGAGTGTCATAGACCACACTCATCCCAGGCTTATAAAGAGCCTTGCTAGGAAGGTTGTCCATGACAAAGTCAGCGACAACACCCTTTTCCTCATCCACGCCTAAAGTAAATCCGTGGTTCAGGATTGGAATAAGCAGCAACTTCAATCTGAGTGAACTCTTCTGAAGCCTTATTATACTTTAGGATTGCCTCAGTAATCCAAGCTGGAACTCCATCCCGTTCTTCTCCTCAGCAAACTTTTCTTCTGAGGACTTAAGCTCAACCTTCAGAGCCTAGAATTGCTTCTGAAGAGCCTTGATCTCCCTATCACTAGACTCAATAGAACCCTTCATCTTTTCCCTGGTCTGCCGCAGGTCGGCAACATTCTTCTTCAAATCTCCAGTAATGGCTGAAGACTTACGCAGCCTAAGGAAAAATCCTGGGCAACCCATGTTCATGCATAAAAGAACAACAAAAATGAGAAACGCTATCAAAGCCTAAGACTCAAGTAAAGAAAGCAAGCTGGCCTATTCCAAGGCCTGAAGCCAACGTCAGCTAGCTCCACGTCAGTCATCCCAGAGACCGGATCTTTTTCTCGCAGGTCGGAATCAATAAAGTCTGCAAGATAGACTTAATCAAGCTCCGCAGGTCGGATTCCATATACTTGGCTCCCAAAGTCATCAGTTCGGCCACCTGATCTTGGAGATTCTCCTTGAGAGCTCTAATTTCTTGGTCCATGGACTTAGTCACATCCTTGAGTTTTCGCCGACGATAGAAGGTCGTCTTCTCCAGGTCGGCTATCTTCCTCTTCAACTTTGCCTTGCTGGCCAAAGACGCGCAAGCCTTGCAAAGGCCTCCTGGCCGATAAAGGATCTCTGCATCCACAAGTCATCAAATATGGGAAATCCTACCAAGTTACATACCAAGTGTGATTGAAGAAGCGAGACTTACATATTTTATGGCCTTAAATCCAGCATCAACCAACTGCTGATCGGACAATATGTTCTCGGAAACCATCCAACTTCAAATGACAGTGGGCAAAAATGCCTCGATTCCCGGGGTAGTTATGACAGCGTCATAACGGTAACTTTGCCACCTGGCAAAGAAGGCCATTGTAAAATTCTACAAGTCTAAGACGACAGTGGCCGAACAACACCTCCAACACATCCGACCTCACAACGAGTAGTTCAACCAGATATGGGGGACATATGATGTGGGTTAGACTAGCCATTGCCATGTGTCATATGTAGAGTGGCTAAGTCATAAACGAAGATAGAGAATTAATAAGTAGTAAAGGCCAGGAGCCTCAAGTTTAACTGAAAAGTAGACAAGAACCCTAGGTGAGAGGTCAGCTCGGCCCTTATTAACATACCACCGTAGGTCGGCTCGGTAAGAATGAAGGTCGGGTAACGCAGTACATGTCGAGATGGCCTAAAGGGTTCGACGTAAGTCGGCCAGAACCTTCTTTATTCATATTTGGCACATGTGCTTAATAAAATCGGATAGACATGGAAAGAATCCTATGACATAATGAAACTGATCCTATCATATAAATATTTCCATCATTATCCCTAAATTATAGGGATCCACGCGTGATTATCCTTAGGGACTAAGAATACGAATCCTTGTAGAACAAGGAAATGATGAGCCATCCCCTATATAAACAACCCCAAGGAACTACGAAAGACTTGATTCCTGATTGATTAATAGGATACGTAGGCAACCTGGGAAATAACCTAGGCTCAGTCTAAAAATCACAAACACCACCCCCGTTTTATATCTTGTTCTTTGGGCATATTCTTGAGTTAAATGTCACTAGGAATAATACGGCCCGGTTTTATTCATAGATGAGATCCAGCATCGTCATCTTTTCAAACCACCGTTGTGTTGTCTAATTTTGATAGAGGCTGGTTCTGCATTTAGTAGTGTTGGTGCCATACATGGTGTTGCGTTTTCTCTTCAGATCGATCCTTCAATGTCTAAGAAATTGGTGGTGTTTGTGTTTGTCCACAAATATGATTAACAAAAACATTGACGGTGGTGATGATGGGATGATCTAGACGGAAACTTGGCATTTTTCTATGGTCGGGTATGAACAAATTTTGATTGGGAAGTCGGGGTGGTTTGAGGCGGTAGTAAAGACGAGACGGGATGATAAAAGTATCTCAGGGTTGATTGTGGCTCTGGTGGCGAATTGGTGGCGTTGATCACCTAACTAAGAAGTATTGAAAATTTATAGAACTCCTAAGTTGACATAAGACATTATGTTCTGCATATTTTTCGATAATAGTCCGTTTTTTTATTAATTTTTTTTTTTTTGTTGCCGGAAATGAAAGGAGGTGGGGGAATCGAACCCGGGTCTCCAACCACCGGAGCCTGGGTATTAACAATACATTTGAAAACAATAGCAGTACATACATTTGAATATTTTCACAAACAGAATAATAGTTTGTTGCCTATATGATTTAATATAGTGTTCACACGGTGTAGATAAAATAGACGTCTGACGATGACAGATTAAGTCACCTTAATTATCCGGGCTCAAATATGAATCTAGTGATGAACACACACAAAACCCTAATGCCAAAAAGGAATGAGGTGGTGGATTTTTTATGTTGGTGGCTGAGTCTAAGATTGTATCTTAGATTGCCTACGTATCCTGTTATATTCCAGGAATCAAGCCTTACGTAGTTCCTGGATTGGGGTATTTATAATGACAATACTTGCCTAAACCCTAAGGTTAAGTCGGCTTGTATTATTGTCATCTTTACCCTCTAATGGGCCTTAAACCCTTGCCCAAGCTATCGCTGTTAATGGGCTTGGACAGCTGGTGCGGACCCTGTCCTCGGTGTCGATACCTCCGACCTGCGGTGATCGACTCTAGACTCATTGTCCTACACTGCTAGCTGGTGTGGATTCTGTCCTTATGGACTTTTCGTCTCACACTGCTCGATAGTCGATAGTCGTAACCTGGAACCGATTAGATGGCCCTAGCCTCGATCCTGGGTCTTGACACGGGTATGATGAGACTGATTCATCATGTGGTGACCAACCGATAGACGACACGTGGAGGGAGTGAAACCCGGTATCGTCATAAGCCCCCCAGACTTGGGAGAGGTGACTCCCGTTATCCGAGGTCGAGTCTGTCACACTAATCGTCGTCGAGTTGGGTCTTCATTTGGGCGGGCTTTTTCCCGCCACTTGTTAACCCTAACCGCCTACTGTCACGTGGCACGATATCTGGCATACAAAATGCTTTGAATTCCGCAAAAGACGCATCATTGCCTTTATTATCGCGATCTCCAGGGGTTATAACTCCCCATCCCTCACGTCATTTCAGTTCATTTGCAAGTTGCTAGCAAGTTGCTGCCTGACGAATTTGCTAATTCTTTGTCATAAACTCCAAATTCCAAAACACCAAGTAAGACACTTTGAATTTGCTAATTCTTTTTCTCAGTGTTGTTCATCTTCTTCTTTGAATTTGTTCATGTCTAGTAGTAACAGTGCAACGGAATCGGATAGGGGTAGTGAAACGCCCATTCACAGCCATTCTCCGGCACCTGTTATCTCTGACACTCTTCTCCGGCAAGACTCCGGCGAGCCTACAGCTTCCCCTCCTCCTGTCCCCAACCAGCCTAAGAAACTGGTAACTAGGATGGACGGAAAGGGTGCTAAAGGGTGTCTTAGTACACTTTCTTCTGAGGAGATTGACAGGCTCTGTAGAAAATACAATATCATTCCCCCACTCGAAGTTCGACTTCCATCTGGCCTGCATCAATTTGCGGATGAGCCCCCAGAGGGATTCGTGCTTTCTATGAGAATCAGCTCGCGAGTGGATTAAGGTTTCCTCTCTGCCCGGAAGTCCTCGCGATCTTGCACCACTATGAGATTAGTATTTCCCAGATAGCCCCGAATGGCATCAGGACTCTGATGGGGTTCATGATAGCATGTCGAGTGGCTCAGGTCTGCTTCTCAGTACCCTTGTTTCGGTATTACTACAAGATAGCTGCTACACCCGACAAGTTATGGTATTCCTTCCAGAGGAGAGCGAACCGACATGAGTTCATCACTAAGGGGCCTTCTTCTCACGGGGAGTGGAAGCCTCGATTTTTCTTTCTCCGTCATGTCCTGGATAACCCCAACATAGGGCAATGGAAGTCGAGAGATGGGAAACAAGATAAGCTTGGGAAGGACCCGGTTCCTCACGAGGCTCGACTCCTGGGTGGACATACCTTCGAGGTGTGTACTCGAGATCTGAGCCTCCTGTATCATTTGGCCCACTTGGAGGAAGCTGGGCCAATGCCATATGTGGGCCTTTGCATCCCAGACCACGAGAATCGTAGGACGTTTGCTTGCTTTTTACATACTTGTTATTTGTTGAATTTGACGATTTGTCATTTTGCCGATTGAAACTAACTGTTTCCCTTCATTCTTTGTAGTGGGCCGGTTCACAAGAGTCACCGATCCCACACGCATTCCTGGGTCGGCCGCCGTGGCTGCTCCACCTACCAGGGGTCAGGCTACCCCTGTGCCTGAGGCTAGGGTGCCTTCTTCTTCCCGGGAGGGGGGTGCCATTGAGCCTGAGCCCACCCCTGCTGCCATCGAATCAGTACCAACCGGGTCGACTGAGTGTTAAGGCTATTTTTATATGATTATTAAGGGTATATTTCGTTAGTATTTTCCCCACATTTGCATGGTTTGCATAAGAATTAAGGGTTTAAGTGTAATTATTTAGTAAGGATGATTTTAATATGGTTATTTGCAAAATTGGTGATTTTATGTGTTGGATTAATTGAATTATTATTATTTGGACATTGTTACATTTTTGCAATGTTTATTTATCATTTAGGGAGCTGAATTTCGAGTGCATAAAGAGGAGTAATGAAGCTCAAGTCGAATTACAAGAGATAAGGATGGATTTGGCATGAAGAAATTGGATAAAGATCAAGAAATCCGATCCTCGCATTGCAAACGAGCTTCCATCATCCGTCCACTACGAAAAACGAACGGGCGTTCGAAGTGTCAAAAAACAAGATCGAGAGCTCGACGGAGTATAAACGAGAGTTTGATTAGCGTCCGAAGCCGACATTGTCTCACCGACTTAAAACTCTATATATAGCAGCCTCTTTTGATCCTTAAACCCTAGACCTCTTATACCAAATCACTCATATACGATTTTCTTTCAAAGGCCGCGGCCGAGAACCCTAATTTCACGAGATGCAAATCTCCCAACCAACAATCTTGTTCAACATGATTGTTGGCTAAAAGCCTTGCAGTGAGTCGACGGAGGAAGGCCGTCATCAACATAACCAACTAGAGAGTTCGATGCTTAAGTTTAGTGAGTTTAATTCATAGTTTTCATTACTTTGGATCTGTTCTATATTGTTTATGTTTTGTTGAATTAAGATTCTATGAAACGACTTATTTATCTTTATGCTTGAATGATTATATGAAAGTATATTATTTAAGTTCTATTTTGTTCAAAGTAATGCAATTATTCATGTTATAAGAGATTAGGCATGTTTGATTGAGTAAAAAGTTTGGAAACAATCTTGTGATTGCGTTTTGATTGCTGTTTAGTTTGTTTGAAAAGATAAACGAAACCTTAGGAATTTGATTGAAGGTATTTGATTGAATTCGTGGTTAATCACCACTAAAAACTATGTCTTTAAATCACCATCTAGTTGGGATTGTTGGTTGATGGGTGGAATCTAGTTGCCTCGCTGCGTTTTCCTTTATTGTTTATTAATCGAATCATTAGTTTAATCTTTAGTTAAGTTCTAGTGTTTAAACCTTAAGTTTTTCTTGTTGATTTCCTATACTTTTCTTTTCTGTTCGTAGTTGAACGTTCGTCCGCAATAGCAGACGCTCGTCCATTATATTTAGTTTCCGGACGTTCGTTCAATAAATTGAACGCTCGTCTAACTTATCTGTTTTCTGTTCGTTTTTGTTTGCAGTTTTAGGTTAGTTAATAGTTGTGACATAATCGATATAGATTTATACTTGAATTCGATAAACATTCCATTCCCTTAGGACGATCCGATAACATCCTTTACTACAGATCCTTATACCTGGGGTGTTTCGGTATCATAAATTGTAAAACGTGTTTTTACCGAACATGTTTTTGGCGCCGTTGCCGGGGATTCGGTAACGGTTGTCGGATTCTTTTAGGTATAAAATTTTATATCGATTCTAATTTTAATTTGTAGGTCTAAATTTTAGAATTACGTTTATTTTTGTTTTTGTTTTACCTTGTTTTAGTTATTTGATTTTATTTTCTTTCAGTATTTTTCTGTACTTTTTAATAACTTAGAATTGTTTCCATAATTGTAGATTTGCTCTTATTTTTGTTCCCATATTTCTTTTCAGTTTACCTAAAGTTTTTATCTCATTTTTAAGTTTTTAGTAGCTGTAGAATTTAGGTTTCCGAAGCTCAAACGGGCGTCCCAAATTTGAACGCCCGTCCACCCCAATCTTGTCTTTTGAACGAGCGTTCATTTACCCGAACGAGCGTTCGACTCGAACGAGCGTCCACTAATACCGGACGCCGCTCACTCTATCTTAAACTCTTATTTCTCTTTTCTCTTTCTGAACCCTCTTATCTTTTCTAAATCAGTTCTAATCAACCCTACGGTTGATTTCTTCCTCTTCTTTTCTCCTGGTTTATGCAAACAAGGAGTAAGAAGGGACTTCTCATCTTTGACCCAGAACCTGAACGATCTATTTTTAGAAGGAGGCTTTTCCCTGATTTAGACATAATGGCAGATCAAGATCCAATTCCAAATCCCGACCCCCAAGCTCAGTTAAATTTAATCCTTCAAGCAGATGCAGGCTCTGCAACAACAACAGAATCAACACGCTGGCATAAATCAACAACTTCAACAATTTAGACAAAACCAAACTTAATCGCTTGAATCAGACCCCTACACCCCATATCTTAATCAAGATTTTCTCGAGGGGCATAGACCTATTCGTCCTCCTGACATGGGAGGAGTGAATTTCGATCTTAAAAATGGAGTAGTCGCACTAGTCCAAAATAGTTCTTTTCACGGCACTGCTCAAGAAGATCCCCACGACTTCTTATCCACATTTGTACAAATCTGTGAAGCAGGCCATTATCCTGGTGTTGATTCTGAAATCGTAAAGTTAAAACTCTTCCCGTTTGCTTTGAAAGGTGAAGCCAGCCGTTGGTTTAAATCGTTAGCACATCATTCTCTCCATTCGTGGAATGATGTCAAGAGAGCCTTTGCTCTTAAGTTTGTTTCACCAGGCAAAATCATGGAAATGAAACGAGAAATAGCCACGTTTGAACAGATGGAGGATGAAAGTGTTGGTAAAGCTTGGGAGAGATTGAATCTTTTGATGAGGAAGTGCCCCAACCACGGGTATGATAGACATGAGTTGCCGGAACTCGTTCTATGAGGTGTCTCTCAACCAAACAGAGACTATCTTGATTCCACCGCTCATGGATCCTTTTTAGGGGAGGTGATGACACCGCCACATGTGGTAGCCGAAACTATAGCCAAGAACAACATGTGGTCGACTCCTAAGAAGACCAATGTTGTTAAGAAAGAAGCAATTGTAAGTAATCCAGATACAAAGTTGTTAGCTGCTCAAATGGAATTGATAAGCAAGTAGCTAGCCAATCTTCAGATGCAGCCTTCTGATGTGAATTATCTTGGAACACAGACAGGGACTGAGATGACGGAAGAAGTGAATTTAATGGAAAATCAAAACCAACCCTTCCGCAACTTTAACCAGAATCAGAACTACTCCGGATTTCAACGTCAGAATTTTAATCAAGCCAAGCTACCACCTGGACCATCAAATCCGAACCCTTCTTTTAACTCAAATTATCAAAGGCCTCAAGGTGGCTGGAATCAAAACCAGAATCATGACCAAACCACCTCATGTGTCCCTCAACACAAATTCGATGAGCTGGTAGACACGGTGAAGACTCTGTCTACTAGTGTTAAAGCAATTGAGCGACAAGTTGGTCAAATGGCATACCAGAAAGCAAGCAGACCTCACGGTAAACTTCCGAGTTATACCGAGAGAAATCCTAAAGCTGATGTGAATGTTTGCACTGCCATTACACCTCAATGGGAATATGGACAAGAAGAAGAGTTGAATCATGTTACACTGAGAAGTGGTAAGCAGGCTGGACCCGGAAAGATTTTGGGAAACGAGTAGCCCCTCCTGATAGCATAAGTTCAGGAGGGGGGAATCAGAAATCACATGCCAAAGAAAGCAACGATGAGGAGCTTAGTGACAATTCTTCGGAGGACGAAAATAATTCTGATGATAAGGAAAGGAGAAAAAGTCAGGAGGTTGTACCCCTGACTAAGAAAAAGGAAGAAAACTTTGTGAGATGGAAGGATAAGGAGGATGAGGCAATAAAGAATCAAGCCATAAGTAATGATAGAGCCCTTCCTTATCCACCAAAGAGAAAGGAAAGAGCCCTCACTAGTGACAAGCAATATGATGGAGTGAGGAGGATGCTTAGAGATACTCAAGTGAGTATGCCTTTAGCTGAGGTATTGACTGAAATGCCTAAATGCTCTAAGTATCTTAAAGAATTCTGTGGAAGTAAGAAAAAGCTTTAGGGTATGGCTGAAGAAGTGTTACGCGAAGATTGCGCGATGGTTTCACAGAAAATTGCTGTTAAGCGAGGTGACCATGGAAGACCTTCAATCTCTTGTGAAATCGAAGGCCACATATTCGAAAATGTCTTATGCGACTCAGGGGCCTCTATAAATGTGATGCCATTGAACGTCTGCAAAAAGCTCGGATTAGTTAAAAGAATGCGGGAACGCCCTATTTCTCTTCAGATGGTAGACCGATCTAGCCGTTCTGCAGCCGGTTGTGTTGCTAATGTTCTTCTTCAAGTTGAACATTTGGTTTTTCCAACCGACTGGGTCATATTAGACTACCCACCTGATAAAGAAATGCCTCTAATTCTAGTCCGAACCTTTTTGGACACTTCTAACGCTCTCATCGACTTCTGCAAAGGAGAGATTACTCTTAGAGCCGATGACACATCCGTCACCTTCACACGAGGGACAAGTCCTGAAAGAACCGTAACCGATGAAATATCGTTTGTTGAAGCAATTTACGAGGATGAAGAAGATGCCTACTCTGAAGAAGCAGAGGAGTTGACCGAGATAGGTGTTTTTGAAGTCATGGACATTGGAGATCAAGCTGACTGCGGACCATCTTCTCGATTCATTTCAGCCGTAGTCACCGACGAGTTGTCCTCTCAACTTGCTCATACCGAGCCGGTTAGTGAAAAAGAAGCATGGAAATTCCCAAAGCAACAAACGATGATCTAAAAGAATTATATCGTAGAAGACTTTATCCCCGGTGAAGAGGAAGCTCGATGGGTAGTTGGGACGAAGTAGATTTTTGGAGAGAAACTACTCATTGGGAAGTTGATGATTGGGAGGAGTTGGCGGCGGAGCTAAAAGACGAGGAGTTGAAGAAAATGATCAAACATAATAAGAAGGAAGCAAAAGTGTTGACAAGGATTCCTATAGATGATTTGGTCCAAGACCTTTCGGGGTTGAGCCTCGGGAAGATGAGTTATTTTTAGTCAACCACCGCAAGCTCATAAAGAGAATGGTGGCCCTTTAAAGTCTAGTATTGAGCAACCACCTACTGACTTAGAGCTTAAACCGCTTCCACAACACCTTAAGTACATTTTTCTTAAGGATGGTGATAAATTGCCTTTGATCATTTCTTAGAAACTCAAGCCTGAGCAAGAAGCACTCCTGATTAAAGTGCTTGAAAAGAACATCCTCGCGTTCGGATGGCAAGTAGGTGATATCCGAGGAATCAGCCCTGATGTTTGTATGCACAAAATCCGAACGGAGGAAAGTGCTAAAAAGGTTAGACAACCTCACCGAAGGCCGAATCCGCATACGCAGGAGGTTGTCAAGAAAGAAGTTATCAAATGGCTTGACATGGGCATCATCTATGCAATCGCCGACAGTAGGTGGGTCAGCCCTACTCAAGTTGTGCCAAAGAAGGGCGGTATCACTGTTGAAAAGAATGAGAAAGGGGAGGAAGTTGCTTTACGCCTTGTGACTGGATACCGGGTCTGCATTGACTATCGCAGACTGAATGAAGTCACCGCCAAAGATCATTTCCCCTTACCCTTCATTGACCAACTTATAGAAAGACTGAGTGGTCACAAGTATTATTGTTTTCTCGATGGATATTCTGGTTACTTCCAGATAGCCATCGACCCTAATGACCAGGAGAAGACTACATTTACGTGTCCATCTGGCACTTTCGCTTTTCGCAGAATGCCTTTCGGATTATGCAATGCACCCGTGACTTTTCAACGGTGCATGTTAGCAATCTTTGATGGACTTGTGGAGCAATGCATGGAAGTCTTCATGGATGATTTCTCAGTCTATGGCGATAGCTTTGATGAAATCTTAAAGAATCTAGATATGGTACTCCAATGTTGTGTTGAGAAAAATCTGGTGCTTAATTGGGAGAAATGCCATTTTCTAGTCGAAGAAGGAATTGTTCTGGGACATAAGGTGTCCAATGCTGGTATTCAGGTTGATAAGGCTAACGTAGAGGCCATTGAAAAGATGACGTACCCCAAAACAGTGAAAGAGGTACGAGGTTTTCTAGGTCATGTTGGCTTCTACAGGCGTTTCATTAAAGACTTTTCTACCATCGCCAAGCCTTTATCAAATCTTTTGAAAAATGATGTAGAATTCTTGTTCGATGCGAAGTGCAAAGAAGCTTTCAATTGTCTGAAAGATAAGCTTATCAGTGCCCCTATTTTAGTTGCACCTGACTGGACCAAGCCTTTTGAGTTAATGTGCGATGCCTCTAATTACGCCGTAGGCACAGTTTTAGGTCAAAGAGTTGATAAAAGGTTCAGGCCCATTTACTACGCGAGTCGCACCTTGAACCCGGCTCAGTGCAATTACACCACGACTGAGAAGGAATTCTTAGCCGTTGTTTTTGCTATTGACAAGTTTAGAAGTTATCTTCTAGGGTCTCAAGTTGTTGTATGGACCGATCATGCAGCCTTACGCTACCTTATGGACAAAGCAGATGCAAAACCAAGATTACTTCGATGGATTCTGATTTTACAAGAGTTTGACCTTGTGATCAAAGATAAGAAGGGTAGTGTGAACATTGTGGTTGATCACTTGTCTCGCTTAGTAAATGAGGGTGCAGAGAATCACAATGAAATAGGCATTGATTTCCCGACTGAGGAATTGATGAAGCTTGAAACGGTTAGGCCGTGGTATGCTGACTACGTCAACTATTTAGCGAGTGGTCATTTAGAGGACATGACGTATCAGGAGAAGAAAAAGTTCTTTTCTGATCTTAAATATCTCGTATGGGAAGATCCTTATTTGTTCAAGTTCTGTAATGACGGGTTGCTTAGAAGGTGCGTTCCGGAGCATGAACAATTGGATATCTTGGCGCAATGTCATATCGGTCCTACAGGAGGTCACTACGGAACACCTAAGACAGTTGCGAAAATCCTCCAAGCTGGATTCTACTGGCCGACTCTTTTTAAAGATGCAGAAGCCATTTTGTAAAGGTTGTGATAGGTGCGAGAACTAGGAGGCAGAGTAGTAGGATGGAAATGCCACTCAAGCCCATTCTGGAATGTGAAGTCTTCGACGTGTGGGGCATTGATTTCATGGGGCCTTTCCCATCGTCGTGCGGTGATAAATATATCCTCGTCTGTGTTGACTATGTTTCTAAGTGGGTGGAGGCCATAGCTACCCAAACTAATGATCACAAAGTTGTGAAGAAATTCTTGCAAAAGAATATCTTTACCAGATTCGGCTGTCCGAGAGCCCTCATTAGTGATGAAGGCACTCACTTTTGCAATGCGCCGCTTGAGAAAATTCTTGAGAAATATGGTGTTAAACACAAAATCGGTACACCATATCATCCCCAAACCAGTGGCCAAGTCGAGGTAAGCAACCAGAGTCTTAAAAGGATTTTAGAAAAGACCGTGAACAACAATAGATCCAACTGGAGTCTAAAGTTGGATGACGCGCTTTGGGCCTATCGTACTACATTCAAGACCCCTATGGGCACGTCACCCTCCCAAATGGTCTATGGCAAAGCTTGCCATCTCCCAGTCGAGCTAGAGCACAGAGCTTACTGGGCCATTAAATTCTTAAATTTCGATAGCCAACTCTGTGGGGAGAAACGGTTGTTACAATTGAACGAGCTCGACGAATTCAGACTCGAGAGCATACGAGAATGCGAAAATTAGTAAGGAGAGAACGAAGATACTCCATGATGCTAAAATCAAGGACCGAGAATTCCAAGTCGGTGAGATGGCTTTACTTTATAATACCGTACTTCATTTGTTTCCCGGTAAACTCAAATCTAGATGGTCCGGTCCCTTTGAGATTCTCGATGTCAATCCAAGTGGAGTAATTACACTAAATGGGTATGGTAATCAAGCTTTTAAGGTTAATGGTCATAGACTTAAGAAATATTTTGGGCAACCTAAGGAAAAGCCCGAAACTCTTTATTTCCGTAAAAGAGAGGAAGGTATGGATGTTTCGATTTGTGAAGAGATTCCCTCTTATTTCTTTCGGCCGGATGACACCATTCCTACATCTACCCGTGAGGAACCTTCTTCTGAGACTCCTGATCATATCACTATTCCTAAGCTTATATCGCGCAAGAACAAGAAGAACAAAGTCAGTGTAGTCTGGAGAGAAAAATTTAATGATCTTATCGCGCACTTGACTTGTTGTTGTGGCGAGAACCATTTCCGCCCTAGTAATTCCGATTCCGATACTGCGATGGCGGCGGCTAAACCAAAGTGGCCCGATCCGGGTTGATTTTGAATTTTGTGTCAAGCTATTGACATTAAAAGAGCACTCCTGTGAGGCAACCTAGTTTTGTTTTTGCTTTATTTGTTTTATTTTCTTAGGTTGTTTTGTTTTCTTGTTTTAAAAGTAGTACTTTAGTTGATTATGTGTTGATGGTTATTCCTTTTACTCTTGTTGTAAGTGTTTTGTATGTTTGCTCATATACCCCTTGTACCCCGAGATTATATGTATGTCGAGTGTAGCAGATACTTTCAAGCAGGTTTGCGAGCTACTGTGTCCAGTGTTGTTTATTCAAGTTGCAGCGGTTCATTCATGCTCCGGCCTGCCCTCTGCCAACTTTCATCTGACAACCACTGTTGAAACCAGCTAAGTATTCTTTTCTTTTATTTGCACATTCTGAGGACATAATGTGATTTAAGTGTGGGGGGGTAAATTGGGTATGTTTTCATGCTATATCTTTTGAAATATGAGTGAATGTTAAATTTCCACGAAATTTAAAATTTTTGTGAGTCTCGAGCACGTGATTGAAACTAAATGCTTGCTAGTTGTAGTTTTCTAGCGATGATATTATGTAACTTAGTAGGATAATTATAGCATGTTTTTACTGTTATAGAGATAGTATTCCTTTTGCACTCACGAAAGCCTTTGATATTGAAGCAAGATTTGTGAACGATATCCTTTCATTATTTTGATGAGTTATCTTAGAAAGATCAGTATAGTAACATCTAAGTTAGACCGTGTACTGTGAATATCATAAAGTTTGAATGTGATAAGTGAGATGTAACTTATGTCTTTAAAAAAAATTTAAAAATGAATGAATAAATAATTAGTGAATAAATACGTTTGTCGGAAGCTGGTTAATGATTTGAGTGCGGTAGGGCATACCTCGTATGTCCTATGCCACTATGATGACCAATAGCTCACGACAGTCAGTTTATAGCTACCTTATGATTTGAGTAGGTAGGGGATTATCACGAAATGTCCTACTCTACTATGACGGGTAAGAGCTCATCCTGATATGCGTCAAATTTGAAAATTTTAGAAAAAAGTTAAACTAAGAATAAAGTAGAAGTCTTTGTTATCATGGATCTTATACCCAGTATAAACCGTATGATATGCTGTAGGGATTATCCTACTGAGTGCGTGAGAAGGCTTAGTGTGGAATGATACTATTTATACCTAGGATAGTCATTGAAATTTTTGAGAAGATATTTCTTTGAAAGGCTTGTTAAGATTGAAAAGGGCTTGTCACACATACACCGAATCTATCTCTGTGCTGGTATCATTTGCTATAGTTGTTGTATCTTTTGTTACTTGAGTTAGAGATCTGTGTGGATTATTTATAAAGTGAGCTATAGTTTTGATTGTTTTGTCCGGGACGTACAAAAAGCTAAGTGTGGGGGTGTTGTTAAGGCTATTTTTATATGATTATTAAGGGTATATTTCGTTAGTATTTTCCCCACATTTGCATGGTTTGCATAAGAATTAAGGGTTTAAGTGTAATTATTTAGTAAGGATGATTTTAATATGGTTATTTGCAAAATTGGTGATTTTATGTGTTGGATTAATTGAATTATTATTATTTGGACATTGTTACATTTTTGCAATGTTTATTTATCATTTAGGGAGCTGAATTTCGAGTGCATAAAGAGGAGTAATGAAGCTCAAGTCGAATTACAAGAGATAAGGATGGATTTGGCATGAAGAAATTGGATAAAGATCAAGAAATCCGATCCTCAGCATTGCAAACGAGCGTCCATCATCCGTCCACTACGAACGGGCGTTCGAAGTGTCAAAAAACAGTACTGAGAGCTCAGACGGAGTATAAACGAGCGTTTGATTAGCGTCCGAAGCCGACATTGTCTCAGCCGACTTAAAACTCTATATATAGCAGCCTCTTTTGATCCTTAAACCCTAGACCTCTTATACCAAATCACTCATATATGATTTTCCTTCAAAGGTTGCGGCCAGAGAACCCTAATTTCACAGAGATGCAAATCTCCCAACCAACAATCTTGATCAACATGATTGTTGGCTAAAAGCCTTGCAGTGAGTCGACGGAGGAAGGCCGTCATCAACATAACCAACTAGAGAGTTCGATGCTTAAGTTTAGTGAGTTTAATTCATAGTTTTCATTACTTTGGATCTGTTCTATATTGTTTATGTTTTGTTGAATTAAGATTCTATGAAACGACTTGTTTATCTTTATGCTTGAATGATTATATGAAAGTATATTATTTAAGTTCTATTTTGTTCAAAGTAATGCAATTATTCATGTTATAAGAGATTAGGCATGTTTGATTGAGTAAAAAGTTTGGAAACAATCTTGTGATTGCGTTTTGATTGCTGTTTAGTTTGTTTGAAAAGATAAACGAAACCTTAGGAATTTGATTGAAGGTATTTGATTGAATTCGTGGTTAATCACCACTAAAAACTATGTCTTTAAATCACCATCTAGTTGGGATTGTTGGTTGATGGGTGGAATCTAGTTGCCTCGCTGCGTTTTCCTTTATTAGTTTAATCTTTAGTTAAGTTCTAGTGTTTAAACCTTAAGTTTTTCTTGCTGATTTCCTGCACATTTCTTTTCTGTTCGTAGTTGAACGTTCGTCCGCAATAGCAGACGCTCGTCCATTAGATTTAGTTTCCGGACGTTCGTTCAATAAATTGAATGCTCGTCTAACTTATCTGTTTTCTCGTTCGTTTTTGTTTGCGCTTTAGGTTAGTTAATAGTTGTGACATAATCGATATAGATTTATACTTGAATTCGATAAACATTCCATTCCCTTAGGACGACCCGATAACATCCTTTACTACAGATCCTTATACTTGGGGTGTTTCGGTATCATAAATTGTAAAACGTGTTTTTACCGAACACTGAGCTACCTCCGCCTGGCAGTGGTTTAACAGCCCGTTTCGGTTCTCTGCGAGATGAGGACGAGGAGGTGCTAGTCGAATGAGATCTGGTTACCGAGGTGCATGTCGAGACGGAGGTACCTCGGTCCAAGAAGAGGCCGACTGCTGCTGAGTTGGTAAAGGAGCAGCATCGTCAGTCGAAGAGGGCCAAAGCAACTGAGGCTCCCATTGAGCTTGACGTTGACATGAACTGGTCTCTTGAGGATTGTGCAGCCTTAGAGGATAAAGCTTTGGCTATGGCGGTCCGAAAGTCGAATCGTCTCGTAAGTCGATTACCGTTTCTTTCTTTACTTACTACTTTTCCTCGACGCGTATGCCTTGTCCATTTTCTGATCCTTCATGTTCTTTTTTTACAGAGTAACTATCTCAGTCGAGAGGCTGCTCGACGGTTGGCCAAGTCGAGTGAGTCGGCGGACGACTTGCGTAGAGAGAATGGCAGGTTGGCGCGAGATCTTATTGTGAAGAACGCCGCCATTTCCGCCACGGAGACTCAGTATGAGACTCTGAAGAGCGAGTCGGTCGCCGAGTGTCAGAAATTGCAAGATAAACTGGTGGCGGCTGAGGCAAATTTGATAACTGCCGAGAAGGAGCTGACTCGACTGCGGGCCGAGAGACAAGATCGGGGCAAAGATCTGCTCAGGCTGGCTCAAGATTACGAGATGTTGCAGAAGGAGCACAAAGCTGCAAACGAAGATGCTGCGAAGGCTCGACATGATCGAGATGTGGTACAAGCAGAATTAGATCGACCGCTCGCGCAGGTCGAAGAAGCTAAGACTTCAGCAATCATGGAGTATCGCAAATCGACCAACCTTGAAGATGATTTGGAAGTGATCATGCGTGCCTCGATGATGGGTGGATATACTCTGGCAGTAGATCAGGTGAGGGGGGCCATTCCGGATTTCGACATGTCGATTCTCGAGACGCCGATGTTTTACAACCCTGACTCGGAGAGGATATATGATCGGTACATCGAGGAGTTTCAACAGTGAGAGTCTTTGGCCATCAAGTATGGTCCTTCTACTTCTGCCCCTGCTGCCGATCCGACCGCCGCTGATCCGACCCCTGTCAATACTGAGCCGACTACTGAAACCAACCCTTGATCACTATCTTTGTTGTCTTATCTTTGAACTTGGAATTTTGTAATGATATTTATGATTCGACTTAGGCGGGTCTTTTTGACCTGGCCTTATTCTGTAATAACTTTGCTTCAAATTCTTATTTGATTTTGCAACTTGATTTCTCTTTTCTCTCTTATTACTTTATTTGTGTTTTAGTCTTTTGCTTGTCGAGCCTCTGGCTCTGTTTGCTATTCACTGTTCGTTGCTCGATTTATTGATGTTATGTTGCCCCCCAAGTGTATTATGAACCTTTGGTTTTTAATGCACTTGAGATCGATTCACTTGCCTTGGCTTTTTGCCCCTTAGGCTTATTTGTCCTCAGGCTGAGCATTTTAATGTGAACTGTCCCTGGCCGCGGTCTTTTTTGCCACTTAGGCTCTCTCAACCATCGACTGGGACAGGTGGCCCGACTATGCGAACCGTCCTTTGTCTGGGCCTTTTTCGCCTCTCGGGCTTATTCGGCTTTCGGCTGGGACAGGTGGCCCGACTATGCGAACCGTCCTTTGTCTGGGCCTTTTTCGCCTCTCGGGCTCATTCGGCTTTCGACTGGGACATTTGGCCCGACCATGCGAACCGTCCTTTGCTTTAGCCTCGTTCGCCTCTTGGGCTCGTTTGGCTTTTAGCTTGGACCTTTGGCCCGACCCTGCGAACCGTCTTTACGCCTTTGCATTCGTTGCCCGTTAGGCTAACTCGCTTTTGGCTTTTACTGAGATGTCCGACCTGCGGATTTCTCTACCCAGTGTCGGATGTTTTGCCTTTAACATTTTGTATCACTTTGGACTTGTATCGTTTTGGCTATAAATCCTAACAAATACAGAAAACATCTCGAGAAAGAACAAGTTTATTAGAATACTTATAAAATTGTCTCATGGACTTATTACAAGATTTTGAAAAATGAAAAGTAAAAGAAAAGTTCATCAGAGTAAAGCTTATCTCAAACATAATATTTCCTCAGATTGTTGGCGTGCCAATGTCGAGGAACCGTGGTTCCATCTGCTCGACCAAGCTGATAAGACCCTTTGGGGTGAACTTTTAGAATCTGATATAGGCCTTCCCAATTCGGGGTCAGCTTTCCGACTGCTTCCTGTCGACTTGCTTCATTTTTCCTTAGAACCAGATCACCAACTTTGAAGTATCTGTGTCTTACCCTCGAGTTGTAGTACTGGGAGATTTTCTGTTTATACCTTGCCATTCTGGCTGAGGCTACCTCTCTTCGCTCCTCGACATTGTCCCTTTCCTGTCGGAGTTCGGGATCATTTGTTTCAACATTATAAGCCAGAACTCGAGGAGAGGGAACTCCGATCTCGGCGGGTATCACCGCTTCACACCCATACACTAAAGAGAAGGGAGTTTCTCCCCGTCGATGAATTAGGAGCCGTCCTATATGACCATAGGATGCTCGGAAGTTGGATTGCCCAATCTCGACCTTCGATTCTAATCTCTTCTTTAACCCCAGCTTGATCTGTCGATTAGTCTGTTCGACTTGACCGTTTGCTTGTGGATGAGCCACTGAGGTGAATCGCTGGTCGATATGGTATTCGCTGCACCATTCTCTAACCTTTCGATCTTCAAACTGAGTACCGTTATCCGAGATCAGAGCCTTTGGAATTCCGTACCTGCATAGAATATCGACCCACATAAACTTCTTGATGGTTGCAGCTCGGATGTCGGGCAAAGCCTTAGCTTCTACCCACTTCGTGAAGTAGTCCACCGCAACGACCACGTACTTGAGATTCCCCGGGGCTCGGGGTAGAGGTCCGACAATATCGACTCCCCACTGGTCAAAAGGCCATGCTGACGAGATGACGTTCATGTCCTGCGCTTGTTGATGAGAGATATTATCATGAATCTGACAAGCGTTGCATTTCTGTACTAGATTATTTGCATCTCGCTGCATCGACGGCCAAAAATACCCAGCTAACTTGCATTTTCGAGCTAACATTCTAGCCCCACAGTGATTCCCACAGGCTCCTCTATGAATTTCTTCTAAGAGATACTCGCCTTCAGTTTCATAAACACATCTTAGCCATGGACTCACAAAAGATTTCCGATAGAGGATGTCGTCGAAAAATGCATATCGAGTTGATTGAAGTCGAACCTTTCTAGATTGCACCTTATCGATGGTAATATCCCATCTTTGAGGTAAAGAGCGATCGAGTCCATCCACGTGGCCCGCCGAGTAATCGGCCGGGCCTCGCGTCTCGATGTAACTCCCGTCGGTCAATAACTCGACCGAACCTTCTTACTCGACATGAAGTTCGATGCCAACTTGGAGAGCGCATCGGCTCTTTTGTTCGACTTCGGGGGACTTGCTCGAATTGAACTCGTTTTGAATTTAGGTATAAGGCTTTGGACTATCGCTAAATAATTCTTCATAGTTTCTTCCTTAGCCTCATACTCCCCTTTCACATGGTTCACTACCGCTTGCGAGTCGCTATACACCAACAAATCTTCGACACCCGCTTTAGAGCAAGCTTCAACCCAGTTATCATGGCTTCGTACTCGGCCTCGTTGTTCGTTGCCTTAAAGTCGAATCGAAGGGCGTATGGGAATTCTTCGCCTTTCGGGCTTACCAGAAGGAGCCCTGCTCCTGCCCCTTCCTTACTCGATGCTCCATCGACTTGAAGGGTCCATTTTTCCTCTGGACTTCGCTTTTCTTGATCGAGTTGGACGGAGATTCCTTCAGCCAGAAAGTCCGCTAAGGCCTGTGCTTTTATCGCAGTTCGAGGAATGAACTGGATGTCGTACTGGGCCATCTCTATTAACCATTTCGCCAACCGACCTGAGGTATCAGGCTTTGCCAAAATCTGCTTAAGTGGTTGGTCTATGACTACCACAATGGGATGAGCTTGAAAATAGGGCCTCAACTTTCTCGAGGCGTGAACTAGGCATAATGCTAACTTCTCAGCTGGTGAGTACCGGACCTCGGGGCCATGTAACGCTTTACTAACAAAGTATATAGGCACCTGGCCATGCACCCTTTCTCGTACCAAAACTGCACTCACTGCATCCTCGCACACTGCCAAATAAAACAACAACTTCTCCCCTTCCATAGGTGAAGTGAGTGTAGGTAACTCTGATAAATATGTTTTCAATTCTTCAAAGGTCGTTCGACATTCATCGTCCCAATGAAAAGGACCGGCCTTTCGGAGTATCTTGAAAAATGGTAACGCCCCGCCGTGCGGATCTCGATAGAAATCGTTGAGAGCCGCCATTCGACCCGTGAGCCTTTGCACTTCCTTGATATTTCGTGGTGCGGGCATATTCTTCAACGTATCAATTTTATCCGGGTTTGCTCGAATCCCGTCTTTCGAAATCATATAGCCCAAGAACTTACCCGACCCGACTCCGAAAGTGCACTTCTTCGGGTTTAATCTCATCTCGCGTCTCTCTCAACACTTCAAAAACCTCTCGAGCATCGACTAGGTATTGTCTCATAGATCGACTCTTGATAAGGTGTCGTCTACATACACCTCCATACACCTACCAATTTGCTTTGCAAATATTTTGTTGACCGCCCCTCGGTATGTTGCCCCAGCATTCTTTAATCCGAATGGCATGGTTACATAGCAGAAGGTGCCGAATTCAGTTATAAAAGATGTTTTTTCCGCATCTCGAGGATCCATTAGAATCTGGTGGTATCCTTTATAAGCATCTAAAAAACCAAAAACTTCAAAATCGAAGGTTGAATCTACTAACCTGTCGATTTTAGGCAACGGATATGAGTCTTTTGGGCAGGCTTTGTTTAAATCTGTGAAATCCACACACATGCGCCAACTCCCATCAGGCTTCTTGACTAATACTGGGTTAGCTAGCCATTCGGGATAGAATACCTCTTTCACTATCTTGGTCGCGTAGCTTGCCGACTTCCAACTCGATGGCCTCAAGTCGATCCGACGCAAAATTTCTCTTCTTCTCGCTTGATCGGCTTCTTAGCCTCGGTCAATCTCGAGCTTATGAACCGCGATGTCCGTAGATAGCCCTGGCATGTCAGTGGCTTTCCAGGCAAAGATGTCTCTGAACTCGACTAATAAGTCAATCATCAGTTGTTTTTCCTTTTCTGGGATCCAAATCCCGACTTGCTCACATTGTTCGTCCTCTCCCTCCCAGAGTCGGACGTTTTCAACTGCATCGCTGGAGACCCAGTTCTTCTCTTCTCCTTCCTCTGGAATCAGTTCCTCGACTAAAACTTGTTGAACCGCCATCTTCCCATTCATGACAACAGAGTTGCAACTCCGAGCGACTTCAACATCTCCTTTTACTTCGTGGGAACCATTCCTAGTTGGGAACTTCATGCTATTATGAAAGGTCGATATGATAGCTCGAAGGTCGAAGAGAGCTGGTCGTCCCAAGATAACATTATAAGCAGAGGGGGCTTTGACCACCACATAGCTCAGTTCAAGTGTTCTTCCTTTTTCTCCGTCCCCGACTGTCGTGAGTAACTTTATCGAGCCCATAGGATGAACTGCTTGCCCTGTAAATCCAAATAGAGGGGATGCTATGGGAGCCAAGTCTTTCTCTTTTAACTTCATCGCTTGAAACGCCGAGTGATATAAGATATTCACTGCGCTCCCGTTATCGATACAGACTCTCGACACACGGGCCCGGCTGATAACTGCTTCGATAACTAACCCTTCGCTATGATTCCTAGACTTGGGGATATCATCTCGAGGGCCGTATCCGACTTCCGTCGTGAATCTGAGCTGCTTGCGCTCTCTCGAACTACTAGCTGGCTCTTCGCTGGTCTGGTCTTTATCACTCTCACCCGGACCGAAGATCATATTGACGTAGTTAATCGGTCGATTATCTTCATATCTGTCTCGACCAAAATTGTCCCTGCTGTTTCCATCCCGACCTGGAGATCGATTCATCTGAGGTGACCGATCTCTTCGTCTCTGGGCGTCTCGGCCTCGATTCCTATCTTGATCGGAGTTCTTTCTCTTGTAGTCTCCACGCCCCCTGGGCCCATCGTACCGAGACCTGTCAACAACTTCATCCAGCTTCCCTTCTTGGATGCAAGAGTTGATATATCTTTTTAGGTCGATACAATCCTCTGTCGTATGTCCTATATCTTCATGAAAATCGCAATACTTGTTTGCATTCCTCTTTTCCCGAGGTTTCTTCAACGGTGGCGGTTTCCTTGCCAGATTCTTTGAAAGCATGATCGATAACACCTCGGCTCGAGATCGATTAAGCGGAATAAAATCCTAATCACGTGAGGGTCCCTTCTTGCCCCCACGGTCCGAGGCGGGTGTCTCGATTCGATCCCGACGGACGTCTTGCTCTCGACATCCTGTCTCCTAGATTGACCCCGGTTCGGACCTCGAGTGTCATTCTTTGAATCCATCCAGTCGGATTGGGTGTGCCTTCGCACTGCCTCTTCCCCCTGACAGAATCGATGCACTATATTAACACACTCGTCCATGGTATGGGGAACATCTCTGCTCAACTTTGTGTACAACTTAGTATTACGCAGCCCCCCTACAAACGAAGTGATCAGAAGTCGATCATCGGCGTCCTTGACTTGCAAAGCCTCGAGGTTAAACCTCTTCAAATATTCCATTACTGTCTCGTCCTTTTGCTGCCTCACATTCATGAGGTGCGTGGTACTCAGATGAAACTTCTTGTTCACTATAAACGCATCTCGGAATTTTCGAGCGAGCATGGCAAAACTGGAGATCGACCCTGGTCGTAGCTTCGTAAACCATTCTCTTGCTCGACCTACGAGTAGCGTCTCGAACGCCCGACATCGCATCTCATCGGGGGCTCCATCCAACCTCATCTGAGATAGATACCGTGGAGATGGTCCTCCGGGTCGGTGGTGCCATCATAAGGTTCTATCTTCGGTATCTTAAACCCCTTGGGTTTGGGGAAGCTCTCGATCTCCTTAGTGAAGGAGACTCGAGCCACGCCGAAACCTCGGTTCTTCCCTAGAATAACATTCGCTCCTCCCCGACGCTATCATCATCCCCTCGCCGATGTTTCTGCTGGATCTCACGCCTCTTTTTCTCCACCGAACTAGAGGATGCACTGACTTCGTCTCTAAGAGCCTGTTTAGGTTTTTCTGCGGTATCTTTTAAACCGCCATCTACCGCGGCGTTTCTCTGACCGGCGGCATCGTCTTTCTGGGCCGCGGCTGCTTGTCTTTGTGCCGTGACTGCCTCTGCTATAATCCGGGACATTATCTCCAAATCCGCCCCGGCCAACTGATCCGCAAGCGCTCGATATTCTGGAGCCAGATCTTGCTTTTCTGGTTGGGGGTTTTCTTGAGTAGGATCCAAGACTGGATCTTTTCCTACCTGCTTCTGCGGAGGATCTTGTGGGACGAGATCCAAGATTTGATCTTTCTCCCTTGCACGACGAGATCTAATCGCTCGTTTACCCGCGAGCTTTGATCTCGCGGCTTTGGATGTCGTTTTTTGGGAGGCATCGTGTTTTTCGCGTATTCAATCAATAGAAGGCCCTCCTTCTAGCGCCAATGACGATGACGGATTAAGTCACCTTAATTATCCGGGCTCAAATATGAATCTAGTGATGAACACACAAAACCCTAATGCCAAAAAGGAATGAGGTGGTGGAGTTTTATGTTTGTGGCCGAGTCTAAGACTGTATCTTAGATTGCCTACGTATCCTGTTATATTCCAGGAATCAAGCCTTACGTAGTTCCTGGATTGGGGTATTTATAATGACAATACTTGCCTAAACCCTAAGGTTAAGTCGGCTTGTATTATTGTCATCTTTACCCTTATATGGGCCTTAAACCCTTGCCCAAGCTATCGCTATTAATGGGCTTGGACAGCTGGTGCGGACCCTGTCCTCGATGTCGATACCTCCGACCTGCGGTGATCGACTCTAGACTCGTTGTCCTACACTGCTAGCTGGTGTGGACTCTGTCCTTATGGACTTGTCGTCTCACACTGCTCGATAGTCGATAGTCGTAACCTGGAACCGATTAGATGGCCCTAGCCTCGATCCTGGGTCTCGACACGGGTATGCTGAGACTAATTCATCATGTGGTGACCAACCGATAGACGACACGTGGAGGGAGTGAAACCCGGTATCGTCAACATATATATATATATATATACATACATATATATATATATATACATACATTTTTTTGTTTTTGTATATACATAAGTTGATTAAATATTTCAGAAGTTAAGTCCGAGATAATGGCCGAAGACATTTACTTTTAAGAGGAAATATTACATAATAAAGTGATAACGAGAGTAGAATTGTTTCAAATTACAAATATTAAGTAGTATAATGCCTAATCTATAATGATAACATGAAACATATTACATAAAAAATTAAAAAATTTTAAATTGTAAGTCTAGTAACTACAGTTTTGGAACCTCTAAAAAATATGGTATACACGACACGAAAATCGGGGCGTTACAATTTTAAAGAGTTCCCTCCGCTTATAATTCTTGTGACATTCTTATATTTCTATTCAATGGTATCCCCATATCCACACCACGAGATCTTCAAAGAACAGAAAAGTCACACTTTACCTAAGTTACCTTTATATATATACCTTTATATTCCTGGTTTATTTAGAGCGTTAAACGTAAAATGGTACAATACTTTGATGCTGCCAGAAAATGGGCTTACCCACGTGGTACCTCCTTGGTGGCTCAGCACTTAACGAAGAGAGAGAAACCGTACTTGACTTCCTAGTGATGGACCCGTGGGGATCGGCTGCCAGCTTCATAATCTCCAAGCCCAGGGCTCGGGGTCCGCCCTCGCATGTCCGACCCGCAAGTAGATCGGACATCCTCATCCTCTAATGAATCTGGGGCCTTGGACCGAACCTCGGATGATCGGACATTCTGAATAAGCTGATGTGTACGACTCCGTAGTGATGGGACTCCGGCCATCTTTCCCGGCCTCTGTAAGTCGGCCCCAACTATCTAGCTCGATCCGACGTGAACTCATCCATTACCTTATTCTTCACGCGTGTAATGATCAGATAACCACAAGAGAATCTTAAGCTATAAAGGCTCCAATCCTTATCACTTAACGCGAATATAATCTCCTAAAATCAAGGAGATTTACAAAACATAATCTTTTCCTTAGGGAACACGTTGATCATTGTCCATCATAGACACGCCACACACAAACCCTAGGGCATAAGCCCCTTTATATAAATTATCCCTAAGGAACTACAAAGACTTGATTCCAATTCAACAGATGTGTTGGACTTATTTCTATGTTTTGATGATGAGTGCCAAACTAGCTGTTATAGTGCAAAGGCAAAAAGATGTCTACATCGAATGTATAGGTTTATTAGAGTTTGATTTATGAATAGGTTTGATCAAACAAGCACTGTAAAGGTCAGCTGACTTGTTTCAGCAGACTAGTCTAGGTCAGTAGGGTAGTTAGGTCAGTAGACTTTTCTAGAACCTGCTGAAGACTGAAGGCTGAGGGCTCAAACTCAGTTAATGAAGGCTAAGTGATCAAACTTAGTAATTAAAGTCAAGGATATGGAATCAGAATTTAGGCAAGTCTGTGATAACCTAAACTGATTACATATACCTTGGGTTGAAGGTCTAAGTTCCATAAGTTGGATGATGTTTGGAACTTAGTTATAATTAAAAAGGTGTAATCTAACTTCACAAATAAAAGTTATATAAAATAAATCAGCTGCATTGTATTTGACACACAGCAAGTTGCTGTTCAGCAGACTGATAGGTATTATAGCAGACTGATGAACCTGCCGATAATATACCTCGGTTAATTCAAGATTACATTGGAAGATTACATGGATAAGGACAACCAACTACCTCTGATTTATCAAACAAATCAAGGGCTGAGATTAAAAGAACGTTGGGATGATTCAGAACTTTATCCAATTGTTATAAGTCAAAGGGTGGACAGACTGCACTGTGAAAAAGGAATTCTGACAGTGTCAGTCCTATGAATAGTGACAGAAAGCAAGTCAAATGGGACAAAAACCAGGAACGGTTATATTTGAATTTCAAATACAAGTCACATGCATTCCTACCTATAAATAGAGGACTTTCAACTCAGAAAAAGATGATGATTGATGAACTTTAAGAGAAAAATATAAGAGATAATTCTGAGCTGAAAAAGCACCCTGCTGAACCTACTGAGCTTAACCTTACTGATCCAGAGAAAATCTTCAAGTGTATTATGTATTCAAGCTACATCAAGTTTACACACTTGAAGACTGCAAGCTGCTGATTATATCATCCTAGTAAAGCTGCTGCAACTGAATCATTTACTTGATTCAATCTTTATCTTACAAAGAACTTGCTGAAGACAGTGAAGCATCTGTTGGGTGTGAAAGACTGTTGTTTGTGGTGGAGCTGGTGAAGAGGAAATCCTACCATTCAAGGACCAGTGGAAGACTTTGAAGCAGCAATCCTACCTGTTCCTAGTTTTCAGTTTGTGAAGCCATAGTCATTGGTGAAGGACAAGAAATCTTAGGAATCTTTGCAACAGATACATCAAAGATCTCTAGTGAATTACCTCCAACATCACAGGAGAAGAGTGGACTGACAGGATTACACCACCTGGAACCACTATAAAATCTGCCTACTTACTTTCTGCACTTACATTCTGCATTTAGTTTATTATACACACCAAGCCACTGAATCTAGCAACTGAAATCACACACTCACACTACTGAGTATCCAATACTTAGTATCATATTGAACAACAAGTAATAAGGCTTAATTTTTGATACAAATCCGCTGCACAAATTCAGTAAACTCAACCATCAGTAGACTACTATGTATCAACAGGCTACTGAGGTATCAGCAGACTACTGAAGTATCAGCAGGCTGCTGAAGTTGCTGAGTTTGTTAACTCCAAAAAGTTTTAAGTATTAAGTTTATTCACCCCCCCTCTAAACTTAACCAAAGCCTTTTCAAGGGACCAACAATTGGTATCGGAGCAGTGCTTCTGTTCGAAGTAATCCTACTTGTTGTACTTAAGAAAATACTTTGAAACTTTTTTGAAATCACTGATTTTCAAAGACTTGCATCATGGATAACAACCAGTATGCTAGAACTATGCTGATGTGTTCTCTAGATAGATTTGATGAATATAAACGTCGAATGCATGCTTACCTTGCTGCAACTCATGATGAAATGATGGATGTGCTGACAGATGGACCACTGGAGATTGTCAAAGCTGTAACAGTGGGAGATGAGACTCAGTACATTCCAAAACCAAAAAGAGAATGGAATGCTGAAGATTGGAAGAGAGCAAACCTCAACAATATTGCTTTTGATATCATCTATAGAACCTTGGATAGCAATATGTACATGAAGGTTAAAGACTGCAAAACAGCTAAAGAACTTTGGGACAAAATACAGTTGATCTGTGAAGGCACTGATGAAATCAAGAAGAATAAAATCAGTGTGGCAAAGAAGAAGTTCCAAAAGTTTGAAATGAAACCCAATGAAACAATTCAACAAATGGAATCTAGGTTCAATGCAATTCTAGATGAACTCACCCTGCTGAGTGTCATTTACCCAAAAGAAGAAATCAACACAAAAATCTTGGAAGCTTTGCTCGCTCGATGAATGGAAGATGAAGGTGACAAACCATAGAAGAAATGAGAAGACGAAGATTTGCATGAAGAAGATACATTCAAGTTGTTCTCGGATCTCAAGGCATATGAATTCAAAAAGAAGTTGTCACCTACCACCGAAAAGGAAGAGCCAAAAACCACAAGATCGGTCGCTTCACATCAAGAAGAAGGATCAGAAGCTCAAGATGAATTACTGGATGAAATGCAAGAACAAATAGCATTGCTGAGCAAGAAGATCAGGATGATGAAAGGTGGGAAAAGCTCACCTAGGAATTTCACAAAGAAATTTACTGAAAAGAAAAAGGAAGAAACAAAGAAAGACAATGATTTCTTGTGTTTCAATTGCAAGAAACCAGAACACTTCAGACCTGACAGTCCTGAATTAAAATAGAAAAAGGAACCAGATTATCTTTGCTTTAAATGCAAGAAGCCTGGACATTTCAGACCAGATTGTCCAGATCTCTAAAAGAACAAGAGTCAACAAAGAAGACATGGCAAGAAGGCTATGGTTGCTGAAGATGAATCTGGTTATGAAGTGGAATCTGAAAAGGGAAATGAATCAGATGACACAGCATTGGTTGCTGATATGGAAGACTATGCATTAATGGCAAATATGGATGAAACATAGGAGGTATACAATACTGTATCAATTAACACTCCTGCTGAAAGTGATTGTGAATCAACCTGTGGTTCAAACCCTAGAAACTCTTACAATGAAGAAGCTTTGGATGCCATCCTTAATCAACTAAGGAAAATACAATCTGGTTATGAGATTGTGAAGGCTGAAAAAGAAGCCCTTCAAGTAGAAGTTGAAAGATTAAATGCCGAATTAAGGGTTCTCAAAGGTAAGGAAAAAGATGTTAGACAAAATCAGTATAAGCCTGCTGAACATCCAGTAGGCTCTGAATCTGCTGATCCATCTTGTTCCTCTACTGCATACAAATCTGGAAAGCCTTATGGTGATAGAACAGGGCTTGGATTTGGGACTCAACAATCCAAAAAGAGTGAATCCAGTAAGGCTACTGAACCTAGTGCCAGAATTGGTCATAAGTTTGTACCTGCACAAGATCCAACTCCCAGTAAGGTTGCTGAGGCAGTAAAACCTACCGAGAATGCTTCAAGGAAGCAAAATCAGAAGTCAAAGAAGTCAACAGCTCCTAATAAAAGGAACAAATTCAAAAATAGGACTGCTATGCCTTCTAAACCGGCTGATAGCAGACCTGCTACCAAGTCTGTTGGACCACAGATGGGTAAGAAGCAGAAATATTCCAAGGATAAGAATCCTAAACCCAAAAATGTTAATCATTCAAGGGATACTTATCTCAGGGGGAAAGGTAGACTGTTCCCTACTGATGATGATTGGAATATTCTTGTATCTAATGCTAGAAACAATAAGAATAACCATGCTGCTAGGGTAAAACCTAAGCAGTGGAATCAGCAGAGGACTTACACAAGACCTCAGCAGACTCCACACTACAGGGCTGTTCCTAACAGACAAAAAACTAATGGTTATGCTAATGCTTCTAACAACAAAAGTCACTTCAAACAGCATTATAAACCAAAAGGCCAGAAAACATATATGAATCCTACACAATCTACTGTTAGAACATATGGATGTGTGGAATACATGTATGAACCAAAGTATGACACTTTTGGGAGAAGACCTTATGGAAACATCCCAGGGGTCATGCTTACCACTGACCATTATGGACCCAAATAGGTTTGGGTACCTAAAATGTATTAACTTTGTTTTGTAGGGTGTCTGGTACTTTGACAGTGGATGTTCCAGACATATGACAAAGAATAAGCACTGTTTGACAGGATACATAGCAAAAGATGGTCCAAAGGTGAATTTTGGCAACAAGAATACACCAGGATACATAAGAGGATATGGCACACTTGTGAGGAATGGACTTACAATCAAGAATGTTGCTTATGTGGAAGGACTGGACTACAACTTGCTGAGCACTGGACAATTCTGTGACATGGGATACAAGGTCAGTTTTGACAAGAACAACTGTATTGTCATTAGTGAAGGAGGTGATCAAGTTGTATTAGCTGGTAGAAGACAACAAAACATGTATGTTGTGGATTGGTCTACTGCAGTTCCAGAAACCTGCCTGATTGTGCATACTAAATCAGAACTCATTTGGTTATGGCACAAGTAGTTGAATCATCTAAATTTTGATGACATCAATCAATTGGTAAAGAAAAAACTGGTGATTGGTTTACCTGAGATCACATTCAAGAAAGATACTATATATGATGCATGTCAGCAAGGTAAACAGGCCAAATCAAGCATCAAGTCAAAAACAAAGCTATCAACTAAGAGAGTGCTGGAACTAACGCAAATGGATTTATTTGGACCTGTCACTCCAACTAGTATAACTGGAAGAAGTACACTTTAGTTGTTGTGGATGATTATTCAAGGTACACTTGGGTGGTTTTTATGAACGAGAAAAGTGAAACACTCAAGATGATGCATGATCTTTTGAAGAGATTACAAAATGAGAAAAGTTTGACAGTATTAAAGATAAGATCAGACAAGGGTACTGAGTTTCTCAATAAAGTTATAAGAGAATACTGTGAACAGAATGGTGTACTGCACACTAACTTGCGTCGTCGGTACACCTCGAAGAATGGGGTTCTTTGAAATAAGAAACAAAACTTTAAAGGAAGCAGGAAGGACAATGATTTGTGAAGCATTGCTGCCTAAAAGGTATTGGGCTGAAGTAGTTAATACAGCATGATATACACAAAACAGAACCTTAGTGAACAAGAAGCTGCTGAAGACACCTTATGAGATTTGGAATGGAAGGAAACCTAATATATCCTATTTCCATCCATTTGGAAGTAAATGTTTTATCTTAAATCATAAGGAGCATTTGAAGACATTCCAACCTAAATCAGATGAAGGAATTTTCTTGGGATACTCTTCAGTCAGCAAGGCATTCAGGGTACTGAACAAAAGGTCACTAAAACATGAAGAAACTATCCATGTTGTGTTTGATGAACCTAAGTTCACTGGATTGAAAGATGAAGTTTGTGAACCTGCTGAGAATCTACAAGTCACTGATCCAGATTGTGTTGAAGTCTTGAAGAGGGTTAATGACTTAAAAGTTTCTGATATTGCCCCTGCTGAACACCCTGCTGGTGACACTACTAATGCAACAACTGAAGCAGTTCAAGGATCTGCTGAACCCCCTATTGAAGTTACAGTAGACCCTACTGAAGATGAGGTTCCTGATAATCAATCTAACTAAAATCCACAATGGTTAAGGGATCACCCTGCTGAACAAATCATTGGCAACATTCAGCAATGTGTAAGGACTAGAAGACAACTAGAAGCTATGTTCACTTGTTTTCTATCTCAAGTTGAACCTAAAGTTGTTGAAGAAGCAATTTCAGATCCAGATTGGATAATTGCTATGCAAGAAGAATTAAATGAATTTGAAAGAAATCATGTTCGGACACTAGTTGAAAGACCTAGTCATGCAAATATCATTGGTACTAAATGGGTTTACAGAAACAAACTTGATGAATCTGGTACCATTGTGAGGAATAAGGCCAGACTAGTTGCAAAAGGCTATTCTCAAGCTGAAGGAATAGATTTTGATGAAACTTATGCACCTATTGCAAGATTGGAAGCTATCAGATTATTCCTAGCACATGTTGCATATAAGAATTTCAAGGTATATCAAATGGATGTCAAAAGTGCATTTTTGAATGGCATTTTAGAGGAGGAAGTGTATGTTCAGCAACCTCCTGGATTTGAAGTTAAAGATCAAGAAGACAAAGTGTATAAACTCAATAAAGCACTTTATGGCTTGAAACAAGCACCAAGAGCATGGTATGAGACTCTATCTCAATTCATGGTGGACAATGGTTTTACAAAAGGCACCATTGATAAGACTCTTTTCAGAATCAGTGAAGGTGGCAGCACCCTGCTGGGCCAGATTTATGTTGATGACATAATCTTTGGTTCCGAAAATGAATTGTTATGTGAAAAGTTTGCAAATCTAATGAAGAGCAAGTTCCAAATGAGTATGATGGGAGAAATGAACTACTTCTTGGGACTGCAAATCAAACAATTGAAAGATGGAATCTTCATTCATCAAACTAAGTACACTAAGGAGCTGCTGAAGAAGTTTGGCATGGAAAACAACACCAAGATATCAACTCCTATGAGTACAAACATCAGATTGGATGAAGATAAAGAAGGCAAAGATGTTGATCAGACCTTATACGAAGGATGATAGGCAATCTGATGTACCCTTATCGCAGCAGACCGATATATCCTTTGATGTGGGTGTTTGTGCAAGATTTCAATCTAAACCTAAAGAAAGTCACTTAGGTGCGAGTTAAGAGAGTTCTCAAGTATCTAAAGAGACTTTGGGAGTAGGGATATGGTACTCCAAGGATGGAAGCTTCAAAGTTATATCCTACTCGGATTCTGATTATGCTGGATGCAAGATTGATAGAAAAAGCACCTCAGGAACCTGTCGTTAATGGGAAATAGACTGGTTTCCTGGTTCAACAAGAAACAGAACTCTATATCAACCTCCACTGCTGAAGCAGAGTATATTGCTGCTGGAAGTTGTTGTGCACAAGTATTGTGGTTAAGACAACAGTTAAGGGATTATGGAATTGAAGAAAAGGAAATTCCAATCATGTGTGACAACACAAGTGCAATTGCAATCACTGAAAATCCTGTTTTTCACTCAAGAACCAAGCACATTGATGTAAGACATCACTTTATAAGAGATCATGTTGAAAAGAAAGATGTGGTGGTTCTATACATCCCTACTGAAGATCAACTTGCTGACATTTTCACTAAACCACTTGATAGTGAACGATTTGCCAAATTAAGGACTGAACTTGGAATTATTAGAGTTGACTGATAATCAGCAGTGCACTGGAATTCACCAAGGGGATCTTTGCTATGTTGGGTGAGCTCACTTAGCAGATTAGTCATTGGTATCAACAATTCCATGTACTTATGTTTTGACAATTGAGCAAATGAGGTTGCCAAGAGGATTGGTCTTTGTCATGTTGGGTGAGCTCACTTTACAGATCAGTCATTGGTATTAAACTTCATCTTGTATTATCAATTGAACAAAACAAGAAGAAAACAAGGATCATCAGAGTCACATTGTCAGCAGGCTGCTGAAGCATATTTATCAGCAGACTGCTGAGCCAACCCTGCTGAGGACAACCCTGCTGAATGGAACGTTTCACAGTCAAACTTTATTAAAGTCAAAGAGCAATTGGCGGGATATTTATTTTATCCTTTATGACCACGGTTACACGATCTATCGGTTACAATACGTTTTGGAAAGTAATGGGCCACGTGTGAAGCTAACATTCACTCAGATTAATCATGGTCAATGTGGATGTACGTGCACTGACAGTTACAACCACTCACTGTCTATTTATATAGGCCTATCACAGCAGATTCACTCTACTTACAAAATCTCAGACTTATACTCTCTGATTTTACACTGTGTGAACACAGATTTCCAAAAATTTCTTCTTCATCTTTTTCTTTTATCAATGGCGGAAAAGATTGATGTTCAAATCGAATCAAGCCAAAGTGTGAGAGGTTTTGTTGTTGATGCTAATAAAACAGAATTTGCTATCAACATTGGTCGAAGAATAAGAAGATATGCATGATTGGAGAATGTACTGAACATAAGATTGGAAACAATCTCATATACAAACGTTGTCAGTTCTTGGAAGAATATTCAGATAAATGAAGGAACTGAAGCATTCAAAACAATTGTGAATGCACAAGAAATAGAAGTTTCCATAAGTCTGCTGAGGGAAGTTTTTGGTTTTGAAGAAACAGTAGATGGTCCAACAAGTCCTGAGGCAATGGGATTGTCCAAGATGGAGTTTGTTGATAAAATCAATACAAATAAAGACACCAAATCAATTACTGGCATCAATTGTAGACACATTGGGAATGAGTACAACCTGTTGAGCAAACTCATTGCAAAGAATATTTTAGGGCTGGTTTGAAGTATGGATACTCTATCAAGACCCAAGATAGAGCTGATGATGATTATCTGCAGGAGTATGAAATTTGATTGGGCTGGTTACTTTATCCACTACATGAAGAAAGTAGCCAAGGAGGAAAGAGAAGGGAAAAGGAAATCAAAGGCCTTACCTTTAGGATCAATGGTTCAGACCCTGCTGAATCATTTGGAGATCCCTGATGTTGCACCTGAGAAGATCAATCAGTCCATATACAAGAAAGAGATTGATTATGCTATCCCTAGTCTAGATGATGAAGAAGGTGTTGTAGAGGCTACTGATAGTGATGATGATGGAGATGATGGTGATGCTGGTGGTGAGCAGATTAAGAAATCTGTTAAGTCTGCTGCACCAAAGAAGGCCACTGAGAAAAGAAAGGCTGCTGACACTAGAAAAATAACAGAAATCTTAAAGCCTAAAAGAACAAAGAAGCAAACAGCACAGACTGCTATGTCTGCTGAGGGTCCAGCTGAAGATGAGATTACTGACCCTGTTGTAGCTGCTAGAAAAACTGTTGTTGAGATTTTGAGGGAACAACAGAAATAAGACAGTAGAAAGAGGAAGTCTACTGTGATTGAAATTGATGATGAGCCACTTTCCAAGAGAAGGAAAGAGATTATCCACAAAAAGAAACATGGAAAGGGGAAAGAATTGAAAAACTTAGAGGCTCAAAGGGCACAAGAAGAAGGTGATGTAGAAGAAGAAGAAGAAGAGGCTATTGAGGCTGAGCCCTTAACTATTATCAAGCCTAATGAGGAAGCAGAGGTTGTTACTGAGCAACCTGCTGAAGAGTCACAGCAGACTACTGAGATTGAACCTGCTGTTGATATTGTTGAATCCCCACCTACTAAGGCTGCTGAGCCTACTGAAAGTGAACAGGTTGTTGCTGAGCAATCTGTTGAAGGAACACAGCTAGATCGCTCGCCCCAAAGACTGCTGAAGAATCTGTTGAAGAACCACAGCAAACCATTGAATCTACACCTGCTGTGGTGAGTGAAACATTGGTTCAAGACCCTGCAAATCCTGCAATAGTTCAGGGGGAAGAGCAGTCTACTGCTAACCCTGCTGATGAGCATATAAGTCAGGGGGAACCAAGTGTGGTACAGATGGAGGTAGTAGGAAGTAATATCCAACCTGAGCAACCTACTAGCCTTGAAGCATCTACAGAAGAAACATTGAATCTACTTGTTGAGACCTTTGGAGGTCAGCAAGGTACTGCAACTGCTCCCAGAGGATCATTCATGCCCTATGAAAAACATGAGAAGAAAAGGAAAGAAGGGTATGTTGATCCAAAGCTCCTGCTGGTGGCTGATTACTTCCAGTGGAAGTTTGGATTCTATAAGAAGCAAAAACCTGCTGCAGAACCTATGACAGACTTTGAAGAATGGGTTTTTGAGAAATTAGGAGTGGAGAGTCTACTGGATCTGATTGATACCTCTTTGTTACAATCAAGGCTGATGGATCTGTTTGATGATCAACAGAAAGAGGAGGGCATCAAGTTTAGGAATCCAAGAGGTGATGATGGTGATTCTTCATCATCTGATTCTGATGATAATCACCCCTCTGGTCCAGGAGAAGTCAGTGGAAGTGCCATGTTTAGTGAACCAAGAGTAGAGCAGGCTACTGATGCTGGACAGTCCACTGAGAGAGAGCAAATTGGACAGATGAATGAGGATGAGGACAATCTCACCATAGATGATATTGAGGCACAAATCAATGAGGGAATAGACGGTGGTGCAAACAGAATGGTTGGTGAGATTGATAATTTATTTGTGATTGAACCTACTGATCAACCTGAGGATCAGCAAGCTGAAGATTTGGATGATGAAAGAGTCACTGATTTTGCTGAGCCCAGTGTCAGGTCTGAGGGCTCCATTCAATATCAAAACTGGGTTGACACTGATGGCACCCTGACCAACACTGCAAATCTACTAAGAAGGACTGGTGATATGGGAGAATTTCAACAGGAAAACATGGACATATTCCCTGATCAAGTTGTTGTGGCATTCATTGCACCAGATCCAATAGTTGAAGAGGAGGTACAAGGTTGCTGGGCTACAAACAGCACCTGCACAAAGGTTGGAACAGGAGGTACAGGCTGCTGAGTCTCAAACAGCACCTAGACAAAGGTTGGAACAAACTTTGGGTTTGGAGGAAACCCCTGTTGTTGAAGAGGCTGTTGTAGTAGAGCCTATTGGAGTCAAGACCACTATAGGGAAAGATGGTCAGCAGACTGTTGTTAATGAGGAAGAGCAGCTGCTGGACTATGACTTTAGTGATGAGGAGTTCCAAATGCCTGAAGAAGAAGATGTTGCTATTGATCCCCCACAGGCATTTGTACCTATTTTTGAAGAACCAGCTCTTGATCCTATCCTAGAAGAATATCAAGGACCTAACCCTGCTGGATTAGATAGGAGTTGGGCAATGGTTGTGAGCAATCAGAGGCCACAATATAATGTTGAGGAACCTACTGATGGAGTTGCTGGAGAAATGACTGGTGGAGTGCCAGTAGAAGTGTTGAATGAGTTGAGAACTGTCAAGAATGACATGCAACAGTTAAGAACTCAACTGGATAGACAAGAACAAAGATTTGAAGAACTGATGAAGCTAGTGAATGACAACAGACAATCTACTAAAACAGTTGCTTCAAATTTCACATCTACTCAAAATGCTATTAATGATATGATGCTAGATGTGAGGGGAATCAAGGTAGCAAACACAGCAAAAGAAAAGTTTCTGAAAAATCAACTTGAAACCATCCACCAGAAACTTGACAAACTTGCTGAGGCACCTAAGCCTGCTGAGGCTGCCGGAACATCTCAACCTGCTGGATTGGATCCTAAGCTTACTGAAAGGATCAATCTATTGGAGCAGACTTTGCAATCAAGGATTACTGCAGTTGATACTAGAACTGATATTATGGAAGGACAACTGAGTAATCTGATTATCTCACTGGGGAGTGTTCATGGTCTACCGTCCCGGTTTGTTGATGATGTCACTAAGGGGGAAGAGGGCCAAAAAGAAAGTAGCAAAAGAGGCTGCAAGGATTTTTGCCAAGAAGAAATGGGAGAATGAGATAAATGCATTCAGGGAACCAGCACCTGGAAGAGTTCAACTTACTGATGATCTCCTTAAACAATACATGAATGAGTACTATAACAGAAGGAAACCTTATCATGACAAAGGATTTCATGAAGGTTTAAATTCATTCTTGGGATTGAAGTTTTAGGAAGCAAGGGTTAAAGCCTTAAGGGCAACTTACAGAGGTGGCAGAGGTGGAAGAGGTGGAAGAAGTGGCAGAGGTGATAGGACTTTGCCTATCACAAAAGCAAAGGACTCACTTGATGAATTCAAGGAACTGTACATGAAGTTTGGATTCAGAGTGAATAAAATCAATCTCCTCCTGCCTGAAGCATGGAAGTGGTGGAAAGAAGTAAATCCCTACATTGATTTCATATTGATTGAAAATGAATGGATGAGGGATGTGATAGAAGAAATCAGAGCCTACCAAGAACAACTGGAGAAGGCTAGACAGGAAAGAGAAAGAAGACAGTAGATCAGCATACTTATTATATTCTATCTTTGCTGCATCTAGACTGTAATAACTGTGAACAAATGTTTATAATGAGAATTGACTGAAAATTTGTTCTGTGTTTTGTTTTAATCTTTTTGCTTTGTTGTTAGGTGAGGGTAGTGGCATCATCACAAAAAAGGGGGAAATTGTTGGACTTATTTCTATGTTTTGATGATGAGTGCCAAACTAGCTGTTATAGTGCAAAGGCAAAAAGATGTCTAGATCAAATGTATAGGTTTATTAGAGTTTGATTTATGAATAGGTTTGATCAAACAAGCACTGTAAAGCTCAGCAGACTAGTCTAGGTCAGTAGGGTAGTTAGGTCAGTAGACTTTTCTGGAACCTGCTGAAGACTGAAGGCTGAGGGCTCAAACTCAGTTAATGAAGGCTAATGGATCAAACTTAGTAATTAAAGTCAAGGATATGGAATCAGAATTTAGGCAAGTCTGTGATGACCTAAACTGATTACATATACCTTGGGTTGAAGGTCTAAGTTCCATAAGTTGGATGATGTTTGGAACTTAGTTATAATTAAAAAGGTGTAATCTAACTTCACAAATAAAAGTTAGATAAAAGAAATCAGCTACATTGTATTTGACACACAGCAAGTTGCTGTTCAGCAGACTGATAGGTATTATAGCAGACTGATGAACCTGCTGATAATATACCTCGGTGTTGGAGGGATTTTGCATCATTAAACAAAAGAAAATTTATAAACCCTAACTACCATGCAAACCTAACTCCTAACCGGCCGAATACCGGGTAATTGATAGTAGAGCGAAGTGAGTAAGGGGTCGATCCACAGGGAATTGGGATGTTGAATCTAATTTCACTAATTCCTTTCAATTGTTACTTAGGAAAAACGAATAAACGAAAGAACAAATAAAATAAACGAAAGAGCATTAAAATAAATCTAACCTACGAAATAAAATAACACAACCTAAACTAAACTAAAGATACATGGGATCAAACAGTGCACAAACCAAGTGATTTCAATCCTAGTTCATCTCATGATTTTAATTCAAATTGTGGTTTCACCTTTACACGAGATACAAATCCCTAATTCCTTAGTGAATCTATTTCTCAAGCTATGAATCCCTAATTCCTTAGTGAATTCAATTATCGATCTCTCCTCTTCCGAATGTTGATATCAATATTCCATACAAAACGAAGGTGTAGATTCAGGTTAACTCTCGTATTTTAGAACCTAACAACCTAGATAATTAACCAATTAACTTGTCATCATTAATGATTAAAAATCCTATCTTTCTATGGTGATCTAGTCTACGCAACTTCCGTATGTTGTAAACATCAATAGCAAACGATCTCTCGATCTAATTCACATAATAGCATCATAATCATAGAACGATACAACATGAATTAAAAGATCACAAAAAAAACGAATAAGGACTCGAATAAATTAAATAAATAAACTCACGTAGTTTGGTACATGATTGAATCCATGAATCGAAAACGGAAGAAAACTACATCTAATCTAACCCCGGATCACCCGAGCACAAGGCTCGGGTGACCGGCCTTGGAGCCCCGTAAAGAAAAGCCGCCGCCGTGAAGTTGCCGCCGAATATTTTGTATGAATTATGGGATATTTAGGTTTACAAGCCGTCGCATATATATAGAGGAGTATGTCGGCTACTTCTAAATAATTGCGGCTGAAATTATCCTAATTAATTAGGGAATTGAAATATATGTCGGCTGTGGCAATGTGTAAGTCGGTTCTGCTGAGAGTCGACCTTGGACGCCAGTTTACATAGAGGCGGAACTCAAACTTCTAAAATTCATATCTTGAGTTGTAGACCTCCAAAAATTATGATCCGAATGTCATAAAAAATCTCTCGGAAAACTCTACAACTTTCATTAAGGACTCTTCTTCAGAAAACGCCTTTTTGATTAGCCCGTCGTATTACGAGTATATTTCGGGATTTTCCACTTACCCAAATTGATTACCCACTTGACCACCATTTGAGTTGTAGAAGTCCTATTGACGTAATTCAAAGTGCGTTGGAAATCTCTTTCAAAGATCTACAATTTTCATGAAGAAGTCCTCCCCGAAAATGCCTCTAAGCGGGTCAAATCTCCGTCGAAAATATGTAACGATTTAAGTACTTAGGAAAATTTGCTCCGTTGAACTCGTAAACTTGTGGCATCTTCTTCTAACCCTCTAAACACCTCTTTTAGACCGAAGATATGCATCTACAAGATATCCAAAATATTGCAAAGTGTAACAACATCCAAATAAACATAAAACCAACGATAAAAACACATAAATCGCCACTTTTGCAATTTATTATCTTTAAAACTCATTTGCTCAATATTTCAATATAAGGCTCGATTTCTATACAAATCATAAGAATATGGGGAAAATTGATATAAAATATATATATAAAAATCATACAATTTGACCCTAAACAACACCCCCACACTTAGCTTTTTGCTCGTCCCGAGCAAAACAAAACATAAACCAAGCTCGAGACAAATAAACACTTATGCAAATATAAAACATATTCAAGTAGTTTAGAGGTTCACCCAAGTGAGTGTGTGCATAGCCATAGTAAACTTCCACTAAATCCCCACTTTGAAAGTTATTCAAACCAAAACTAGCCAGGTTTCCCATTTAAGTTAGAAATATTCAAAAATTATAACAGGCACTTTACAAAACATACATATCCCAAAAAGAAATAGTAGAGAATATCTAAAACATTTCTGACAGACTCAGAGGATAATCCCTACAACATATCCTTCAGTTTATACTCGGGTATAAGATTAACGATAACTAAGTCCTTACTTATTCATAATAATATATTTCAATATTTTCACTTTTTTCACACTTTTCTAACACACATCGAATAAGCTTTTGCCCTCATAGCGAGAATAGGAAATTTCAAGATAATCCCCTACCTTACTCCAATCATAAGGCGGCTATAAACCGACCGTCGTGAGCTTTTGGTCATCATAGTGGAATAGGACATACGTGGTACACCCTACCTCACCCAAATCATAAACCAGCTTCCGACACACACAATTACAATTATGTTTACTTAGAGATTTCTGGCTGGCAGTGGAAAAGATTATTTTCTAGTAGCACAGACCACTAAGCATAACACCTCAAGTAAAAAATTTATTACTATTGCAAAGACTTAATCACGTTTCACTTATCACATTCAAACTTACAGATATTCACAGTATGTCATACTCTAACTCTAAATACAAACTACTAAACTTTTCAAGAATTGTACATAAGCAAAGAAACATGCTATAATCATCAAAAATCTCCAACTAAAATGGGGTAGGCTTTCAACATTTAGCTCATCATTTACTATGGCATGTGAAAAAGAGTGTCGGGTGAAACAACTAAAATTACTAAATATACAGAATATAGCAAAAATGATATAAACTCAAGCAAAGATATGCCTTTGTCTACTCGGGATATAACAAAATTTTTGAAAATTAAGCACTTTTCATAGAAATACTAAAAATATGAGCAAACGAAAGTAGACACATAAATCATCTATCCCTTCCCCCACACTTAGATTGCAACTTGTCCTCAAGTTATACAGAAATAATAAATTAGAGAACTTAGCCGATTGGATGCCGGCAATTACGGAGGAACCAACAAGAACCAGGATTGCTTGCATAGCTCGCAGATCGTGGAGCATCACAGGACAACTGAATACACCTTTAAAGTGCACAATAGCTATAGAAAGTATCCTGCAGACTTGATTAGTGCAAAAAGAGTCTACGGGGAAAAAGAAAAGATTACATATATAAAGCACATGGAAAAGGAGATATAGAGATATTTCAAATTAAGCTCAACTAAAGATTGAATACTATACATGAAATACTACAAAGTCGTAGGCTAGGTGCAACTATATGAAAATATACTACAATGCAATCTACATGATATGCAATCCTAAAAATAAAATAAATAAAAAAATAAATTCTGACAGGCTCAGGCTGAGCAAGTTGACCCCCGACAACTCTACAAAGTTGACTACGGCCTATGCAGAAACTAAAATAAAAACGAGGTAGTATTACGGAAACCGACAGTTAACTACACTCAAGAAAAATAAAAGAAAAATAGAAAAACAATGCAACTAGATGACATGCAACTAAATGATATGCAAAAATAAAAGAAAATAAAAGAAAGAAAACTAGCCCACTCATTTGCAACATGACATGCATATCATAAACGTCTCTACCGATAATGACAAAGTTACGATAAACGACAAGATTGTTCATTACATGCGGTGTAGACGCGCTTTAAGACTCGTCAAAGGTGATAGCATTATGGAAAACCAACAGTTAGCTACACTAAACAGATATAACTCATAAGGTTTCCATCGTAGCAACGGAAAACCGACAGTTACTACCCAAATGAGTTATAAAAATAACAAGGAAGCACATAAGTCTCAAAGCTCACAAGATTCATCACAGCGGTATGTAGCATACGGAAACCGACATTAGCTACTAATTAACAAGAAGACCAGTTATAGCATACGAGAACCGACAGTAACTATAACTTGCATAGATGAATCATGTATAAGGAATAAGATCATTTACTTAGCATGAATTCATAGATGGAAAGGTATAACATTCATATTCAGGACATCTATGTAAAAAAATAAATAGGCCACAGATGCTCGAATGTAAGCAATCCATACTAAATAAAAGCATTAGGAATGAGATCAAGAAAAAAAAAATCAGAACCTGGACTGGCGTTCATTAACTCAAACGAACTTTCACCTTAAAGCACAGCACTGGACGAACGTTCAACCCTTTCAGAAGCTCGTCTGCCATGAAGACAGACCGGACGAACGTTCAGAATACCGGACGGCCGTTCACTTGGTGATTTCTCCCTCGGACGGTCGTCCAACAAAATAGACGCTCGTCTGGATCCCGAAATCGAGCGAGTCGAAACTTCGGGACGGACGAGCGTCCTAAAACCCGGACGTGCGTTCACCGCAACTTATGAAGCCGGACGGGCGTTCACTTACTTGAACGCTCGTCCATACAACGAATTTGCACAGACAATGCAGGAGAGACACAGAAACCCTAAATCTCATAAGCACAACACAGCACAGAGCACAGACAACAGCCACAGATAAATTTTAGCACAGGGGTTAGACTAGGTAACAACTAAACACAAACTTCACGTAAAACGATTGAGTAAAAAAACTTTTGCACATTCTTAACCCTACGGTCATCGAAACACGGCAAAATAAAAACTCTCAATCTATTCGACGCTACTTTTATTGAAAACGAAAATAAACGTAACAAAATCGAGAAATTAACAAAACCAGATTCAACATGACACCGATTCCCCGGCAACGGCGCCACTTTTGTTGGAGGGATTTTGCATCATTAAACAAAAGAAAATTTATAAACCCTAACTACCATGCAAAACTAACTCCTAACCGGCCGAATACCGGGTAATTGATAGTAGAGCGAAGTGAGTAAGGGGTCGATCCACAGGGAATTGGGATGTTGAATCTAATTTCACTAATTCCTTTCAATTGTTACTTAGGAAAAACGAATAAACGAAAGAACAAATAAAATAAACGAAAGAGCAATTAAAATAAATCTAACCTACGAAATAAAATAACACAACCTAAACTAAACTAAAGATACATGGGATCAAACGATTGCACAAACCAAGTGATTTCAATCCTAGTTCATCTCATGATTTTAATTCAAATTGTGGTTTCACCTTTACACGAGATACAAATCCCTAATTCCTTAGTGAATCTATTTCTCAAGCTATGAATCCCTAATTCCTTAGTGAATTCAATTATCGATCTCTCCTCTTCCGAATGTTGAGATCAATATTCCATACAAAACGAAGGTGTAGATTCAGGTTAACTCTCGTATTTTAGAACCTAACAACCTAGATAATTAACCAATTAACTTGTCATCATTAATGATTAAAAATCCTATCTTTCTATGGTGATCTAGTCTACGCAACTTCCGTATGTTGTAAACATCAATAGCAAACTGATCTCTCGATCTAATTCACATAATAGCATCATAATCATAGAACGATACAACATGAATTAAAAGATCACAAAAAAAACGAATAAGGACTGAATAAATTAAATAAATAAACTCACGTAGTTTGGTACATGATTGAATCCATGAATCGAAAACGGAAGAAAACTACATCTAATCTAACCCCGGATCACCCGAGCACAAGGCTCGGGTGACCGGCCTTGGAGCCTCCCGAGAAGATCTTTGCTTCTTTGTGAAGTTGCCGCTGAATATTTTGTATGAATTATGGGATATTTAGGTTTACAAGCTGCTGCATATATATAGAGGAGTATGTCGGCTACTTCTAAATAATTGCGGCTGAAATTATCCTAATTAATTAGGGAATTGAAATATATGTCGGCTGTGGCAATGTGTAAGTCGGTTCTGCTGAGAGTCGACCTTGGACGCCAGTTTACATAGAGGCGGAACTCAAACTTCTAAAATTCATATCTTGAGTTGTAGACCTCCAAAAATTATGATCCGAATGTCATAAAAAATCTCTCGGAAAACTCTACAACTTTCATTAAGGACTCTTCTTCAGAAAACGCCTTTTTGATTAGCCCGTCGTATTACGAGTATATTTCGGGATTTTCCACTTACCCAAATTGATTACCCACTTGACCACCATTTGAGTTGTAGAAGTCCTATTGACGTAATTCAAAGTGCGTTGGAAAGCTCTTTCAAAGATCTACAATTTTCATGAAGAAGTCCTCCCCTGAAAATGCCTCTAAGCAGGGTCAAATCTCCGTCGAAAATATGTAACGATTTAAGTACTTAGGAAAATTTGCTCCGTTGAACTCGTAAACTTGTGGCATCTTCTTCTAACCCTCTAAACACCTCTTTTAGACCGAAGATATGCATCTACAAGATATCCAAAATATTGCAAAGTGTAACAACATCCAAATAAACATAAAACCAACGATAAAAACACATAAATCAGCCACTTTTGCAATTTATTATCTTTAAAACTCATTTGCTCAATATTTCAATATAATGCTCGATTTCTATACAAATCATAAGAATATGGGGAAAATTGATATAAAATATATATATAAAAATCATACAATTTGACCCTAAACACTCGGTTAATTCAAGATTACATTGGAAGATTACATGGATAAGGACAACCAACTACCTCTGATTTATCAAACAAAGAACGTTCGGATGATTCAGAACTTTATCCAATGGTTATAAGTCAAAGGGTGGACAGACCTGCCTGTCAAAAAGGAATTCGACAGTGTCAGTCCTATGAATAGTGACCAGAAAGCAAGTCAAATGGGACAAAAACCAGGAACGGTTATATTTGAATTTCAAATACAAGTCACATACATTCCTACCTATAAATAGAGGACTATCAACTCAGAAAAAGATGATGATTGATGAACTTTAAGAGAAAAATATAAGAAATAATTCTGAGCTGAAAAAGCACCCTGCTGAACCTACTGAGCTTAACCTTACTGATCCTGAGAAAATCTTCAAGTGTATTATGTATTCAAGCTACATCAAGTTTACACACTTGAAGACTGCAAGCTGCTGATTATATCATCCTAGTAAAGCTGCTACAACTGAATCATTTACTTGATTCAATCTTTATCTTACAAAGAACCTGCTGAAGATAGTAAAGCATCTGTTGGGTGTGAAAGACTGTTGTTTGTGGTGGAGTTGGTGAAGAGGCAATCCTACCCTTCAAGGACCAGTGGAAGACTTTGGAGCAAAGCAATCCTACTGTTCCTAGTTTTCGGTTGTGAAGCCATAGTCATTGGTGAAGGACAAGCAATCTTAGGAATCTTTGTAACGGATACGTCAAAGATCTCTAGTGAATTACCTCCAACATCACGGGAGAAGAGTGGGTGACGGGATTACACCACTCGGAACCACTATAAAACAACAAGATGGATACGTAGGCCGCTTGAGAGACAACATCTCAAGTGCAGTCGAAATCACCCTCAAACAAATCCCCTCACTTTTCTCTTCATATTCTGAGAGTTTCTCCAAACTATCACCAAGAGTAAGAACCCTAAAGTAGAAGAAGACAATTTTTGTATCGTCAATTGGCGCTAGAATGAGGGCCTTTTGCTAGTGGATAATTGGTCTGCGAAACCTGCTTGAAGATGAAGATCGTGAACACTATCTCCGGAGAAGTATGACGGCCATGCCTTAACACGAAAAGGTGATCAATACTCGGGAATCCCAATACCTTGGAAAAAGTGAAGATTTCTCGAGGGGGTGGCTTATTTCTTCACAGATCCCATTTCTATGGAAACCAACAATAGTGGTCTTGTGATCGAAGCCATGGTGGAACGAAATCTGATAAGGCGTATTTGTATTGACACCGAAAGTGCGGTTAGTATCATGTACCACTTTACCTTACTTATAATGCGTTTGTATAGCTTTGAATTAACCCCAGCAGCTACCCCCTTGTTCGGCTTTTCCGAGTCACCTGTGTATCCTCGAGGGTACCATCGTCCTCTCGACCACGTTCGTCCGGCCCCCTCTAGGCCGAACTCTTCCGTCGAGTATGTAGTGGTTAAGGCTCCGTCCCCTTATAATAAAGTGTTAGGCGCCCTCCGTTGATCGGCTTACAAACCGTTGTGTGACTTGCCCAAAATAGCCTAAGGGTTTTAGCGGGTGGGAACCCCGTGGAGATTATAGGATAAATGAGCCAGGTGAGAATCTGCGTTAATTCTGAAATAGGCGGGGACATCAGAGCTGCCCCGTTCCCATTGAAGAACTACTGCCCAAACGTGAGGAAACCTGGTCCTCGGATGACAAAACAGAAGCAGTTTGTCTGTGGAAGGCCGAGACGATCGGACCATCGAGGTAGGAGTATGGATTACCAACTGCACAAGGAACAACTAATAGCCTTACTAAAGGAATTTAAGGATGTGTTCGCTTGGACGACAGAGGAGATGCTAGGATTATCCCCAAATCTGGCCATGCATCAGATAAATGCCGACCCGACTCGGAAGCCTATCCGACAGAAAAAGAGACACTTCACTCAAGAACGGATAGACGCCGTGTAAAAGAAAGTGACTAAGCTACATCAAGCCAACATCATTCGGGAAGGGAGTTACCCCGAATGGCTGGCAAACCCCGTCCTGTAAAGAAATCAGATGGCGCTGGAGGATGTGTGTAGAATTTACCGACCTCAATCAAGCTTGCCCAAAGGATTGTTATCCCCTACCCCACATAGATCGAATGGTGGATTCGACCATAGGCTTTGGAATATTCGGTTTTCTGGATGCTTACAGAGGGTACCATCAGATCGTCATGGATCCCCGCGAGCTGAAAAAACCTCATTCATCACCGAGTTTGGCACATATTGTTACAAGACCATGCCATTCGGCCTCAAAAATGCTGGAGCGACCTATCAAAGGGCCGTCAATAAAATATTTAAGGATCAGATAAGGAAGTGTATGGAAGTATACGTGGATGACCTGTTGATCAAAAGCAAGTCCCTGGAGCAATACTTGGCAGACGTAAGAGAGGTTTTCAAAGTACTCAAAGCCTCGAAAATGAAGCTTAATCCCAAAAAATGTACGTTCGGGGTTCGGACCGGAAAGTTCTTAGGTTATATGATATCACAAGAAGGTATCAGAGCCAACCCCGACAAAGTAGATGCATTAAGGACTATGCCGACACCAAGAATCCTCAAAGAAGTACGTTAGCAAAGAGAAGATGGTTCGGGTTCCCGGCCACCAACAATGAAGCCAAATATGAAGCTCTGATTACCGGACTCAATTTAGCAGCTAAATTGGGAGCAAGGAACTTACAAGTATATAGCGATTCCCAATTAATAGTCAATCATGTGAAGGGAGAGTATGAGGCCAAGGAAGAGCCTATGAAAAAATACTTAGCCATAGCCAATGCCCGACTTAAAGCTTGGCACCGTCCTTATCGAGCAAGTTCCCTGATCTCAGAACCGGCGGGCCGACGCCCTTTCCAAGTTAGCATCTAACTTTACACCTAGCAAAAAGGTACTGGTTGAATTACTGCAGGAAAGAAGTTGCGGCGCCTAAGGAATCCAGCCCATCACTCAGAAGGATACCTAGATGGACCCCATAGTATCCTACCTCCGTGATGAAATATTACCGGAAGACAAAACTTTAGCAAGAAGGATGAAATTTTGAGCCGCACGATACTCGCTTTTCGACAATATACTCTATAGGAAATCCTTCATAGCACATTGGCCTAGATGCGCAACATAAGAGGAAGGGAACTATCTACTACTTGAAATTCATTTAGGGATTTGTGGAAACCATCCGGGGGCTCGAATGTTAGCACGCAAATGCAGACTATCCGGCTACTTTTCGCCGACCATGCAACGAGATGCCGAAGACCTCGTCCGTGGATGTAAATCATGCTAAGTACATAGCAACATATCTCATCTAGAGTCACAACAAATGACACCCCTGGTCGTGTCCTGGCCATTCGACCAAAGGGGGGTCGACCTGGTCGGACCCCTACCCCGGGCACCGGGCATTTTCCGATTCCTTGTTGTAGCCGTAGACTACTTCACTAAGTGGGTGGAAGCTGAACCCCTCACCACAATCACCGTGAAGGTTATTCAGAAATTTATCTGGAAGAACGTTGTCTGTAGATATGGAATTCCAAAGGCTTTGATATCAGACAATGGAACACAGTTCGAAGATAAAGGTGTCCGATCCTGGTGCGCAGATTTAGGAATTTCTCAACATTTTACCTCTATGGGCTATCCACAAGATAATGGGCAGGTCAAACAAACAAATCGACAGATCAAAGTCAGCCTAAAGAAAAGGCTTGAAGAGGAAGGAGAGAGTTGGGTAAAGCATCTGCCGAACATTCTGTGGGCATACCGAACGACCCCGAACTCAGCTACAGGAGAAACACCTTTCTCCCTGACTTATGGAAGTGAGTCCGTCATACCTGCCGAGATCGGACTGCCTTCACCAAGGCTCGAGCGTCATGAAAAAATGGATATGGAAGCAGAACTCACACATGCCAAGGACGACCTAGAGGAAAACAGGGAAATAGCATTCATCCGAGAGGCAAGATACAAACAAAGAATCTCTAAATACTACGACATCAAGGTGAAGCACTCATACTTCCGGGAGGGAGATCTGGTCCTCTGGAAGAACGAAGTTAGCAAACAAGGTCCTGAAGGCAAGCATGACCCGAACTGGGATGGACCATACAAAGTGGTAAAAGAACATGGAAAATGTGCTTATCAGTTAGCATACTCTCGGGGAAAACCATCCCCAGGAGCTGGCACGCCAACAACCTACGAAGGTTCTATCCATGAAAAGTGCCCTACGATCGGCTTACACCTAGTTGTTATTTACGTTCTGTTATTCTTGAATAAAATTGCTGTTATCATTTTTGTGATCTTTTTTTTGGGCAAGCCGCCAGTCCGATCTGGCCTCGTCCATCGAAAAGTTAGCACCAGCCTGACACGACCCATTCTGCATTTTAGGCAAGTCGTCAGTCTGGTCTGGCCTTGCTCGTTGAGAAGTCAGCACTAGCCTGGCCCTGCTCGCCCGCCTTTTTTAGGCAAGTCGTCAGTCCGAACTGACCTTGCCCATACTATTTCAACACAAACCGATTGCGCAATCCATTTCAAACCACACTAGTACGCCATCCCTAAATGATCATAGGCATGCCATACTTGGGGGCTACCATATTACCATACAAACAAAAGCAAAGCAACTAAAACAATTAAACCAAAATTTTTCATTAAAAACTTGACAATCATAATTACAAAATCTATGATCAATAGTTAGTAGCTATTCTCATAAAGGGTACTTCACTTCAAGATCCACCTCTGCTTGAAACTCTTTTACCCGAATGGAGTATTCTGATTCGGCGTTAGAAGCATACAGGAAGGGGTGAGCCAAACTGTCGATTGTAAGGTCCGGGTGATGGGCCAAAAAATCGCCTACTCCCTGCGTATAACTAGCCCTCACGACAGGACTCAACAACCGCTCCAAAGACTCGACCAGGCGAGGAGAAGATTTATATTTGCCAACAGCTTGGTCGGAAGCCTCCTGGAGATGACCAGGGAAAGCTCGAACAGTTGCTTCGGCGGACGAAAGCTCTCTCCGAAGTCTTGAAACATGACCCCCTTGCTCGGCTTCTCTCTCTAAGTGTTCGTTCATAAACTCTTGAAGATGAACTTCGTACTCGGACCTTAAATTCTTGGTCGGCTCCACTTGTACCCGCAAGCGCTCTTCAAGTTCTTTTTTTTCGGTCATCTTTTGACTTCAGATCAAGAGTTCTCTTCTGCTGATCGGCAGCCGAGCGCGCTAGCCGACAGAAGATCTCCTCACCTACAATTGACCCCTGAAAAAGTGCAACATATAGTCAAGCTGAATCAAACAAGGTAGGTACTAGATGTGCGACAAGATAAAATTACCCGTCTCTTGGCCGCGAAGTCCGCTCCGGTCAGTTCCATCAGGGACATCTGAGAAAAATCTTGTGTCTCGTCGGCCGCCGGAGGCGAGGCAGAAAGATCAGCCCCGACCTCTTCGTGACGAACTCCAGATCCATCATCACCACAATCTTCCGAGCCCGACCCTGTGACCGCTCGGCATCTCGTTTTCCTTCTCTCCTCTGAACACACATCTTCCGACCTAGAATGAGAGGATCAGCGTACTAGAGGAGTCTCAGGATACTCCTCTTCATCTTCGTCCTCCTCCCTATCGTCCACCAGCATGGTAGAAATATCCACATTCCTTGGAGAATGAGGAAGGTCTTTCATCACGTCATCCTCTAGCTCAGCCAATAGGTTAGCCACGTGGGGTCCAACGAGCGACCCTGCTACCCTTGTAGCCAAACGTCGACCTCAAGGAGCGGGAGTCTCAATCATCCTGGTGGGTGAAGGCCCTGCCTCTACCCTAGGATCAGGGGCTAGGAGACCGGCCAAAGTCCACACTATAAGAAATAAAACAATTTACCCACCATCATCATACAGCGTACGGAATAGAAACAGACCTTACCCAATTCACGGCAAACATCGTCCAGAGGATGATAAGGATCAGGCCCTGCGTCGTCCAGCCGTGCCGCGGCGATCAGCTCGGACGTCAGCTCGCGTAATCTTAGAACAACCCCTGCATTCCCAATGCCATCCACCTTAGTAGAGTCCGGAAGCCATGGGCACTCGTCCTTTTGTAAGGTGCTTGTGTTCCAATGCCCTAGCTTAGAATCCCCACGATCTTGAATAAAAAATAAGCGCCCTTGCCACGTGCTACACTTAGGGCCCTCGAGCATCAGTTCCGGAACCCCCGATCAGCGAGAGAAGTGGTACCATCCTCTCAGTCCTAGACTTGGGATAGGCGATAGAAAGATCGGAAAAGGCCCACAGAGAACTGCACCTCGACTACACGGCAGAGTAAAACAAAGCCTATTACGGTCTTAGCTCCTGAATGAGCTAACTGAGCTACGCCTAATCCGTAGTGCCGCAGGACTGCCACCAATGCAGGACATAACGGCAGCCTCAAACCCGCTTTCAACTGGGCCTCGTAAACAGTGAAGTATCCCTCCGGGGGACGTGAGTCAAAGGGACGAGGCTCCGTAGGAAGCATAGGGGAGAATTCTTCACAGTTTATCATGTACTCCTGATAGATGTACTCCACACTGCTTTGCGCAAACACTGAGGACAGCCCATGACTCCCCATAATGTCCTGGGTAGCCTTTTGAATCTTGTACCTGAAGGGAGGGTCGAAGGTATCTGACGGCGGCGCCGACAAAGAAGTAATGGATAGTGGTTGGGGAGGAACCCAAGGAATCTCTTCAAGAACAACAGGCCTGGTCCAGGACTCTCTGATTACTACTTCTATCCTAGGATTAAGTGGCTCCCCCTCAGATAAATCAGATATATGGGACAGGCGTTGAGAGGGAAAGAGAAGGACGTGATGAGGGTACTAACCAAGTGATAACAAGGGAACGAAACTATGAGTGAAATGACATTTATTAGATCTAGGGTGTAACCCCCCGCTTACCTCGAAAAATGGCCTTAATTTACACTAAGTAGGCAACGACGCCTCGTTTCCCGAAATAACTATAACTGAGTCATAACTAGCCTCTCCATCTGGCAACCCTCCAACCTAGTTTCAAAACATACATTCTAGAGCATCCGTGCCGAACCATCACCTTGGTAGATCCGAACTGACCAACCCATGGCCGGCTGGATCTAGGGGGATTATGATGCTGCCAGAAAATGGGCTTACCCACGTGGCACCTCCTTGGTGGCTCAGCACTTGACGAAGAGAGAGAAACCGTACTTGACTTCTTAGTGATGGACCCGGAGGGATCGGCTGCCAGCTTCATAACCTCCAAGCCTAGGGCTCGGGGTCCGTCCTCGCATGTCCGACCCGCAAGTAGATCGGACATCCTCATCCTCTAATGAATCTGGGGCCTTGGACCGAACCTCGGATGATCGGACATTCTGAATAAGCTAACGTGTACGACTTCGTAGTGATGGGACTCCGGCCATCGTTCCCGACCTCTATAAGTCGGCCCTAACTATCTGGCTCGGTCCGACGTGAACTCATCCTTTACCTTATTCTTCACGCGTGTAATGATCAGATAACCACAAGAGAATCTTAAGCCATAAAGGCTCCAATCCTTTTCACTTAACGCGAATATAATCTCCTAAAATCAAGGAGATTTACAAAACATAATTTGTTCCTTAGGGAACACGTTGATCATAGACAAGCCACACACAAACCCTAGGGCATAACCCCCTCTATATAAATTATCCCTAAGTAAGTACGAAGACTTGATTCCAATTCAACAGTTGGATACGTAGGTAGCTTGAGAGACAACATCTCAAGTGCAGTCTAAATCACCCCAAACAAATCCCCTCACTTTGCTCTTCATATTCTGAGAGTTTCTCCAAACTATCACCAAGAGTAAGAACACTAAAGTAGATGAAGATGATTTTTGTATGGTCATACTTATATAAACTATTACGTTCAACGATCAATAATCCACTCTTCCACTTGAAAATTATGCAAGAGGCATGGTAATATTTGTTTATCAAGTATACATGACTATTCTTTTTTTTCAAGAAGCCCTTGCTCCCATAGCAGTAAGACGGCTCCTTCACAAAATCAATAATGTTCTCAAGTAATCTCAATATATCTTAAACCAAAACCACACATATGAAACAAACTCCCCTTCGTTTTTTTTTTGTTTTGTTTTGTTTTGGATAATGATTATAAAGGACAATAGTAAAAGAGAAATTGTCATAATGGATATAGGTAGTGAAAAATGATGAGGAAAAAAAAACAAACGACATATAGAAAGGACGAAATTACCCTTGCAACATTTAACGACTTTAATTCCATTATCAAACAAATCCACTACAACAAATCCACTCAAACTTTTTTTTACAGAAACAGATGCACACACACTTTTGTACCCAATGAGATTTGAACCAATTCACTAAAACTTTTTAATGTCAAACAATGGGATTTTTTCAATATACCACCCATTCTGTGTGTTATTTGTCAATATACCACTTTAAGCCAATTTTGGTTCACAATTTTCTTTCATATCCGGGGATTTTTTTTCATGAATGTGCACGATCTTAAGGTTCACAAATCCTCTATTGGGGTTCCCCTTCCCAATTACGGTTTAGAAGGCTGCCAGAAACAATGGAAACGTGAAAAACTGAGTGGTATTTTGACAAATAGAGTGGTAGTCCCACAATTACCATTCAACAAAAGTGGTATTTCGACAAGGTTCCTGTCAAACAATTCTACTACAAACAAAAAAAAAAGAAGGTGAAAATGATAATCATTTAGTGGAATGACAATTTTTCATTTTGCCATTATATTAAATCCACAAGACAAAATGCCAATTGATATTAAAATTTTGTCCTTCCCAACATTTGTTTATTATTGTCTTTATTTTATTTATTATTATAAAATATATCGTGGCATTGTTACCCACTGCAACATGTACACTGTAACGCCCCGCTCCCGGATACCGAGCCCTTATCCGAAAGAGAAACGTTCGGCGCATATAGCATTAAACAAATCTAATATTATACGCAAGCCTTCATGTCGTCGTATCAAAATAAAGCAAACAGAAGCTAAAAAGACTCGGGTAAAAACATAAATGCTACTAAGAATAGAAAGTAACCATACTAAAGATGGATAGTTAAATTACAACGATGAAAAACCCAAAGAATTGTACAATACGAGATCCAAAAAGTACAAACCAAACATACAAAGGTCTTAGAAATAGAAGTACAACAAGTCTCAGAAAAAGAATACAACTAGTCTAGTACAACCTTTACAATGAAAAGGAACTAGAAGCTTCATCAAGACTTCAATGTCTTCAAAAGTCGTCAAATACTCTTGGTCAACCTGTTCGTCTTATCACCCCACAATGCATACAAAAGAAAATGCAAATAAGCTAAGTACAAAGTAATTAGTAAAAGTGAGAAGCTAATGAATAACTAAGTTATACAACGAAAGGTTATTATTATGATTATTAAATTATCTTTTTGAGACCGACTCAATCTAGGGTTCACTTCATGTCCATCAACATGTTGTGACTATACGTTTCTAACTTTACTTATCTTGGTTACATCATTACTCAAGGACACCAAGCATGATGAAAATTCCACCACAAGATGTACTTGCCAACTACGGTGAGTGGCACCAATAGTCCCGGGATCTCCCCGGTATGCATATACGTTCAGCGAATTTCCTCCACTGCCATTCAGCCGTTTATAGGCCAGCAGCATTGTTCGTTTTTACTGAACGTATCACATCGCCGATATGAATTAGTGCCTAACCGAGAATAAGTGACGTACAAGTATGTAATTATTTACCGTTGTCATTTAGCCACCTAAGTGTTTTTAGGTAAACTCCCTCACATACACTACTCTCTTTCCTAGACCACTAGACACAGACAAGGCCTATCAAATACACAGACATTGATGAACTCTAGTTTATCAAAGCACAAGCCCTTTCATGCCTTCCCGACGATCCCGGACTTCAACTCTCTCTAAGAGTACGTACGGTTCCAGAACCAAACGCATCAGAACTCAATCGGGGATTGTTTATGTTCAATTAATGTTATTGATTCAAAAAAATTGAAATTTAAAACTCAACACAAATATTCCAAAACATATCACATCTCATTAATTACAACATAGCATGAATTCAATCACCAAACAACACCAAAACTCACCGAAACTCAACTTATCATTATAAAACTATAATTACTCATAAGGAAGAGCCTCTTACCTTAAATTCTAGCAAAAATGATCCAAAACCATCAAGATACTGCTGATCATTCAAGCCTTCAACTCGAAACCTAATTGATCAACAGGTAACCCTAAAAACCCTATATTTATTGAAAATCCCGAAATGAAAAAGTGCTTGAAACAGAAGATTACCTAGATTATTTTATGTAAAACTATTTTTAGAACGATCTACACTCCAAGAAAATCATTTTGACAACTCACGGCTACGAAACAAAGCTACGGATTAAAAGATATGAATTTTTGAAGAAACAAACTCGACGATTACGAAAAACTAAGGCTAAACTGAGAACTTACGGAATATGGATATTTTATTTTCCAAAGTTGTGTCTCGTCGTGGTGATCACTTTTCTCTCCTGCAGCATCTTGAAACGACGAACGGATTGGTTGCACGGTTGAGGTCTTCATTCTAGGCATCTTGTGAAGCTCTGCGTCCTTTTTTTCTTTCTGTCGTCGTTCTTCTCCACTTTTTTTTTTCCTTCAGAAATTGGAGTGAAGAATTATGAGGAAAATATTGGGATTATTTTCCTTAAATATCTATTTAATAAATCCCTTTTAAAATAATAACTAAATTCTTTAATTAAATCCTTTTTAATTAATTAAATATCATAAATAATAATTAGGTCGTTGTGGGTATGCCCCATTACTATTTTACCCTTTCTAAAAAGTCAAGATGTTACATTCCTCCCCTTTTAAGAGGAGTTTCGTCCTCGAAACTCGAGTGTAAGTGGGGTGTACTTGAACTCTGGACCTTGCGAAGCGTTTCGTCTGCTAACTCTTACAGTCATCTTCTTCTTGCATCTTCACACTCTTTTACTTGTCTTAAGCCAACATGGGGTTGCGATGATCCACTTCAATCTTCTTGTTGGCTTGCCTTTATCACTTTGGTCTCGTATTCTGTCATCGCTCTCCTTCATCCTAGAAAACTGGAGTTCTTCGCTTTTCTCCATGTAGAGTTTCAAATGTTGACATCTCGATGTTGTCATGGTAACTATAGTTGTACACAGCTCTTCTACCTCTATCTCCATGAAAGATCATCAGTGATACTGTTCCAACTCTCAGTGCATCTTGGTTTCTCCGGATGATTGCAACTGCTATCTTGTGGCTCCATTCATCACTTTGACATAAACTTGTTGTAGAACCATAATGCTCCTAGCTAAAGGACTTCCGAGTCTTGTTGGGATGGATAACATGCATATTCCATACTTTCTATCTGGTGATCTGATCCAATCCTTATGACAAAAAGGGTTAGCTTGGAAAAACAAACAGAGTTTGAAGGTGACAAGTTGAGCACCATGAAGACTGAACCATTTAGAAATCAAAAGAGGGCAGAATCTCAACATGCAGGAGCTTTAGAAAACGACTACACCAAAAGGTCTCAGAATAAAATAAACACTTGTCAAGAAGTGTCCAAGTTTGCAATAGTCAAAGAGATGTTATTTCGAGATTTAGAAAAAAGAAATTTCCCTCAAGGAATTGTAAGGGAATATCAAAAGTTTGAATAAGTAAGCGGTAAACAAGATTTTTTTAAGTGAAGAGGAAATGACACATAAGAATTGTCGGATAAGGTTTGATTTCTAAGAATTAATTCAAACTTTCAAAGGAAGTTTAAACGATCATTGACGATTCAAATCAAAGGTTCAAGGTTGCACTACTTGAGAGGAATAGTGCATTGCCAAGAAATAAATGCTCGAGGTTATTCCTCATGAGGGAATGGAAAAGTTAAAACAATAGGCATTCAACCGGTGTATCAAAATGGTAATAGAAACGCCAAAATAGAAGATGGGAAGTAAAAAATGTGTATATGGCGGTTCATGGCTCTAAATGGCCTGAAAGAGAGTTAAAACTGAAGGGTAAAAGGTTGATGGACTTATTTTAAGTTTTAGTGATGAGTGCCACACTTGCTGTTATAGAGCAACGGCAAAAAGATGTCTAGATCCAATGTATAGGGTAATTAGAGTTTGATCTTTGCATAGGTTTGATCAAACAAACACTATAAAAGGACAGTTGACTTTCATCAGTAGACCTGTCTAGATGAGTAGGGTACCTGAGTCAGTAGACTAGTTTAGGAAACTGCTAAAGACTGAAGGCTGAGGGCTCAAACTCAGTTATTGAAGGCTAAGGGATCAAACTTAGTATTTAATGTCAAGGATATGGAATCAGAATTTAGGGAAGTCTGTGATGACCTAAACTGATTGCATGTACCTTGTGTACAAGGTCTAAGTTCCATATGATAAGTGGTGATTGGAACTTGGTTATGATCAAAATGGTGTAATCTAACTTAATAACAAAAAGTTAGATATAAGAGATGTCAGCTGCAGTGTTTTATAAACACAACAACTTTGGATCTGGTGACTGATAGGCATTTCAGCAGACTTACACTCAAGGAACCTGTTGAACATATATTTAGATTTAATCAAAGGTTACATTGGAAGATTACAAGGAAAAAGACATATAACAACTCTTTATTTTGACAACAAATCAACGACTAAGATTAAAGGGATGTTGGAATGAAACAGAGGTTTATCCAACGGATACAAGTCAAAGGGTGGACAGTCTGAAAACTGTCAAAAAGTAAACTGACAGTGTCAGTACTATGTACAGGGACAAAAAGCAAGTCAAGATGGGACAAATCTGAAACGCCTATGTTTGAATTTCAAACATAAGTCACAATGATTCTCACCTATAAATAGAAGACCATTGATACAGAAACAGATGATGAAAATTGAGGAACAACAAGATAATTTGCCTGGAGCTATCAAGTTTATTATCAAGAATATCACATTGCTGACCCTACTAAACTTAAAGCTACTGATCCAGTAAATTCTTCAAGTGTAATATGTTATCAAGCTACATCAAGTGTATACACTTGAAGTCTTTAAGCTGCTGATCATTTCATCCTGATCAAGCTGCTAAAAGCTGAATCACTTACTTGATTCAAACTTTCTTTTATAAGAAACCTGCTGAAGACAGTGAAGCATCTTTGGGTGTCAAGGTCTGTTGTTTGTGGTGGAGCTGGTGAAGAGGCAATCCTACCCTTCAAGGACCAGTGGAAGACTTTGGAGTAGCAATCCTTCATGTTCCAAGTGTTCAGTTTGTGACGCCATAGTTATTGGTGAAGGACAAACAACTTAGGGATTTTTGTAACTGGAACCTCACATATCTCTAGTGAATTACCTCCAACATCACAGGAGAAGAGTGGACTGACAGGATTACACCACTATAAAATTTGCCTACTTACTTTCTGCATTTAGTATATTTAGCACATCAACCTACAGAAACTAGCAACTGAATCACACACATACACTACTGAGTATCTAATACTTGGTATCATATTTTTACAACAAGTAATAAGGCTTAACTTGAATATGTTCCGCTGCAATAAATTCAGAAAAATCAATAGTCAGTAGACTACTGAGTGGTCAGCAGACTCCTGAACAGTCAGCAGGCTACTGAACTTGCTGAGTTTGTTATCTCCAAAAAGTTTTAAGTGTTAAGTTTATTCACCCCCCCCTTTAAACTTAACCAAAGCCATTTCAAGGGTACAAGAATTGGTATCGGAGCAGTGCTTCAGTTCTGATGTATTCCTACTTGTTGTGCTTGTAAAAATAATTTGAAAACTTTTTCATGTTTCTGATTTTCAAAGCTTTGCATCATGGATAACAACCAGTATGCTAGAACAATGTTGATGTGTTATTAGATCATTTTGATGAGTATAAACGTCGTATGCAGGCTTTTCTAGCTGCAACACATGATGAGATGATGGATGTGTTGACTGATGGACAACTGGAAATCACAAAGGCAATAACTGTAGATGGTCAAACACAGTACATTCCAAAACCAAAAAGAGAATGGAATGCTGAAGATAGAAAATGAGCAAACCTCAACATTATTGCTATTGATATCATATACAAAACTTTGGACAGCAATATGTACATGAAAGTGAAAGATTGCAAGACTGCAAAAGAGCTTTGGGATAAGTTGCAATTAATCTATGAAGGCACTGATGCAATCAAGAAGAACAAAATCAGTGTGGCAAAGAAGAAGTTCCAAGAGTTCAAAATGAAACCAAATGAAACTATTGAACAAATAGAGTCAAGATTCAATGAAATCACGGATGAACTCACCCTACTGAGTGCGAAGTATTCAAAAGAAGAAATCAATTCAAAGATCCTAGAAGCTTTACCTGCAAAAGAAGTTTGGGAGATAAAGGTGACTGCCATAGAAGAGATGATAAGTTTACATGAAGAGGGTACCTTCAAGTTATTTTCAGATCTCAAGGCTTCTGAATTCAGTAAGAAACTTGCACCTGAGACTGAAAAAGAAGAACCAAAGACCACTGCATTGGCTGCTACACATCAAGAAGAAACATCAGGAGCTCAAGATGATCTACTGGATGAGATGCAAGAGCAAATTGCCCTACTGAGCAAGATAATCAGGATGATGAAAACTGGAAAGGGTTCTCCAAGGAATTTCACAAAGAAATCTAGTGAAAAGAAGAAGGATGAATCCAAGAAAGATAATGATTACTTGTGCTATCAATGCAAGAAACCAGGACACTTCAAACCTGACTGTCCTGAATTAAAACAGAAAAAGGAACCTGATTATCTTTGCTTCAACTGCAAGAAGCCTGGACATTTCAGACCTGATTGTCCAGACCTACCGAAGAGTAAGAGTCAACAAAGAAGATCTGGCAAGAAAGCTATGGTTGCTGAAGATGAATCAGGATATGAAGTTGAATCAGGAAAAGGAAATGAATCTGATGATACTGCACTTATTGCTGATATGGATGATTATGCTTTAATGGCAACTATGGATGAAACCGAGTAGGTATACAATTTTGTATCTATAAACACTCCTGCTGAAAGTGATCGTGAATCAAATTGTGGTTCAAATCCAAAAAATTCTGACAATGAAGAAACTTTGGATGTCATCCTTAATCAACCGAGGATAATACAATCTGGTTATGAGATTGTGAATGCTGAAAAAGAAGCTCTTCAATCAGAAGTTGAAAGATTAAAAGCTGAATTAAGAATTCTCAAGGGTAAGGAAAGGGAGTTTGGACAGAATCAACACACGTCTGCTGTACATTCAGTAGTTGTTGATTCTGCTGAACAATCTTGTTCCTCCACTGCATTCAAATCTAGAAAGCCTTATGGTGATAGAACAGGCCTAAGATTTGGAACTCAACAATCAAATATGAGTGGATCCAGTAAGGTTAGTGAACCTAGTACCAGAATTGGTCCTAAGTTTTTACCGGCACAAGATCCAACTCCAAAAAGGGTTGCTGAGGCAGTGAAGCCTACTGAGAAGACTTCAAGGAAGCAAAATCAGAAGTCAAAAAGGTCAACAGCACCTAACAAAAAGAATAAATCTAAAAGTAGGACTGATGTACCTTCTTGACTGCTGATAGCAGACCTGCTACCAGGTCTGCTGTACCACAAAAGAGCAAAAATCAGAAATATTCCAAAGATAAGAATACTAAACCTAAAAATGTCAATCATTCTAGGGATACTTATCTCAGGGGGAAAGGTAGATTATTCCCCACTAATGATGATTGGAATATTCCTGCACCTGCTGCTAGAAACAATAGATATAACCATGCTGCTAGGGTAAACCCTCAGCAATGGAATTAGCAGAGGACTTATACAAGACCTCAGTAGGGACCTCAGTAGACTCCATATTACAGGGTTGTTCCTAACAGACAGCAAACCTATGGTTATACTAGTGCTTCTAACAATAGAAATCACTCTAAACAACATTACATACCAAAAGCCCAGAAAGCATATGTGAGTCCTACACAACCAAATGTTAGACCTTATGGATGTGTAGAATACATGTATGAACAAAAGTATGATACCTTTCAAAGAAGACCTTATGGAAATTTGCCAAGGGTCATGCTTACCACTGACCACTATGAACCCAAACAGTTTTGGGTACCTAAAATACATTAACTTTGTTTTGTAGGGTGTCTGGTACTTTGACAGTGGATGTTCCAGAAATATGACAAAGAATAAGCACTGTTTGTCAAATTATGTGGCAAAGGATGGTCCAAGAGTGAATTTTGGCAATAAAAACACACCAGGAATGGATTAACAATCAGGAATGTTGCATTTGTGGAAGGACTGGACTACAACTTACTGAGCACTGGACAGTTTTATGACATGGGTTACAAGGTCACTTTTGACAAAGGCACATGTATTTTCATTAGTGAAAATATGGCACACTTGTGAGAAATGGATTAACAATCAGGAATGTTGCATTTGTGGAAGGACTGGACTACAACTTACTGAGGACTGGACAGTTTTATGACATGGGTTACAAGGTCACTTTTGACAAAGGCACATGTATTTTCATTAGTGAAAGTGGTGATCAAGTTGTTTTGGCTGGAAGAAGACAACAAAACATGTATGTTGTGGATTGGTCTACTGCTGTTCCAGAAACATGCCTGATTGTGCATACCAAGTCAAAACTGAATTGGTTATGGCATAAGAAGTTAAATCATCTAAATTTTGATGATATCAATCGGTTAGTAAAGAAGAAACTGGTGATTGGTTTACCTGAGATCACATTCAAAAAGGATGCTATATGTGATGCTTGTCAGCAAGGTAAACAAACAAAATCAAGCTTCAAGCCAAAGACTAAGCAATCAAAAAAAAAGAGTTTTGGAGCTGATGCACATGGATCTTTTTGGACCAGTAACTCCAACCAGTGTGACGGGAAAGAAGTACACTCTAGTAGTTGTGGATGATTATTCAAGATACACTTGGATAATTTTCATGATCAAGAAAAGTGAAACACTTCAATAGATGTCTGAACTTTTGAAGAGATTGCAAAATGAGAAAAGTTTGACAGTAGTGAAAATCATATCAGATAAAGGTACTGAATTTCTCAATATTGTTATAAGAGAATATTGTGAGCAGAATGGTGTGCTAAACCAACTAGCTGCTGCTGGTACACCTCAGCAAAATGGGGTTGCTGAGAGAAGAAACAGAACCTTAAAAGAAGCAGGAAGAACTATGATTTGTGAAGCATTATTACCTGAAAGATATTGGGTGAAGCAATCAATACAACAGGTTATACACAAAATAGGACCTCAGTGAACAAGAAGCTGCTGAAGACACTTTATGAGATTTGGAATGGAAGGAAACCTAATATATCATATTTCCATCCATTTGGAAGAAAATGTTTTATATTGTTGGACTTATTTTAAGTTTTAGTGATGAGTGCCAGACTAGCTGTTATAGAGGAAAGGCAAAAAGATGTCTAGATCAAATGTATAGGGTTATTAGAGTTTGATCTTTGTATAGGTTTGATCAAACAAGCACTGTAAAAGGTCAGCTGACTTTCATCAGCAGACTTGTCTAGATCAGTAGGGTACCTGTGTCAGTAGACTAGTTTAGGAACCTGCTGAAGACTGAAGGCTGAGGGCTCAAACTCAGCTATTGAAGGCTAAGGGATCAAACTTAGTATTTGAAGTCAAGGATATGGAATCAGAATTTAGGGAAGTCTGTGTTGACCTAAACTAATTGCATGTACCGTGTGTACAAGGTCTAAGTTCCATATGATAAGTGGAGATTGGAACTTGGTTATGATCAAAATGGTGTAATCTAACTTAATAACAAAAAGTTAGATAAGAGAAACCAGCTGCAGTGTTTTATAAAAACAACAACTTTGGATCAGCTGACTGATATGCATTTCAGCAGACTTACACTCAAGGAACCTGCTGAACATATATTTCGATTTAATCAAAGGTTACATTGGAAGATTACAAGGAAAAGGACAGATAACAACTCTTGATTTTGTCAACAAATCAATGGCTAAGATTAAAGGGACGTTGGAATGAAACAGAGGTTTATCCAATGGATACAAGTCAAAGGGTGGACGACCGAAAAGCTGTCAAAAAGTAAAGCGACAAAGTGTCGTACTATGTACTGAGGACGGACGAAAGCAAGTCAAGATGGGACAAATCTGAAACGGCTATGTTTGAATTTCAAACATAAGTCACAAGGATTCTCACCTATAAATAGAAGACCCTTGATACCGAAATAGATGATGAAAATTGAGGAACACCAAGATAATTTGCCTGGAGCAATCAAGTTTATTATCAAGAATATCACCCTGCTGACCCTACTGAACTTAAAGCTACTGATCCAGTAAATTCTTCAAGTGTAATTTGTTATCAAGCTACATCAAGTTTACACACTTGAAGTCTTTAAGCTGCTAATCATTTCATCCTGATCAAGCTGCTGAAAGCTGAATCACTTACATTATTCAAACTTTCTTTTATAAGAAACCTGCTGAAGACAGTGAAGCATCTTTGGGTGTCAAGGACTGTTGTTTGTGGTGGAGCTGGTGAAGAGGCAATCCTACCCTTCAAGGTCCATTAGAAGACTTTGGAGCATCAATCCTACCTGTTCCAAGTGTTCTGTTTGTGAAGCCCTAGTTATTGGTGAAGGACAAACAACTTAGGGATTTTTGTAACTGGAACCTCAAAGATCTCTAGTGAATTACTTCCAACATCATAGGAGAAGAGTGGACTGACAGGATTACACAACCTGGAACCACTATAAAATTTGCCTACTTACTTTCTGCATTTACATTCTACATTTAGTATATTTATCACATCAACCTACTAAAACTAGCAACTGAATCACACACAGACACTACTGAGTATTTAATACTTCGTATCATATTTTAAAAAAAAGTAATAAGGCTTAACTTGAATATATTCCGCTGCAACAAATTCAGAAAAATCAATAGTCGACGGACTGCGAGTGGTCGGCAAACTGCGAGCAGCAATCGGCGGGCTGCGAACTTCTGCCGAGTTTGTTAACTCAAAAAAGTTTTAAGTGTTAAGTTTATTCAACCCTCCCCCCCTCTAAACTTAACCAAAGCCTTTTCAAGGGATCAACAAAGATAGATTAATCTGAATTGGAAATTAGAAGTTTAGTAATTCAAAAGTTGTTTGGCTATATATGTTCGGAAGGCACATTGGCAACGACTACCTTCTGCTTGAAACTGGTTTAGCATAAATTTCTAGAAGGTTAAAGATAAGTAACTGAAAAAGAATGTCATGGTAGGCTTAAAATTTTGACTGGCAAAAGAAGATATGCATACCTTAAAATAAAATGCAACATTAGGTGAAAAGTTACAACATCGACACTACCCTTAGGAGGGGAGCTGAGAATGAACAAAAGTAAGGAGAATGTTCTGACATCAGAAGGCTTAGTCAAATTTGAATTTGAAAAGAATTATGGGAGTGCAACACTGCGGATCTAAAACAAACTTGTTTCTTGACTTGAAAAGTAAGAAGGTAAGTACTTGTTTAGAAGAAGGGCTTACGGCGATATGTTTCTGAGGTAACTCATGACAACATGTGAAAAGGATTTGTTGAGATTAAAGATCATAAATGAGGGATTACATGAGAAATAAAGCACCAGAAAAGGTATAATTATAAAAGGGCACGAAAAGGGTCTGAACATCGAACATGGCATGCTGGAGGATAACATCTTGGTTCTTGTTTACAACTGCAAAAAAACTATAATGTTAGCTTTACAAGCATCCTACTAAAAGGTTTAACTCAGAAGGAGATCAGACTTCGAGGAACTCCTAAAACATGACAATCTTAACTTACTACCGTCTTAGCTCAAACCCTAAGTCAAACAGGTGAGAATTCCTTTAAGGTTGCTGTGTATGATATTTACTCCAGCCCTGTAATTATCAACTTGTGTAGCCCAAACTAAAAGGAGTTTGAGCATGATCAAAAGAGAAAAGATTTAGATACTGGAGTTTCCCAGGTGATATAAATATATTGGAATTTTTGAATGAGATAAAGTCAGTCGCAAACAGATATTTCTGACGATTGCACAAGCTGTCAGAATTTTCAGATTAATAAATACTGAGTTGAATTGCAAATCGAGATCAAACGAAAAAGAATCTGAACTTAATTCCAAAAGGAAAATTGTAGATAAAAGTTTTTTCTGAAACATAGAAAAAATTCAGGTCATTTGAAGGTGTTTAACCTATCCAAAACAGAAGAAGAATTGAAGGTGCTGCTGCAGATTTTCTGGACAGAGTGTCCGGCATAAACATGAATTTTCTAAACAATCCATAACAATTATCGTGTTGATGTAAAAAGAGAAATTGTAGAAAAGACTTCGGTCAATATTGTGGAAAATTTTCAGAATTTTTAGAGTAGGTTAAGTGGTTTAACCTGAAAGGAAAACACGGAAAAAAAAGCATTCACTCATGTTGGATAAAGCAAAACACGAGGATGATGAAATCTATATGCCAAAGTAGGAGACCTTTAACACTAGTAGTTGAAACAAGTGAGGAGTACTTGAAAAGGATAAAATTTGCATATGGAGTTCGTGTGGAACCCATCTCGAGCAAAGCAAGGCCAAAGAATTTTGGTAAACATAAACCAAGCGATAGCGAAAAGAGAAAACGGAGGATTTGTAGAGTCAAGTCTTTAAACAAAAATTTGTATGTACTAAAACATCTTGTAGGGGATGCATTAAGGGTAATCACTAGGATGCAAAGATGTGTTGCCCCGAAATAGCTAAACATGACATAATTGGAAGGATATGCAATTGTCAGTTCAAATAGTTCGAAGGATGAGAAACTTATTTTCCATAAATCAAGAATTTGACACGATGAAAATATCTTAAATAAATAAGGCACATCAAAGAATGTACACACTTGGAAAATAAAACTTCGCAATAAGGGAACTTTTACCGAGTTTCAGAAGTTTCAAATGGAGGATTTAACTAGAGCATGTGTTACAATTAGTATGGATGGGGAAACATTTGAAATCGGGATAACCAAGTAGGAAACTAGATGATTATAAAAGAAAACCTTATTAATAAAGCATAAGATTGTAAAATCACCACGCAATCATTTCTTGCCATCGAGGAGCACTATAACGACAACACCTCGTCTCTACCTACCAAACTTCTTATCCTGGGTAACAACTAGCTTAAGAATCAGATAAATCAAAGTATTCTGATCTCCTATAACCTACTACACTATAACTCACAGGGTGAAAGAAAGACATCTATCATTTCTTGACCAGAGAACTTAAATTGTTTTGAGAAATTCTGGTGCATACATAAACCATGAAATAACTGATTTGCACAAATCAAACTGAACTGATTTTGAACATGAGGTAAAGAGAAAATCTGTGAGTATATAAGTTTTACAAATGATGTTCAAAAATAAAATTTTTTTGGAAGCCATAGGTCGGTCAAAATAATTTTTTTCATCTACTGCTATAAGCTGTCAAAAAATTTCAGGACTTCATCAACTGTCGTGTGTTGCATATTGTGCTCAGACCAAAACGAATTTGCACTTGGTTCCAAAACAAAAATTATAGTTCAGGATGGTTTCTACAACATATCAAAAACCCAAGTCATTTGGAGGTGTTTAGCTTATTCAAAACATAATGAGAAGTAAGAGTACCGCTGCAAAATTTTCTGAACAGAGTACCCCTCCTTGTTAAACAATTTGTGAACAATCCATATTGAAAACTAAATTGATTTAAAGAGAAAAATTGTAGATAAGCAAACTTTCTAAGTGGCTGAAAATTTACAGAATTCTTGGAACAAAAAAAAATGATATAACATGACATGTAGAGACATGAACAAAATCATTTACTCATTTTGCATAACACCAAGTTACAAGGAAGTGGTTTGAACCAAAATGTAGCATTACGAAAGCATTAAAACCTCAAAAGGAAAGAAAATTAGAGAAAGATTCAAAGATTCTAAAAGGATGGAGGGATCCTAATAAGGGTTCTCAAAAGGAACAAAACTTAAGAGGATCACATACGAGATGTGAGCTTAAAACTCAACCTTCGCCTAAGGAGACTTTTCACTTGGTCCTAGTGCAGTTTAACTACGTTCTAAGGATTCCTAATCCTACGAGAATTTACCACCAAGATCAAGAGAGATCAAATGGGTTCAAAAAGGTCTACGGAAATCCTATCTTAGAGGGAAGAAGCCTAAGAAAGAAAGAACGCTTCTCTCTGATACCAACTGTAACACCCCGCTCCCGGATTCTGAGCCCTTATCCGGAAGAGAAACGTTAGGCACGTATATCATTAAACAAATCTAATATTATACGCAAGCCTTCACGACGTCGTATCAAAATAAGGCAAACGGTAGCTAAAAAGACTCGGGTAAAAACATAAATGCTACTAAGAATAGAAAGTAACCATACTAAAGATGGATAGTTAAATTACAACGACGAAAAACCCAAAGACTTGTACAACTTGAGATCCTAAAAGTACAAACCAAACTTACAAAGGTCTTAGAAATAGAAGTACAACAATTCTAAGAAAAAGAATACAACTAGTCTAGTACAACATTTACAAAGAAAATGAACTAGAAACTTCGTCAAGACTTCAATGTCTTCAAAAGTCGTCAACTACTCTTTGTCAACATGTTCGTCTTCTCACCCCAAAATGCATACAAAATAAAATGCGAAGGAGGTAAGTACAAAGTACTTAGTAAAAGTGAGAAGCTAATGAATAACTAAGTTATACAACGAAAGGTTAATATTATGATTATTATATTATCTTTATGAGACCTACTCAATCTAGGGTTCACTTCATGTCAATCAACATGTTGTGACTATACGTTTCTAGCTTAACTTATCTTGGTTACATCATTATTCAAGGACACTATGCATGATGAAAATTCCACCACGAGATGTACTTGCCAACTACGGTGAGTAGCACCGATAGTCCCGGGATCTCCCCGGTATGCATATACGTTCGGCGAATTTCCTCCACTGCCATTCGGCCATTTATAGGCCAGCAGCATTGTTCGCTTTTACTGAACGTATCACATCGCCGATATGAATCAGTGCCTAACCTACAATAAGTGACGTTCTAGCTTTTACTACACGTATGTAATTATTTACCGTTGTTATCTAGCCACCTAAGTGTTATCAGGTAAGCTCCCTCACATACACTACTCTCTTTCCTAAACCACTAGACACGGACAAGGCCTAGCAAATACACAGACATTGATGAACTCTAGTTCATCAAAGCACAAGCCCTTTCATGCCTTTCCGACGGTCCCGGACTTCAACTCCCTTGAAGAGTACGTCCGGTGTCGGAACCAAAAGCATCAGAACTCAATCGGGGCTTGTTTATATTCAATTAATGTTATTGAATCAAAAAAATTGAAATTTAAAACTCAACACAAATATTCCAAAACATATCACATCTCATTAATTACAACTTAGCATGAATTCTATCACCAAACAACACCAAAACTCATTGAAACTCAACCTATCATTATAAAACTATAATTACTCATTAGGAAGAGCCTCTTACCCTAAATTCCAGCAAAAATGATCAAAGTCCTTAAAGATACTACTGATCATCCAAGCCTTTAACTCAAAACCTAATTGATCAACAGGTAACCCTAAAATCCCTATATTTCTTGAAAATCCCAAAATGAACAAGTGCTTGTGACAGAAGATTGCCTGGATTATTTCTATAAAACTTTTTTTAGAACAATCTACACTCCAAGACGATCGTTTGACTACTCATGGCTGCGAAACAGAGCTACGGATTAAAAGATATGAATTTTTGAAGAAACGAACTCGAGGATTACGAAAAACTAGGGCTAAACTGAAAAGTTGCGGAATATGGATATTTTATTTTCCAAATTTACGTCTCGTCGTGGTGATCACTTTACTCTCCTGCGGCATCTTGAAACGACAAACGGATTGGCCGCACGGTTGAGATCTTCGTTCCAGGCATCCTGCGAAGCTCTACGTCCTTTTTTTTTCTTTCTGCCGTCGTTCTTCTCCCTTTTTTTTCCGAAATTTTTTGAAGAATTATGAGGAAAATATTGGGATTATTTTCCTTAAATAGCTATTAAATAAATCCATTTTAAAATAATAACTAAATTATTTAATTAAATTCTTTTTAATTAATTAACTATGATAAATAATAATTAGGTCGTAGTGGGTATGCCCAATTACAATTTTACCCTTTCTGAAAAGTCGGGATGTTACATACATTTTCGGTTACGGTTTAACCGTTTATAAAATGAAGTTGAAGGCTCTCGAGAGTCAAGACTTATAACGTCTCATGAATATCAAACAAGTTTTCTGATATGTTATATTTTAACGTCAAACACTATAATATTACATACTTGTAACATTATTCATCACTTATATAGCATCTCTTACCCTGAGATCTTACCATAAGAAATGTAGCTCAACTCTAGTAATTCGTAACCTATAACAATGTATATAGCTTCCGTCCCAAGCTAATAAATCCTTTCTTAATCCTAAGTTACATACCCTAAGATTCAAATCTTAATATATAAGTCACACCTACACGGCCCCAAGGTTCTCAAACTCGCTCTGATACAACTTGTAATACCCTACTCCCGACCCCTAAGTTCACTGGGATTATTTTAGGTTATAGGTCCATGGTCCCCTGGTTGGCTCCTAACACGCGAGTATTTTCTCGTTTTATGGAACCTCGAGAATAAATTAAATAGTTGGTCAATTTAATGAATGTGCAATAATATTTATTTGGTAAATAATATGTAAAATAGAAAAGACATTTTCTATTAAAAATGACAAATTAATGGCGCCACATATTATGGATAAATTAGGAGAAGAAATTTTCCTAGATTATCTCATATGTGTAATTAATTAATTATCTATTTATTGGATAATTAATGGAAAGATTAAGAGATTAATTTTTTGGGAATTATCTCTTATTTTTGTAGCAAAAATATATTTTCCTTATGGGAATAGGTAATTATGGTGTGAAAAGGATAACTCTCTTGACTAGTTATTTTCCTATATAAAGAGAGTTTCTCCTAGCACAATAATCATCACAAATTGCGCCACAATACAAATAAAAAGGAAGAAAATAAGTTTCTTGCCTTAGTCATTAAGAGGAGAAAAACCTAGGGTTTTTCTTGTGCATATTCGAGGAGTATCTATGGCGAGGATCGACGTCCACCAGTTGTCGTTAGGAGATACAATCCGGAAGATTGTGGCTTCTCCCTTGGACGATTGCTTCTCTCTCCGGTTTGGGTAAATCCACTAACTTTCTTGTAGTTATTAATTAATCATGCGAATCGAATCGTGGTATTATCGAATGCAAATTTATTCGTAGCTTCCGCTGTGCATGATCGAGTGTCTCGATCGGTGCTGTGAATCAGATCTGACGATCCAATTATGGATCGGATTCGGATTCGGGTTTGTGTATATCCAGCTTGTGGTATCAGAGAAGGTTAAAACGATTTTGCAATCTTGATTGCATAATTAATTAATAAGGAGTGGAAAAGAATAAATATTGCATGTTTTGAATTTAATTTATGCGATTGAATATTTTGGTTGAAGAGATGGATTGGGGTTGGTACATGTTTACCGTTAGATCAATTGTAAACCCGTTTTTTCCGGGTATAGGATGACATGTAATTTAATTTTGCAATTTAATTTTCTATTTTTTTATTCGGCCGATCCATATTTAATAAAATTGGGATCAAGATTGTGAGGAGAAGAAGAGCAACAATACAGTGGTAAAGACACAAGTTCAATTTTGTGAAGACCGAGTTTGAATCCCCCTGGCCTTATAAATTTTTTTTCCTATTTTTTATGTTCGTTTTTTACTTTATTTTTTTAATAAAGGGGGGGGGGGGGGAATGGGGAATCGAACTCGGGTGGTTATGAAAGAAGAAGGAGTTTCAACCAACTCAGCTAGAACGGATTTTATTGAAGATTTGGAGCAGAAAATTCTTATACCCGCCAGCGGCTTTTAAATAATTTAGGGTTTATTTGTTTATATATTAGATACGGGGGTACCAACGGTCCATCTCAGTGGTTTACTTTTACGCATTTATTTTCATGTTTGATCATTTATGTGAGATAAACATGCCATGACATGCATCATATTCATGAATTCCACTCCTACAATATGCATACATGTAGATAATTAATCGTGATATTAATTAGGCATGTATGAGACGTAATTAATTTAGATTAATTTAGGTAATTAATTAAATTCAATTAAAACGAACGGAATTTTATCGGGATATAAAATTCACATGATAAAATAAAATTTACTCGTTATATTTAATTTTGGGATCTAAAAATCATTCGAGAATTTTAATTATGTAGTGACTACATAAAAGAATTTTAATAATTGAAAAATTGGAAAATCCGAAAAAGTTGGACACCAGTTGAGCAAAAGGTTCGAAGTCAACAGGGCTTTGGCTCGACTCGGCTTGTCCGTGCAAGTGCGGGGTTAGCCACGGGGGTCCGGAAAGGTCAAGCTATCCGGCGAGCTGAGGCTCACTGGGGCAACCTTAGTCCGATTTTCATCCTAGCACCCGCACACGTGAGACGTTAGCGTCGGGGGTCCGGCAAGGTCAAGCTATCCGGCGAGTTTCGGCTCAATGGGGCAGCCTTAGCCCGATTCATCCAGCAGTTGTATATGAACCAACGAAGAGGACGGGTCGGCTTAGCCAATCCCGACACCGTTCGGTGAACTCGGTTAAAGCTCAGCCAGGGTTTAATACCGATAAGTTGGTGATTGCTTTTCAAGATTTATTGTTTTCAAATTATTGAGATAAAATTCTACGATCCTAAAATTTTATCATGACGATATTAGGACTATAAAATGCTTTTCATGAATTTTAATTGTGTAGTGTCTACACAAGAAATTTCTGAACATTTGAAAATTTGGATAATCTTGAATAACGTATCGCTAGTTAGACGGTATTTGGAACCGATAAACTAGTGGGAGCTTTTAATTTTGTGATTTATTGTTTTTTGAATTATTAGGAAATTCATAAGTCCTAATTTATTAGGATTATAAAATTTTTGGTAATTTTAATTGTGTAGTGTCTACACAAAAATTTTATCCGAAAAATTGGAACGTCGTGAATAAGTGACACTAGTTAGACGGTATTTAGAACCGATGAACTAGTGGGAGGATTAATTTAAATATTCATGATTTATTGTTTTTCGGATTGTAAATAAATTCTTGAAAATCCTAATAAGACTAACTATTTTTCAAAATAAAGAGTGGGAGCGGGAAAGGTGACAACCGATCCCACGGCCTCTACTGTTGACACAAGAACGTGAGAGAATGGTGACGCCTCGTGCCGCTTTGATTTCGGCCCCTACGGATGGCCTTCACCGCTATCAAAATTCAATGCTTGGTTTCCGAAAGGATAGGATTTTGAGTACTCGTCGGGTCACTGACCTACCCTACGGTGGCATACTCGGGGCGTACTTAATAATCTGAAACAGTAGGTCACACTCACAAGGATATTATAGGAAATATCTTGGCTGAAAAAGAAGGTAATCAACAATTAAATACAAGATGTTCGATTCTTAAATGGTTTAATTATTGAGAGAGATTGTCTCAATTTAATCGCCACCTCTTTGACCTACCCAACGGCGGCACTGAGGTGTGAGATTAAATCCTTGGAATGGTAGGATAAACTACATGCATGACATCACGTTTATAATTCCTAAAATTATTATATGTTGTTGTGTATGATTTGATTTATAATTTTGTCATAATTTATTTTTGCAACTACATATCATCTCAAGGTATTTAAACTGCTAAACATATTATATTGACTAATAAATGACTTCGTAAAATTGGAAAAGTAACAAGAACGTTGAACTCAATAATCAAGAATGCAAATTAATTCTTCGGAAGAGGAAGTTCCTCTTGAGCCTTCAAACTTAATTGATAAGATGTCACTGCTGTCACTTGTGTTGAACGAGAGACAAAGCAAAATTTGTTCAAAGATGACGAGATTGATTTGGTATCAATCTCACTAGACATCCACGTTTACGAGTAGTGTCTACTCAAATGAACTCGCTAGTCCACGGCCATTTCCTTTAATAGAAAGCCAAGAATGGGAAGGTAAATGTCTACAAGTGTAAGTCATCTAAACTAAACAAGTTAAAGGCTAAACCGAAATATTAATAAAAGAAAGCATAGGATAAGGAAAGTGATTTCGGATCACTAACATATGAATCCTTAAAGACTTTCTTAACCGAGTAATTTGACTCAGAAGCTAAAGTTCTTTTGTAAGAACAATGTAGCTGGGTATTCATGATGCAGAGTAGACAACGGTAGTTATTTCAAACTAAGAAAGGAGTGATATAAGGAAACAAATTTCGGATTTTAATCCTTGAATATCGCAGAAATCTAATTTCTGATTCTTCGGATTCATTGGAACGAATGGATTCACTTTCAAATCGATAATATAGTTGCCTCAAAGAAAGTGAATATGACATTTGTATACGATTCGGAGACTCGGACTTTTGTCTGATAAAGTCAGAACCACTAAGTAATGCTGAAAAGGTATATGTAACACAACATAAACTATTAAGACAAATGGATTCCATATTTAGATGAACGATTCTACAACATCTATCAATTAGTGCATATATCCTAAAGATAAGATCTGAAGATTGGCTATGGGTGATTCCTATCTCCCAGTCTAAGAACACTATCTCAAAGGAAAAATGACTAAGTACCTTTCAATTTGGAAAGGGTAATAGAGCTGAAGAAGTATCACAACTTGTTCATATTGACCTTCGGGTTCTTATGAAGGAATACAAGCTAGTGGGAGTTTTTGAGTAATAGACACTTTGTCCGAATACTACTCAAAACGCCGATTTGTTTATCTAAATATTTGAGGATCTCTTATATTACCAGAGAAACGAGTATTCCATGCTCATATATAGGCAAAAGCATAGTTTTGGCACTGGTGCTTGGCCTACCTCTGGGTGAAACGATTTCACTGAAAGGATAAACCATATATTGTCAAGTATAGTTATTGATATGCTACATTACACTGCATAACTCAATTAAGATATTGATTGCAAAATAACGGTTCACATGATTATGAAATACCGAGAAGTCTACCTAGAAGATGCCTATGAATTTGTGGATAATGAGTGAATTAAATTTACCCCACTTTCGCAAATAGAGGCATTTAGCACTAGTGCTTGAAGGTAGGACTGGAAATTCTGTATACACGTTCACATGGTGACTGTTCATGAAATATCTTAATGCAATGAGTAAAGGTTGGTTATAAGATTCTTGAGATCGGATCATGACGGTTAAACTGTTACATACTTTCTAAAAGAATGTTTAAATAACAACCTTAGACCTTGAAGTATAGTTACTCAAGGAGTTACTATCTGATTTAATCAAACCACATCCAACATTGGTTGTTGGGGATTATGCTGATAAATGCTACTGAACCAGATCAGAATGTCAATCCATCCAAATGCAGTGGGAGTATGGTTTATCCATTGACTCGTTGTGATTATGCAGTCTCTACAGTCTACTTGGGGTGATTGATCACCTATGGTCCTTTTGGAAGGACTATATAGGATTCTGACAATAGGAGGTTGGTTAAAGCCATAAATATGTAAATGGATTTTTGGTACTCCAGCTCTGTTAACAATCCTATAGAACCACCTAAGTGTCTCAGGCCCAGAGGAGAGTAATTGGATCTACGTGATGAGAATGAATGGAAAGTTTATCTTTCAAGGCAAAGCCAAGTGGTCTAGGGGTAATTCCCTGGGAAGTAGATACTTTAAAAAGGGGTGATGCCCTTAAACTTTCTCACCACTCAACCTTTCTTAACTCCGTGGAAAGCATGAAGATAAACATGGGTGATGCTCGAAAACTTTCTTGCCATACAATGGATATTGAATTCATTGGGAATAGAAGGGTTTTAGCTTAAAGCCAATGGCGGATAGACTGCCTATTCTTATATCCATTGGTGGATTAAAGTAAACCTTCAAGTCATTAAAAGTCACATGTTTTGGAATGTGTGGGCTTGACCAGAATATTGATGAGTCTTTTGTAGACTGAAGAATCAATATTGGTAAAGTAGTAGATGTTAGTGTTAATAAAAGATAACACTGCAATAGTTGGAAACAACATGGGTGTGTTATCTGAAGTCAGGAACGGACGTTCCATGCTTCTCTAAAATAGAGAAGTATACTATATTCTTAGAATTTGATTCGGTCAAATTCAAGAGAACAGGTTGTGGCAGTGTCCCATCCATCTTATTGGTTAAGATGAAAATGCATATTCGAATACAAAATTCAACGAGAGGTTTCCTACCTAACCCCTCACGGAATAATTCTCTTAGTCTTCGGATATAGAGAAAATGGGATAGATTCTCATTCGGATAGAAAAAGTCGGGTTATTAAAAGTCGTTTAATATCGAGTCTTGGATTCGATCATTGAAAGCAGTATAATGCATCCTCAAGTATCTTAAGAGAACGAGGAATCATATGCTTATATATTTGGGTGCGAACTTGATTGTCGTTGACTACACTGATTATGATTTTTGTCGGATTAAGGATGATCGTGAATCGATCTCAAACTCAGTGTTTACTCATTGTGATGGGGGCACAGTCTGGAACAATCCAGACTTGCCAATTTGACTCTGTTAGTCGAATACATCGCAGCTTTCGGAGCAGCTAAAGAGGCTATGTGGCTTGAGGAGTTCTTTGTTGGACCGGGAAGTGATTCCAGGTCTCGATGAGCCGATACCATTTTGAGAGTCTTTACCATCACAAGAGGTCAAAAGCATATTGAGAAAGAGTTGAGAGGCGACGTTTCGGTCATGACAAAGGCTCTTGTGCAATCACAAGAGGTCAAAAGCATATTGATAAAGACTACCACATGTTCAAATAGATTGTGTAGAGAGGCGACGTTTCGGCCCTAAAGATCGCCTCGAGCCGACAACCTAGCGGATCAGATTACCATGTTGTGTGGCATCTAATGTCACTAATAAGCGCTTGGTGGGTATGAAATTGGGAGATATGTCTCATCTGCTTTAGATCAAATGGGAGAATGTTGTGGATAGTAAAAATAAGGGTGTGGTGCTCTAAAAACAATCATTGCTTGTCTTTACGGGCAAGTGGGATATTGTTAGATATAGTGTGCCCGAAAGACAATTGTTGCTTGTCCTTATAGGCAAGTGGGAAATTGTTGGAAGTAGCGCCCGAAAGACAATTTATGTAATTTTTTTTAGAATTAATAAATGACAGATTTATTCTCATCTTATTACTTGCTTCATGCTTGTAAGAAATACACTACTGAAAACCCTAAGTCGTATCATATGCAGTCATATAACTTAGTGTGTGTCACATATATGGATTAAGCTTATGGTGATACACTTGATATGTTAGTCCGTGTTGAAGTTAATCAAAGTATGGGGTCTTTGATTAAACCACTATTAATGCACCAAGTCATATAGGACTGGACCGATTTAATCAGAGTTTCTCATATAATTCCATGATTGAGAAATCTTATTAAATCAGAATATGATCATATACGGATTAAACTTAATCCTGAAGTGATTACAGACTCCTGCTTGTTTTAGGATAGGGTTTGATGTGTTCGTTAAGGATTGCTAAGAGGCGCGGTCCGAATCACTTTCACGTTGGCACTATTCTGGAATGAGTGAGAAGTGTGTGTCTCACAGATATGGAATCCATTCCTTTCTGTGGGAAGTAGTAAGACAATCCCCTTATTTGTTGATCCTAAAAATTGATCGATCCGTAGAGTTCTTATTGGTTATGAACTAATTGATCACTAGTGGGTTAATGGTAAGTAATGATAAGATGTATTGAAGAAGGTTTACGGAAATAATCCCGCTTCGTTACGGATAGTCTATGGAGGGTTAGTCTGTATGTAACGATTATATCAATGGACACTTATCGGCTCGACTCAACGTTTTGAGAATAAGTTATATCAATAATCGATAGAGTTCAGTTTCGGATTTATGGTGGCGTAATTCCGAAATTAATAAGTTATGTAGAAATATTCTGTTCGATGAATATTTTATTCAATTTATTGTAGCTACTGGTTATATGTCCATGGTCCCCGGGTTGGCACCTAACACGTGAGTATTTTCTCGTTTTATGGAACCTCGAGAATAAATTAAATAGTTGGTCTATTTATGGAATATGCAATATTATTTATTTGGTAAATAATATGTAAAATAGAAAAGACATTTTTTTATTATAAATGACAAATTAATTGCGCCACATATTATGGAAAAATTAGGAGAAGAAATTTTCCTAGATTATCTAATTTGTGTAATTAATTAATTATCTATTTGTTGGATAATTAATGGAAAAATTAAGAGATTATTTTTTTGGGAATTATCTCTTATTTTTGTAGCAAAAATATCTTTTACTTATGGGAATAGGTAATTGTGGTGTGAAAAGGATAACTCTCTTGACTAGTTATTTTCCTATATAAAGAGAGTTCTTCCAAGCACAATAATCATCACAAATTGCGCCACAATACAAATAAAAAGGAAGAAAAATTAGTTTCTTGCCTTAGTCATTAAGAGGAGAAAAACCTAGGGTTTTTCTTGTGCATATTCGAGGAGGTTCTGCGGCGAGAATCGACGTCCACCAGTCGTCGCTAGGAGATACAATCCGGAAGACGGCGGCTTCTCCCTTAGTCGATTGCTTCTCTCTCCGGTTTGGGTAAATCTACTAACTTTCTTGTAGTTATTAATTAATCATGCGAATCGAATCCAGGTATTATCGCAAGCGAATTTATTCGTAGCTTCCGCTGTGCATAATCAAGTGTCTCGATCGGTGCTGTGAATCAGATCTGATGATCCAATTATGGATCGGATCCGGATTCAGGTTTCTCTATATCCAGCAGGTTGGTGATGGTACCAGCCTGCACATTACTCACACTGGTTCCATATATCTCCCTTTCTCACTATCTATATCTTTTAATTTACATGATGTCTTATGTGTTCCTAGCATGTCCCGTAATCTATTGTCTATTTCTAAATTATCTCAGTCAAACAATATTTCTGTTGAATTTTTACCATCTGAAGTAATTGTGAAGGATCTTCAAACGAACAACATCCTGCTCCGTGGCCCTGTTTGAAATGGTCTTTAGGAGTGGCCTTCCCAACCACTCCTTGCTTTTGCTTCCAATAAAGCCACCACTGATGTGTGGCATCATCGATTAGGTCACCCAGCTGGTCAGATTTTGAATAAAATTCTTAGTACTTATAAACTTGATGTTGTTTCTTCTGGTTTACTTCATTGTTCTACGTGTTTAAAAACAAAAGTCATAAATTCCCAGTTCATGCTTCTACTTTAACCTCATCCCGTCCCTTAGAAATTCTGTTTTCTGATGTCTGGACTTCGCCAATTATTTCACGTGATGGATTTAAATACTATCTTATTCTGGTTGATCATTTTACTCGATATGTGTGGTTTTATCTTATTGCCAGTAAATCTGAAGTGGCTGCCACTTTTATTCGCTTTTGCTCTATTGTTAAATTTTTTTAAACACCTTATTAAAATGTTGTACTCTGAAAATGGTGGTGAGTTCATTGCCTTATGTGACTACATGGCTTCAAATGGAATTTCCTTCCTCACTACACCTCCTCATACCCCACAACACAATGGCTTCTCTGAACGCCGCCACATGCATATAGTTGAGACAGGCCTTGCTTTGCTTTCCCATGCATCCCTTCCAGCCACCACTGTGTACCTCATTAACCGCATGCCTACACCAGTGCTCCACTTGCAATCTCCTTATAAAGTCATGTTCCGCATTGCCCCCAACTATCAAAAATTGCGTGTCTTTGGGTGTCTATGTTATCCCCAGATACGTCCCTACACTAATCACAAACTGCAACCTCGCTCCAAACCCTATGTCCTTCTAGGTTAAGCCCTCAATCAGGAAGCTTGACGGACCTTTTCTATGCTATCAATCCTTACCGGCAGTGTACCGGATCAAATTGTAGTGATAGTATGGTGAGTCAGGTGTCGATCCTCAGGGAAACTTGGTAATTCACCGTGTGATTTAACACCGAGAAACTATTATTATCTCAATCTAAGTCGCAATTTTATTATCCAACCAAACTCTAAACAAACAATAAATAAAAGCATAAAACTAAAACAGATATATATATAAGTATATAAATATATATATATAGATATATAGCAATACATATATATATATATATAGATATAAGTATATATAGGTACCAAAACAATATCTAAGGGAGGGAGATAGATATTATAATTAGAGACTAGCCAAGAATATGTTATTGAAATATTATATCTTTTTAGTGGAAATTAGATAAGACCGATCTTCCTTTTTCCAAGGTCCAATCAATTATACGAAACGGTATACTCCTAAGCTAGGCAATTTCTCCTCACACGAGCGTATGAAATTGTCATATGTCTTGTCCTCTGTCCAATGTCTTGCTCAAGCATGGGTCACTCACGTTTTGTCATACGGCCAATTTTAAGAAATGTCAATTAAACAGGCGAATTTAACGTGATAATCTCTCGAGTATAAATTTCAATAAGAGTTTGTTTCTCCCGAAACAAATCTACCCCCGGTTTAGGAAATCGGATTCCGTTGTCACGTTTTCACTCGGCCAATTTTACCCTCCGGTCTTTCTATTAACGAGTTCATAAACTAACTACAAGGTGTCAATTCATAATTAGATTATGAATTCTTTCAAATCAATTAGCTGCTTCAATTCAAACATAGAAAGAGATTCATTATAACCGATTTTAATCAATTTTAACATAGTCGTTATCTATTTCCCTAAAAAGATAAAACTAATCCAATTTCATATCTTGGCTAGATATTAATTTAGCCTAATATCATTATAATTAATATATAGATACTAATAAAACAAACAAACATAAATACATTAGAAAAGTTACCAGATTACAATTGAAGCTTCAGAGTTGTATCCTCCGGAAATAGCAACTCTTTTACATCAATGAGCCTTGATACATCTTCTAAGTATTATAACGATACTTTATACTACAAGCATTATTCCGGCGAGTGCCGTTTACAGCTTTTATTTAACTAAAAACAACAAAAGAGACTATAGATAGATATAGAAGAGAGATATATGCATTGGTACATCTCAAAATGGTTGCAATTGAGGGGTATTTATAGAGTACACCACAAGGCCGGCGCGTGCCGGTCAAATAGTATATATTCCCTTGTCAGAGATTTGTGGGCCCAATGTCAGAGATTTTCCTGCAAGATCCGGCCTTCTCCGGCGCGTGCCGGCCATCCAACATATCAGATGTTCGTAAAAACCTATCTCGAGCTGTAGACCTCAGATTGACATGATTTAATATTCGTTGGAAAGCTCTCTTGAAGATCTACAACTTTCATCAAGGACTTTTTCTCTGAAAATGCCTCTAAGTTAGGTCAAATGTCCGTTGAAGATGAGTTACGGTAGAAACATTAAGGACAATTGATCTGTTCAAAGTTGTTAGATTTTGGCATAATCTTTTATCCCACAAAAACTCATGATTTATACTTCAAAGTATGTCATATTTTGGGATCTCGGTAAACATCTGATCCTGCAATAAAATCAACGAAACACCAAACGTAAACCTGACAAAAAACCATTATTTTTATCGTTTTTATAACTTATGCATCTAATTATAACTAACTATGATTTTTATAAGTTTTCAATGCATTTATATGAAATTTTACTAAAATATCATAAAATAATAATAAAAAGTCTTATAATATAATGATATATTTTTCATACATCACAACTCCCCACTTAGCTTTTGATCGTCCTCGAGCAAAATAAGCGATAATATATAAAAATTATAAAAATATAATATAATTCTTCTAGATTAAATTCCTAACTTAGTAACGTATCTTGTCAACATTATAATTATATTAATTTCATCTATCTAAGATATTTTAAAAAGATAAGAAGTGTATATAACATAATAAATTAGTTATAAAATATTATTGAAATGAAATTTTACATGAATTACTCCATAAGTATAAATAAAATATTTAGAACAACTTTTTAATCTCCACTGTATGATTTATCGGAATCAAAGACTAAGTCAAGTAGTTGGCAAATTGGATTGTAACGTTCAGGCTTAGGATAGTTGGCTAATCGAAAAGGATAACAAAGGAAAATCAAAAGAGATAGAAGCAAGTCGTACGTACTTACACTTTCATCTTCTGATCAACAATTTCTCAATCAGCAACACTCCTGGCACTGTTTTCCTTGATAATTTCCAAAATATGGTTTTTTTTTTCAAGAACTTAAGAACATAGGCATTGCTTTATCAAGATTGATCGGAGTACTACTCTTTCGATCGAAAATCACGAATCCGGTTTCCTTAAACTCGTGATAATTCTTGATAGTTTTGATTCGACTTTTTCTTTTTCACCAGATTTGTAGCATATACCTTCATTCCCAGCAATAGAACATTTCGTGATAATACCCTAGCCGGACTACTATCATCGAGCGACTATATCGATATTTTATTTTTGGTTTGTCGATCAAAAAGCGAAAAGATACCTATAATACTCGATTTATATATATATATATATATATATATATATATATATATATATATATATATATATATATATATTGTTTTTTTTTATTTTTAATTTTTTTTAATAACCATATTTGATAACAAACTGCCTTCCGAATTCATTTCAATCTCAGCATATATCAAATTTCGATGTCGTCACCGCTATTCATAAATACATACTAAACTTGCGGGATTTTCAAAGAAATGTAGACCATTATTAAGTTAGGGTTAGTAATTTCTAGTTAATAATAATGGCTATTTCGAGTGAGGTCTTGATCACTCTACAAGGCTGAGGTGGGGACAAAAATTAGAAATCATGTTCGGGTAGGCTTATTTGGCTCTGGTTTATCAAAGTTATGCCAAAAATCTCATCATTCCTAATCCGATTCCAATTTCATACTTTGTCTTGAAAAGAAAATTATTCTAAAATTTCATTATAATTATAAGTAACTTTTGTCTAATTTCATAAAAAAAAAATATTTCATAATATTTATCAAGATATATATACTACAAATCTTATTAAAAATCTAAAATAGACATAATTAATATAGAAATAAACTAGCCTAAAAACCCGTGCATCATGCACGGGACGGTTCAAGTTAGTATAATACTAACTCTGTCTTAAAATGTAAGTCCGTTAAGTTTTTTTTTAATTTGTCCCATAATATAAGTCCATTACATTTTTCTTCCTTTTAACCCAAATTTATTATACATCCACCTACTTTACATTCCTTTTACCCCTAATTAATCCCAATGTATAAAAAGCTTTCCTATCAGCAACATTCGAATCCAATGCGGTACGCAAAAAAAATAAGCATAAAAATGAAAACACATCAGGCAATATTGATTAACCAAAAACATGGCTAAAATTAGGGACATTTGGGAAAAACATAACAAAATGAAAGATAAATTCTAAGAAAAATTGAGAGGTACGAACCCGTTTTGCCCCCATTATCAACCTCATGTGCCACAAACTCCCTGCACCATAAAAAAACTCATGCATGTAATTGAAAAATCATATACATATGAGAAGAAAAGGAAAAAAAAACGATTTTACATACGTTCTCCTGATAAGTCCTTATGCCTATGATACATGATCTTCTTTTATCGCCAAATAGCATTCTATAAGCCGGGATCAAGAGAGGTAAAACCAATTTAGAAAAGGAATCGAGAAATATTATCTAAAAAAGGTACCGGACGTCTATGAACCCACCGTTGTTGAAGCCCCATCATTACTTTCATAATATAAATACTTCAAATCAAGCTGCCTGCATTCTCGATCGTTTTATCTAATCATCATAGAAGCTCTATGCACCTGTAATTTCATAATAACTCATCAAGAAACTGTTGAAGCAATTCAATTAGAACCATACAACCAACAAAAATATCAGGGACATTAACATTTGGCTAGTATTATTGGCTGCTACTTACGCAGTAATCACAATTAAAAAGCGCCACAAAAAACATATAGTGAATTGTTCGATTTGTCCGAAGATACAACTCCATAATCTTGTTGACCAAACACACCATAATAAACTCAAAACATCTCCCTGCAAATCTAGGGATCGATCGTACTTATTCAATCTAAGAATACAAAGAACAAAAAGTGATCGGAATTGATTTATATTGTGTTTTCTTTTGGGTTTCGAGCGGTGCCTTGATTCACGTACAAAATTGTGATAAATGTTTTCAGTTTTTTTTTTTTTTTTTTAATTGGCAAATGAACATGGCTATTTTTAGGTTTAAAGATGCACAACTTTGAGGGGTTTTAAATTTTGAGGGATATATTGATTGCATGCGTTTTGTGTAATGAAAATTTGAATGACATAAATTTAGGAGTCCGTAATAATACCGAATGACGTAAATTTAGGAACGTTGCCTGCTTTAAGTTTTTCAACCGACCGGAATCTCTTTTCAAAAAAATAAAATAAAAAATAGAGCAGTTTTTTCTTATATATTTTTTAAAGCCGAATTCTATAATAGATAGATAGATTAGTCTAAGAATAACTCATTAAAAAAAAAACCTCATGGATGCATTTATTTTAATATTTTTGGTGATTTGTTTATTGAATAATGATACATACATGCACAACGGGCATGCCACAACGGTGATCTGTACCATTGATAATAATGTGTTTAAATTGATCAAATGTGAATCTAACATAATCAACGGGCAGATCGACGTTGTGCTCGTATCATTACTCTTGTTTATTTTCTTTTGGAAAAGAATAAATAGGAGTAAATGTGAGTGGTAATTTTTTGGAAGTCCATATTTTACATTTTAGAGAAATGATTTGTCTGAATCACGCATTAAATACCGTGCATTAAATTTTTTTTTTAAAGGTGAAGGTGCATTAATATTTAAGGAAAAAATCCATGCATTAATTAATACATGGTATGGGGTTGGGTCGGGTAATTAGCGGGTTTGGTGCGGGTCGTCGGGTAATTGATTTTATACACCTTCTAAAACTAAAATATATATAGATAGATATTAAAAATAATCCCACCCATCTACTTCCATCCTCGTAAATGCCCAATTGTTAACCTTTCGAAATTTAAACCCCTTTCAATCAACACCGGTGACCGATTGAAATTACTTATATAAGGGTTGTGAGCCGAAGCATACATAGGCTCGTAAGGGATTTGATGAAAAAATGGATTTGGAATGACGAAGAATTCGGTGTATGCGGAGGAGAATAACTGTTAACTGACGAACGATCGGACATTTTAAACTCTTTATAGCAAGAAAATTAAAGGTAAAGGAAGAGAATGAGCACTTTAGGAATGCTGCATCTGTTTCATTTTATAGACAAAGGTGGACTGAAATGGAAATATCCTGAGAAGATTATGCAGCCCACTACACCGGCGCGTGCCGGACACCAACCGGCGCGTGCCGGTTAAATAGTGCTCAGTCAGAGATATTTCTATTTTCAGATCATTCCAGCATCTATTTCCTGCATCAAGAGTTCTATATGGTTTCTAAAACGTGGTGAAAAAGATCTAAAAACATCCGAAAACTACGAAAAAGATACAAAATAACAACGTGCACTACCCCGAGAGTGCATCAAACATTTAACGTACACAACAAATATAAAAGATACTAAGTCAAACCAAAAGTAGATAGTTATACAACAAAATAAAAAAAAATAATCACTCGTCCTCATCATAGTTAAGATCAATGTCACCAGTAAGGTCGTACTGAGATGACGATGATCCAAATGTAGATAGTATCGAAGTAAAATCAGCTCCTTGCGACTGCGTCGTATGAATACCATAAGCGAACCGCTCGTGGATCCGATACGAAGTTCGAAATGATGTCTCGGTCCTCATCGTCGACATAGGCGATCCACGAAGACCAAATGAACCAAATCCCCGCTTTGTCACATACGCTACGAAGTCACTCCTCCCATGCCCAAGGATGTCCCTGGTGTACCTGTAAACATACCACCCTGTCCTATGGATGACGGCGTATAGTCCTGATATATAACAGGTGGTGGAATCGGCGGAATCCAATCTGGCATAGTATATGGGTCGGCCGACTATAGGGGTGTCTAGCGAAATCTCGGCAAATCTAGGATCAAACTCACTCATAGCATCTCGATATCCTCTTTGACCAACTCGAATGTCCTCGGCCCAATTGTCTATTCTTCTCACAAGCTAAAGCTATATTAGCATCGGTTCTAGCACTGGGCTTGAACTAAATGCTTTGAAACATAGCCTCAACTTGGCTCTGCTTGTGGTGGTGTGATTTGTCTAGGTGGCCTAGGTACTTGAGTGTGAAAAGGAGGTGGAGGTGGCGGTTGTTGTTGTTGACGATTAGGATTATTGTAATCTATTATTCCAGTAGGTAAGGCTCTCAGCTTAAGACCAATGGGAGGAATGTAGGGAGACACAGTTCTATCCGAGGGTAAGACAGGGACTTCTGCAAGCTCACATAAGGCAGAAATGAGACTAGGGAACGGGAGACGTCCCCTCGATAACGAGTGCTTGCAAACTCACATGCCTTAGAAAAGATCAATTTCCCCAGATTTATAGGAATATCATTAACCATGGCCCAAGCAATAACCACTTCCTCTCGACCAAATGCACAAACATGTGTGGAAGGACATACATTATGGCCTAAGAACTGTTTTATTGCCCTTATGTCCCTAATACAATTCCCATAAGCAAACCTATTTTCTATCCATTCAGCAGTGGGGTCAAAGGCTTGTTGGGCTTCATAAGCTTTGGTTTGTAGAGCCATAGGATGTTCTAAACCCCAAACATTCTGATAATCCTCCTCTTCAGGTATTTCAAACTAAACCATAGAATACATTAATCATAGCAGGGTAAAAAGTAACATTAACACTTCTTAGAGGGATATAGGTCATCTCCTCAACCGTATCGCATCATAAGTAGATAATACTTTTGAATAAAATTCTGATACCATAGAAACATTAATCTTATCTTTCCTATCCATAGCTATATCCAACCATCCTCTATCCTTGAAAATTTCCTTCACTTCTTTCCCAATCTTCGAAAAATCAATCCCTCGTTCTAACCAAACCTTACTTTTACTAAAGTACTCATCATGTGCCCGCTTAGCACGCACTAGCGGTTTTTTCAAAGGTTAAAGTTTTCTCCCTTTTGGTTAAAGGCCTAGTTTGAACTACCGGTACTACGATTGGTACTTCAGTCTTTTTCCTCTTAGGATTGCTTTGAGATGATGAGGCCATCTACGATAGTGGTATGACAATACAACAACACAAACAAACAACACCAACAACAAGAACCAACAATTACTTAATTTTGTAAAATCAAAATAAATTCAAAATAATTTCGAAATTTAACTAAAATTTGAAATATTTGATATACATATATATATATACATATATATCTATATATATATATATATATATATATATATATATATATATAACCTTAATATGCTAGAAAGAAAAGCTAGGTCGCCGGAATTAATGGTGGGTCGCCGGAATGAGAGAAAAGAGAGCTTTGAGCTTGCCAAGCTTCAACTTTTTTCCAATGTTGATCTTCTTAGATGTTTTAGATGAAGAGAAGATGATGGATTGTTGAATTTGTGATGAAAAAGTGATGACATTTGATATATTTTTGGGCGAAAATGGAGTGGAGTCGGGCTGCTCTTCAAATTGAAATGGGGATGTGAGAAATGAGGCTATCATTCGGGGTTAGGGTTAAGTGTACAGGTTTACCGGCGCGTGCCGGTAGTGCACCGGCGCGTGCCGGTCACATGGCCCCCAAAAATCGAGATTTTTATCATCTTTTGTGTAATGAGCTCTAATTATACTACATAAAGATCATTTGATGTTAATCAAATGATTTATGTTATATAATCTAAGTTCAATACTATTTTTCTATATAAAATTTGATAAAATACATAAAAACTTATATAATATTGAAATCACATATTTTTGATATAATATACCTATTTAAAATCACATGAGATGAAAATAGGTTTATTATAAATTTTTCATAAAAATATTTTCTTTTAATTTTTTGAATTAACACAACTTTAAAAACAATTAAAAGACTAAAAGCACACACTATAATTTTTAGGATTTTTTGCTAACTCCCTCAATCTCAGATCCTCAAGATTGTTATCATAACGATCCCTTAACCTTTCTCCTAGGAGTGATGCGTTTGAATTATTTCTTTGTATTCCCTCGGGATTTTCGGATAACCACATAATCGTTCCCTTCTTAATAACATTCAAACACTCATCCTGGGATATGGTTGTATTTCTTCCACATTGTCCATCATGTTCACTTTCTCCACAGATTCTACATCTCATTAGAAACCTTGCTCTTCTTTTTATTGCACTCCTTGAATTTCCATTACAAAGTTCTCATTCTCTGACTTCGATTAGCAATTCTTTATTTAATTTAGAAACTAAGGCTTCTATCTTAAATGCGACATCCTTATTTAGACCTAATCTTAAAAGTAAAATAAAAACTCTTATCCTATCTATGAAAGGCATCCAGTTCTTTTACGTCTATCCGGTAAAAGACGAAACTACTTTAAAATGCATATTAAAAGGTGAATTAGAAAGATAGTACCCGTAATCGGCTGAGTTTAAAATTCCTGCTTCCTTAATTCGTTGGAGGGTCGATAAGTAATAATACTTCTTCTGGTTGAGGTATCCCTTCAGCTTCCACGAACAATTTCACCCTGTGTCCATTGGCTATAAAAGTTGTTTTTCCATCAGTTAGTTCAACAGCTCCAGACTTATAGATTTTTGTTACGTCATATGGACCGTCCATCTAGATTTAAGCTTTCCCGGAAACAACTTCAAACGTGAATTATATAAAAGTACTCGATCACCTACATGGAACTCACGACTATAGATTCTCTTATCGTGAAAAGCTTTCGTGCGTTCCTTGTAGATTCGAGCATTTTCATAAGAATCGAGTCGAAATTCTTCTAGTTACGTTAAGCGAAGTAATCTATGATCACCGACGTGACTTTAGGATCAAAGTTTAGAAATTTAATAGCCCATAAAGCTCGGTGTTCTAATTCAACGGGGAGATGACAAGATTTACCAAATACTAATTTGTAAGGAGAACAGCCAATCGGTGTTTTAAAGGCTGTTCTGTATGCCCATAATGCATCATCAAGTCTTTCTCGCCGTTTTTACGATTCGAGTCCACTGTCTTTTCCACGATTCTTTTAATTTCTCTATTAGACACCTCTACCTGTCCACTTGTTTGTGGATGATAGGGTGTTCCAAGTTTATGAGTTACACCATATTTTTCAATTACCTTATTAAATGGTCGGTTACAAAAATGTGAACCTCTATCACTAATGATAGCCCTCGGAATGCCATATCGTGTGAATATATTCTTTTTAAGGAACCTTAGCACTACTCTGGTATCATTAGTAGGGAGAGCTTCAGCTTCTACCCATTTAGAAACATAATCAACCATTACTAGAATAAATCTTTTTCCAAAAGATATAGGGAAAGGTCCCATGAAATCTATGCCCCATACATCAAATAGCTCACATTCTAATATCGGTTGTATAGGCATTTCATGTTTTTTTCGATATATTTCCCCATTTTTGACATGATTCACAAGATTTTGCATATTTATATGCATCTCTATATAGTGTAGGCCAATAGAAACAACATTGTAAAACTTTGAAAGCAGTTTTCCATCCTCCATGATGACCTCCTGCCTCACGATCATGACAAAATGATAATACACTTAAAATTTCATTATCAGGAATACATTTCCTAATTATTCCATCTGAGCATCTTCGGAAAAGATCCGGTTTATCCCAATAATAAAACTTTAAGTCATAAAAGAACTTCTTTTTCTGTTGCCAAGTCCAATGAGGTGGGATGTACTTACAGGTAATGTAGTTAACAATATCCCCAAACCATGGCGAATCTTCCTTTGATGGTATTCTATTTTTTAATAATCGCATGGTTGAGGGAGTATCTATCTTAAACAGTTTCTCATCTGGAAACGAATCCTGAATTTCTTTTCCTTTTCCTTCATCATTATCCATCCTGCTTAGATGATCTGCAACTACATATTCACTTCCTTTTTTATCCTTAATTTCAATATCGAATTCCTGAAGTAACAGAATCCACCTAAGAAGACGCGGTTTTGTATCTTTCTTACTTAACAGATACTTCAGAGCTGAATGGTCTGTGTAGATTATTACCTTAGAACCAACAATATATGATCAAAACTTATCTAAGGCAAATATCACAGCCAACAGTTCTTTCTCAGTAGTTGCATAATTAAGCTGGGCTGCGTTTAATGTGTGAGAAGCATAGTAGATAGCTTTGAGAATTTTGTTATACCGTTGACCTAAAACAGCTCCTACTGACTAAATCACTTGCATCACACATAATTTCAAACGGCAAATCCCAATCTGGTGCTACGAAATCTTGGTGCGTAGTTAATTTCGCTTTTAGGGTCTTAAAGGCTTCCATACATTTATCATCAAAGTTAAAAGGTACTTCTTTTTCTAGCAAATGACTCGGGGGCTTTGCTATTTTTGAGAAATCGCAATAAACCTTCTATAAAATCCTGCATGTCCAAGAAATCCTCTTAACGTTTTCAAATTAATTGGTGGAGGTAATTTTTCAATTACTTCGACTTTAGCTTTATCAACTTCAATTCCTATTTCAGAGATTCTATGACCTAGTACAATTCCTTCAGATACCATCAAATGACATTTTTCCCAGTTTAGTACCAAGTTGGTATCTTCACAGCGTTGTAAAACGCGTTCTAAGTGTGATAAGCATTTATCAAAAGAATCTCCATAAACACTAAAGTCATCCATAAAGATTTCTAAGAATTTCTCGACCATATCAGAAAATATTGCCATCATACATCGCTGAAATGTAGCAGGTGCATTACATAATCCAAACGGCATTCTTTTATAAGCAAAAGTTCCATAGGGACAAGTGAAAGTAGTTTTTTCTCTATCTCCCCGCTCGCAATGAATATCTGTAAATAACCTGAATAACCATCTAAGAAGCAGTAATACTTATGTCCACTCAATCTTTCCAACATCTGTACGATGAATGGAAGTGGATGATGATCCTTTTTAGTATGATCATTCAGTTTCCGAAAGTCAATACACATTCGATATCCTGTAATTTCCCTTGTCGGAATCCATTCATTTTTATCATTTTCTTTTACCGTGAAACCTCCTTTCTTTGGAACTACTTGAGTTGGACTTACCCATTCACTATCTGATATGGGAAAGATTATTCCCATTTCTAATAGCTTAATGACCTCTTTCTTAATGATTGTTTGCAAATTCGGGTTGAGGCGGCGTTGTGGCTGAATACAAGGTTTAGCTCCTTCATTCAAAATAATCTTGTGAACACAAATCTCAGGGCTAATACCTTTGATATATGCCATTGTCCATCCAAAAGCTTTCTTATGTTGTCTTAACATTCTTAATAATTGATCTTCTTGTTCATTTGTTAAGGTTGATGAAATAATAATTGGTAACAGATTATCATTTTCAAGAAAAGCATATTTCAAATTCGAAGGAAGTGGTTTCAACTCCAGATTCCTTGGTGGATCTTCTACTGATGGTTTTAAAACTGGTCCTTCCATTTCCAATTTCAAATTTTGATGCCATGGATGTTTAACAAACCCTCCTTTATCTAAATAAAGGATTACTTCTTTCATTTCAGTATCATTTTCATCTTCTTTATAGATAGAAAATGCCAAACATTCTTCTAATTTATTTTCATAACCTTTAAATTTGGCATCCCAGATAGTAGAATATTCATCTATAAAAGAACATGATTCTGGTTCTTTGTATGGATGGTTTATAGCTTTGAAGATATTAAACGAAACTTTATCCTCATTAACTCTCAGTATTAGTTCACCTTTTTGAACATCTATCAAAGTCCTTCCCGTAGCTAGAAATGGTCGACCTAGAATAATTGGCGCCGAATATCCTTCTTCCATTTCCATTATTACAAAGTCTCTCGGGAAGTAAAATTTATCAATTTTAACCAACACGTCCTTGATTATTCCCTTAGGATGTTTAATTGATCTATCCGCCATCCGAAGGGTCATTTCGGTATTCGTAAGCTCTCCTATTCCTAGTTTCTTATAATCCTCATAAGACATGAGATTGATACTTGCTCTAGATCACATAATACTTTCTTAAACGAGAAATCCTCCAATTTCACATGGAATAGTGAAACTACCGGGATCTTTAAGTTTAGGAGGTAGACGATCTTTGGAGTATTGCGGAACATTCTTCATTAAGGCATATATTCTCATATTCTTCTAATCGTTTTTTGTTAGATAAGATATCTTTAAGAAACTTTCCATAGGCGAGGCATGTTGACTAAAGCTTCTATAACGGGGATATTGACATGAATATGACGAAAAGTGTCAAGGAAACGAGCATATTTCTTATCGTTTTTATCTTTTTAATTTGATCTTTCGGTGGATAAGGCAAAGATTCTAAATCTATAACCTTTGGTTCGAAGTTACTTTCTCTTTTCCTTTTTCCTTGAATCTTTGAGCATTACTTGATCGCCAAGTTTCATTATCTTGAGATTTTTCCTTTAAAACATCCCCCGTATCTTTATCCTTCTCGTTACTTTTAAATCTTCTGTTTTTCTCCCCGATTTTCTCTGACATGTTCCTTAAATAGGGTTCTCAGGTCCTTATCCATAGGATCTTTCAGAATTCTAGGGACTTTTACCCATTTTTCACCTTCAATTTCAGGTTCAACATTATTACTCTGTTTTAAGAATTCTTCGATAATTTCTTCCTCTTCATCAGTAAATTCAAGTTCGTCCTTTTCCTTTACGATATTACCATTTAAATCATTTTCTACCTCATTGTTTCCTGCGTTTTCTGCTCTAGTTTCTTCACAATATTTCCTACTTCTTGTAATCACAGCATTTACCTCTCTCGGGTTTCTTTCAGTATTACTTGGTAATCCTCCTGGAGGTCTATTGTTGTTACGTTCTCCTTCTCTACTCAAATGATCTTCCATATTCCTTAATGATGCTTCTATAGTTCTCATTCTCGTATCATGTCCACCCATAGATGTTTTCAACATAGTCATATCCTTAGAGACTGAACCTATAGAAGTTATCATAGTTTCCATATTCTGAGCTTGAGTAGATACTACACCCATCATATTTTCCATTAATTTATCCCATTTATCAACTCCTTCAAAGTTGGGTTGAACTTTGAGTGACCTTGGTATAGTTTGAGTAGTATGTTGTGGATAAGATTTAGGTAACGATTGTAGGTTCGATTTGATGTATTCCCTTGATGAACTTGATTACTATATGGATTCTTATACCGAACTGGATATGGCGGTTGTCCCGGCTTATTAGGGTTTTCTAACCATCTATAAGTTGGGTGCTCTCTTCTAATAGCATTAAAGGAGTTTGAATACGCGTTGTTCAAATTCCTATTTCGTTGTAAAAAACTCACCTCTTCCCTTGAGTATCCTTCGGTTCTTCTATCCCTAATGACACATTATCATGACTTGAGTAGTCATTTGGTATGATAGTTTCGGTTTTACGATCCTACTAGCTTCGTAGGTTGTCAAACTTCCTACTCAAATTCTCCAAGTGTGCTAGAACTTCCGTATTCGATGTGCATTCTCCCGCAAATGCTACTTTCCGGTGCTAGAACCGGTTTCCCACATTCTCGTTATTTTTGGAAATCTTTTCTATAGCATCGTAAACTATTTGGGCTTCACTCATCATTAATGAACCACCACATGCATGATCTACATCCGCACGTGAATCTTTCCTTAATTTACGACGAAAAGTTGGATTTGCATATCTAAGGAATAACCATGATCGGGACAAGATCTTAACAACTTTTTAAATCTCTCCCACGCATTCCCAAGCGTTTCTTCAGATCCTTGTCTAAAGTTGGCAATTTCAACCTTCAATTCCAAATTTCTACCCGGAGTAAAATACTGCTTTAAAAACTCGGTTTGAATTTCCTCCCAACTAGTCAATGAATGATGTGGGAGTGACATAAACCAATCTCGTGCTCTTCCTTTTAAAGAAAAAGGAAACATAGACATCCTTGTTAATTCACAATGAGCACCTTGACTTTTGGCTGTATTGCACAATTCTTCGAAAAGATAGAGATGGTGATGTGGATCCTCATCATCCTCTCCTAGAAATTGGGCTCTTGCGTCAATTAGACCAAAAAGATGAGATTTTATTTCAAAATTATTTGCTCCTTCATTGGGTAAACGAATTGGATTATTAGTCCGGTTTATTCTTAAGGTCCGATCACAAATAGGTCTCGGATTCGGTGGGTTATTATTACGATTGTTCGGTTCCGATTTTGATTATTTCTATTCCGGTTATTTGGTATTGGTAGATCCCGATTAAGATTTTGGCCATGCCCTTGAGCATGATCTAGCCCTTGTTCAGTGTTTCATCACCGATTTGACCATTTTCGTATTTTGATTTGATGATGATTCTCCGTCGATTTCTCCGACTAGTATGACCTTGTTTTCTTTCTGCTCTTAACTGCCTTTCGTAAGTATCTATGTCAGGTTTATAAGGAGTAAGTGGGGCCTTACTCTTTCTGGTCATCAACTAACGAAAACCGAAAATTAGTTGAAATCGATAAAAGTAAATATTGGTAACTTACTTATAAGGTAAGTACCAACGAAAAAGAAAATAGAAATGGGGTAAGAAGAGTGTTGACTTATCCTCGAGACTTTTGAGTTAATATAAGTAGAAATCATTCGAACACAATGAATTAGCGTCGTTCCCCGGCAACGGCGCCAAAAAGCTGACGGACCTTTTCTATGCTATCAATCCTTACCGGCAGTGTACCGGATCAAATTGTAGTGATAGTATGGTGAGTCAGGTGTCGATCCTCAGGGAAACTTGGTAATTCACCGTGTGATTTAACACCGAGAAACTATTATTATCTCAATCTAAGTCGCAATTTTATTATCCAACCAAACTCTAAACAAACAATAAATAAAAGCATAAAACTAAAACAGATATATATAAGTATATAAATATATATATATAGATATATAGCAATACATATATATATATATAGATATAAGTATATATAGGTACCAAAACAATATCTAAGGGAGGGAGATAGATATTATAATTAGAGACTAGCCAAGAATATGTTATTGAAATATTATATCTTTTTAGTGGAAATTAGATAAGACCGATCTTCCTTTTTCCAAGGTCCAATCAATTATACGAAACGGTATACTCCTAAGCTAGGCAATTTCTCCTCACACGAGCGTATGAAATTGTCATATGTCTTGTCCTCTCGTCCAATATCATCCTCAAGCATGGGTCACTCCCGTTTTGTCATACGGCCAATTTTAAGAAATGTCAATTAAACAGGCGAATTTAACGTGATAATCTCTCGAGTATAAATTTCAATAAGAGTTTGTTTCTCCCGAAACAAATCTACCCCCGGTTTAGGAAATCGGATTCCGTTGTCACGTTTTCACTCGGCCAATTTTACCCTCCGGTCTTTCTATTAACGAGTTCATAAACTAACTACAAGGTGTCAATTCATAATTAGATTATGAATTCTTTCAAATCAATTAGCTGCTTCAATTCAAACATAGAAAGAGATTCATTATAACCGATTTTAATCAATTTTAACATAGTCGTTATCTATTTCCCTAAAAAGATAAAACTAATCCAATTTCATATATTGGCTAGATATTAAGTTAGCCTAATATCATTATAATTAATATATAGATACTAATAAAACAAACAAACATAAATACATTAGAAAAGTTACGGATTACAATTGAAGCTTCGAGTTGTATCCTCCGGAAATAGCAACTCTTTTACATCAATGAGCCTTGATACATCTTCTAAGTATTATAACGATACTTTATACTACGCATTATTCCGGCGAGTGCCGTTTACGCTTTTATTTAACTAAAAACAACAAAAGAGACTATAGATAGATATAGAAGAGAGATATATGCATTGGTACATCTCAAAATGGATGCAATTGAGGGGTATTTATAGAGTACACCACAAGGCCGGCGCGTGCCGGAACACCACCGGCGCGTGCCGGTCAAATAGTATATATTCCCTTGTCAGAGATTTGTGGGCCCAATGTCAGAGATTTTCCTGCAAGATCCGGCCTTCTCCGGCGCGTGCCGGCCATCCAACATATCAGATGTTCGTAAAAACCTATCTCGAGCTGTAGACCTCAGATTGACATGATTTAATATTCGTTGGAAAGCTCTCTTGAAGATCTACAACTTTCATCACGGACTTTTTCTCTGAAAATGCCTCTAAGTTAGGTCAAATGTCCGTTGAAGATGAGTTACGGTAGAAACATTAAGGACGGTTGATCTCGTTCAAAGTTGTTAGATTTTGGCATAATCTTTTATCCCACAAAAACTCATGATTTATACTTCAAAGTATGTCATATTTTGGGATCTCGGTAAACATCCGATCCCGCAATAAAATCAACGAAACACCAAACGTAAACCTGACAAAAAACCATTATTTTTATCGTTTTTATAACTTATGCATCTAATTATAACTAACTATGATTTTTATAAGTTTTCAATGCATTTATATGAAATTATACTAAAATATCATAAAATAATAATAAAAAGTCTTATAATATAATGATATATTTTTCATACATCAAAGCTTACTACTATTTTGATCCTTGTGACTCCCGAATCTATGTCTCCCATCATGTGAAGTTCATGGAATCTGTGTTTCCCTTCACCTCCCCCACCCTCCCTCACGCCCCTCTCTCCTCCGCTCTCGGATTGGATTCCTCCTCCACCTCCTGCTCCATCGGTTCCCTCTTTCACACCTTCCCCGCCTCCTTCGCCCCCTCCTTCACCGTCCCCACCTACACCGTCCCCTCCCCCACCACCTCCTCCTCCGCCTCCTACTCCTTCCATGCTCTGTCTCAAATAAACATTCACAAGCCCACTCAAAAACTTAACCTCCACACCACTCTTACCTCTCACCTTGAACCTACCACTATTCCTCAAGCCCTCAAACATCCTCAGTGGAGAAAGGCAATGCAAGAGGAATATGATGCTTTGGTGTGTAATCAAACCTGGGACCTTGTCCATGTTGATCCGTCCTATAATGTCATTGGGTCCAAATGGATGATTTGGTTAAAAATATAAACCTGATGGTTTCATTGATCATCACAAAGCATGGCTTGTTGCCCAGGTCTTCACTCAATGCCTGGGCATTGACTACTATGAAACCTTCAGTCCGATTGTCAAGCCCCCTACTATTCGTGTTGTTCTCTCCCTAGCTCTGACACAGGGGTGGTCTTTGCGTCAACTTGACATCAATAATGCATTTTTACAGGGTCATCTGCAGGAAGCTGTTTATCTCTCTCAGCCCACTGGTTTTGTGAATCCAAATTATCCTAATCATGTGCAGATTACGCAAATCAATCTATGGTTTAAAACAAGCCCAAGGGCTTGGTATGATGAGCTGAAAGGGTTTCTCCTATCATGCCATTTTAATAATTCTCACGCTGACACTTCCCTTTTTGTTTATAACGTTGGTGGTATTGTATTATATGTTTTGGTCTATGTGGATGATTTGATTATCACAGGAAACAATGCCACTACTTTAGAATCGTTCATCACTGCTTTTGGGTGCTCGGTTTTCTCTTATGGACCTCGGCTCTCTCTCTCATATTTTCTTGGAATTGAGGTGGTTCCTAACACGGCTTTGGTATATTCTGTCACAACATCACTATGCTTCTGAGTTGCTGATTAAAATTCAAATAGATCAAGCTAATGCTATTGCGATGCCCTTACCTGCTGACATCTTCAATCTGACTGCCAAGTCTTGCCATCATTTGGATAATCACTCTCAATACCGTATGGTTGTTGGCTGTCTACAAAATCTTACTTTCACTTGCCCTGACATTCCATTTGCGGTTAATAAATTGTCTCAGTTCATGCATTGCCCCACTGATATTCATTGGGCACATGTCAAGCGATTGCTTTGCAATCTTGCCGGCACTGTTCACTATGGTATTCAGTTACATCGTCAGTCTGCTCCCATATTTCATGCCTTTTCTGACGCAGACTGAGGTGGTAACAAGGATGAATATGCCTCTATTAGTGCTTATGTCATTTACCTTGGTCGAATTGCTATTTCATGGAGCTCAAAGAAACAAACTACCATTGCTCGCTCCTCAACTGAAGCCGAGTACAGGTCCGTTGCATCTGCCACATCTGAACTTAACTAGCTTACTTTTATCTTGAATGATCTTGGTGTCTCTACTTCCCAGCCTCCGGTCATCTACTGCGAAAATCTCGGTACCACTCAATTTTGCTCCAATCCAGTTTTCCACTCTCGTATGAAGCACGTTGCCATTGATTATCACTTTATTCGCGACCAAGTGCAATGTGGTAATCTTCACATTGCACACGTTAATGCCCAAGATCAACTTGCTGACTGCCTCACTAAGTCTCTTCCGCGTCCCGCTTTCCAACATCAAAGTCAGGTCTTCTCCCTCGACAAACTCTAGGGGTGGTAATAGCAAAAATTGTAATTATTTTGAATTATAAATTATATTTGGTAAATCATTTGTAATTAATATGGTAAATCATTTGTAATTAATACCTAGGACTAGAACCTTCCATTGCTTTATATATACGTTGTATCTCATTCATTTGAAAATGTGAATATCAATACACATAAAATATTTTCCCAAATCTTATTTTCTGTCACAAACCTCTTACTCGGTTTTATTATAAGCTAAAGTCAGAAATCAGAAGATATGAATGGAGATTGAAAAATGAGATACAGATAATATACAGTCAAGATACATTAGATTTTTTAATAAAAGATTATTTATTTGTTTTATTTAAATTATTCAAATTATATTTGGATAAGTATTTAGATTTATCTCGTATGATTTCTCTACTATACAAGACATACATTGTAAGCTTTATTCAGCAATTCGATAAAACAGTTGATCAATGTCTTCTGTCTATGTGTTCTGATTTTCTTCAGGTTCCAGTCAACCATATCCATGCCCTCGGGCCCACACACCAACCGTCGGCCCATGCTTTCTCGGATTATGCATGAACCTTCGGGGAAAAAGGTACCGTCCCCACTTTTACGAGTAAGCACTCTAGCTAGTGTCGGAAAGACTTCGAGTTAAGAGGCCCTGAGACCGGTGACTAGACGTTCTCTTTAGAGCAGTAACTCTAATCCCCCTAGCCACTAGAGCTTTGACATTTTCGTATCACGAGCGAGCAAACGAGAAAAAAATAGATCCGTCAATTCGAAGTACCAGGTTTATGATGTACTAATTGTGCACTAGTTCAAATCAATTATTATTTACAATTTTTTTTATCTGCAAATTACATATATTAGAATCACAGTCTATAAATAACTCTTAAAAACAACTTTAATCAATAAAGCAATTCAGGTTGGCTTGATATAAGTGACCGTAAGGACAATAATTAATATAGAAAAATAAAGTAAAACACAATATATTGGTGATATACAAAATATGAACTCAACCCCAATCTAAAATGACGGATTACCCAAACTGTTTCTCGATTCCCATAGGAAATTTCAAGGTATTAATTCGCTATCCTCCACCTTTCCTCGCCGTGTGTATTTCTTTTAGCAAAGACTAATCATCCAAACTTGTCCGCTCCAAATGCGTACCTATATTAATGGTAAGATGATTTTCTCCACTATTCACAAACTCGACCCAGTATCATATTAACCGATCACGAACTCCCTTAGTGATCAAAAGGGGCACTGCAGTTCTTTGGTAAGACTCGACCGTGTTCAGTGGCAAGTAATTGTTTGCCGTATGTCTTTTCAAACCACCGTTGTGTTGTTTAAAATTGATAGAGGCTGGTTCTGCATTTAGTAGTGTCGTGGCCGTACATGGTGTTGGGTTTGCTCATCAGATCGATCCTTCAATGTCTAAGAATGTAACACCCCTATATCCCGGGTCTGATAGTGCTAAATGAGTCATAAATGTCCCGGTCAACTGCTTAGACCGCCGTCATCGCCTGGTCTAAAAGGGTTAACCCGAGTTGACAAGATCTTTATGTCTCACACTTATATGGGGGTGAGCATTCTAATACTTTAGATTCTCTCCCCCTTATAAGGGACTGGCGTCTTCGTCAGGACGGGCAAGACTGTTCCTGGATCGTCCCTACCAGAGGTGATTAGATGCCATCCTTACACCGTCTTCGTTTACGGTGCAACGCATAGTTTCGTCTGATAGTCGGCTCTGATACCATTCTGTAACGTCCCCAGACCCCGTGCTTGGTAGTGCTAAATGAGTTATAAATGTTCCGGTCAACTGTTTAGACCGCCGTCCTAGCTTGGTCTAAAAGGGTTAACCCGAGTTGACAAGATCTTTATGTCTCACACTTATGTGAGGGTAAGCATTCTACTACTTTACCGATGTGGGACAGAAATTGGTGGTGTTTGTGTTTGTCTAGAAATATGATTAACAAAAACATTGACGGTGGTGATGACGGGATGATCTAGACGGCAACTTGGCATTTTTTGTGGTCGGGTACGAACAAATTTTGATACGGCAGTTGGGGTGGCCGGTTTGAGGCGGCAGTAAAGACGAGACAGGATGATGAAGGTATCTTAGGGCTGATTGTGGCTCTGGTGGCAAATTGGTGGCGTTGATCACCCAACTAAAAAATATTGCCAATTTATAGAACTCCTAAGTGAACACTAGACCATATGTTCTGCATATTGTTTCAGATAATACTCAATTTGAATGTAGTATAGAATTATATAATAAAGTCAAAAGCTTTTATCCATAATTTGAAAACAATAGTAGTACATACTTTGAATATTTTCACAAACAGAATAATAGTCAGTTGCCTATCTGATTTAATATAGTGTTCACACTGTGTAGATAAAATAGACATCGAATAATTTTCCATAGAGCCGGCAACGTGCGATGCATGTTTTTGCCCTCGTTTTTTTTGGTTCTTTGCGTGCAAAAGTTTTGGACGTTAGTTTTAAAGCTTTTATTAGACGCTCGAAAGAGGTTTGTGCACTTGGTATTACAAAGCCGAGGTGAATTTACATTGGCATTGGCAAAGTACTGATAGTAGGTTTACACCAAAGTACTTACAAAAGTTGCCTAGTGGTGTTGTAGGTTACATTGTTTAGGGGTTGTTCAAAAGTTACATATTTAGGAGCTAGAGCAAGCTCATACCAAAATAGTTACAAAATTTGGCATTTTTTGTTTCCAGCTGCATAGTTTATGAGCAATTGATAAGCTACATTGCCTGGCATGGTTGATGTGTAGGTGCATCCAGTTGCTCATTAGTTTCTTTCGGGGGACTTGAGTTTCAGTTTTTTCATAGGGCTGGAGGAGGTGTCTAAAGCTGGAGTGTTGTCATTGCTGGAACCCATCTTGGTTTTCTTTATTGAGCTGCTCTCTGTGTTGGTTCCTGGGGTGGGGGTGAAGTTTGTCCTTCGGTTGTGGCTTCGACTGCATAAATTATTGTGTGTTTTTGGCCTGCATCTGTTTCACCTAGGCATCTGGATGTAGGGGATTAGGAAAGGTGTGTACCGGGTTATTGAAACGCAGTGTATGAGGGAAGTAAGGTGGAGAAGTATGTTTACGTGCCTCATTTCCTAGCGGTGCAGTTAGCTTACCGGCTCTGTTTTCAACCCATTCTTGGACTTTGTACCGAGTGACCCTGTCGCTGAATTTTTTTAGTTTGCTTTCATCTGAGCTATGATTTGGTTGTCTTTGAGTTTGTTGTTTATTAGCTCCAGGTGCGTAGCCATTGCCTTTGGTTACAAAGGCGGTTCTAATGTCAGTGTTGAAGCAGTGGTTAAAGCGTGGAAGTAAGAGAAAGAGAGACTATGGTGTGTTACCTCGCTGTCCATGATGTGGATTTCTTGGGGTATGTGATCGAGTAGTTTGTCAACGCTTTTGTCAAACAAAGTTGCAGTGATTGTGCGAGATTGATCGGTGAGCTCCACAATGACTTGGCAACTGTTGGAACAGAGTAATCATGAGGTAAATAAGTGAATTAAGAAAAACATAGATTGCGTATGTTTACAAATGTAACTGGTTTTTACTTACTGGGGGGTTGCTATTTGATTTCCTTTGCAGGTATGGCAAGGGAAATTTTCATTGGGATGCGCTTTCTGCGTTTGGTTGCATTTCGGACATTTTGTGTATGCCACTTTTTGATGGATGCCAATGATACTCATTGTAAATGTGGAATGGGCAACCTGTTGGAGCAAAGGGGCGTTTGTTATGCAAGTGCCAGTGTTGATGTTTTGTATAGAAAGTGTTGTTGATTCTGCGGTGAAGACAGGTTACTTTACCTGAGAGTCGGGCATTATCTGTGAGAGCTGCGTTAGCTGAAGTGTTTCATGGTTTTTCACTGCTGTCTCTAGGTAATTGTGAGGCAGTTTGTTTGCAATTTTAGTCATGTCGTCAAGGTGGCTCTCGAGCCTCTCCATGTAAGGGAAGGAAAGGTAAGTTATGAGGAACACGGGAAAAATCAATACCAAGGTTAGGTGGTGTTTGCTGAGTATTCAACTGCCTTAACTAAATTAGTAAGCCAAGCAGGTATTTGGGAACAAAATAGGGGGAGATGGAGTATGAATGGAGGTGACATACCATTCGCGGATGTTTGCTACCTCTGGGATGCTTGGGTCTAAACTGACAAACAAGAAAGGGATTGTGGACAAGGACAAGCCTGCATCATAGTGAAATAGGTTGGGTGAAGCTTGTTTCTATTGCTAGGTACGTTGTTTCAATGTTAGTATGAGACTTGTAGTACCTGAGAAGAAAGTGGCTCTGAGGACTTTGCAGAGTATGATTGGCATGTCATTCTTTAGGAAGAACAACTCTGATCCTTGGTGTTCCACGAAATCTCCCCACAGGGTAAGCATGAGGGGCCTCAACCTGCGTATTTTTTGTTTCATGCGTTAGTGTTAAACTTTAGATTGACTTTGTACAACCAATGTGTGTCGATTCCTTACTCGTTTTGCACCACATTGCATTATCGTATCGGAGTTAGTCTGCCCCTAACATCGATGAGTCTCGGTTCCTTGACATATGTGACTGCAGCTATGATATCTAGTACATGGGAATGAAACAGTCAGAGATATGCTACGTAAATTGTATTGGATAAAATATTGTTTGATGGTGTATGCGAAATGTAAAATTAGCGGCGACCATAGTGCATAGGCACGCTTTGTAGGTAAACATTTTCCCAGAGAGTAATTGGCTGTATTAAATTATTTGGTTTGTTGGTGTATTTTTCATAATATTGGTGTTGTATTTGTGTTGTATTTTCATATTTGAGTAACATGCTTATCTGCTCTCCAAATACGTGTTTGGTACTATACGTGTTGTATTTGAATAAAGAAAAAGGTGCTGCGGTTGTTTTCTGGTTTGGTATCCAATTAATACCCGTATTTGCGATTTGAACCTAAGCTTTTCGTCACGTGTGTTGCAAATGTAATAACTTTTTCTATGGGCTTAAATACCTAAACATAAGAAGCATGTTACCTATCACAGCTCCCATGTCTGTGGGTGAGCGGATATCTTTGAATGGGGTAGCTTGAATTGGTGGATAAGGGATCTTCTCAGCTTCGTCAGTTACCTGGCGGACAAAGGTTGCTCGAGACAGAACCTATTGTGTTGTTATCGTTGGCGTAGCGTATTGAAAATTGCCTTAATGGGTTGAACCTTCACTCCACCGATAATGTAGGTCGAGAATTGGATAAAATTTCCTTCTAAGACATTGATGTTGCTATTCCAGATCACACCCTCCACTTTGTTACCCTGTTTGGGTTATTTGCACACGTAAAATGAGGAAACCGAGAACATATAACAGATTTTAGTGGAAATAATGGACGCATAAATTTTGGTGCTACGTACCTGGGAATCCATAAGCAGTAATTTTTGGAGCCGCTTTCCACCTTCATTAGTGTAGACGTTGCTCTTCTCGGCAACAAGAAATTTCACCCTCCAGTCGTCGGATTTGCCTGTAACGTCATCTATGCACATTTCCTTTGCCATGATCTTGATACCTGCTGACCACATTCGTTGCAAGTCGTAATAAACAATCGAGAAAAAAAACAGTGAACACGCATATTGTGGCTAACAGTTTAATTGCTGAACAACAATTGGGGCAGGGGAAAGAAACCTGACTAAGTAAATTTTTAGGGACCTAGTAAAGAATGTAGGGATACCTATGTTTAACTTGACTGGAGTGGGGGAGTGTTTTGGTCATTATGTGTCAAGTTACTGGTTGTCTTGTACCCTATTGTGTATCTCGCGGTAGACAACGTTTTTTGTTAGGGTACTGTTTGTGTTGTCTGTGAACGTGGGTGGTGCAATAAGTACTTTGATTGAGATGGATTTTCTCGCCCTTGATAAAGCGACATAGAGTTGTCCATGTGAGAAGACTGGTTCACGTAGATACACACCAACACGATCCAACGTCTGCCCTTGAGCTTTGTTGATCGTCATTGCAAAACACAAGCGGATGGGGAACTGGTAACGCTTAAACGGTATCGCTCATCTGTCTTCATTCGAGGATTCAAGAGGAATCTTAAGCAAGATAGTAGTATTGCCTGTGTATGGACCAGTTGCAATTTCAGCGACGTTGTTGTGAGCCTGAAGTTGTTTACAGATCAGCCTAGTCCCGTTACAATGTCCTTGAACAGGGTTTAGGTTTATTAGTAGCATCACGGGTGAGTTCGGTTTCAGTATTAGCTCGTGCGGTGGAAGGCTACTCGGATGTAGCGAATTTAAGAAATCGTCGTAGTCTCCTCGATGTTGGGGATCAATTTCTGTGTTATTACTTAAGTACTTTGTAGGGTTGCCAGGTATATTATCCAACATAGCTTCATTTGTGTCGTCTACACAATCGTTCGTAGGTGCGAGCAAAGCTCGGGACATGGCTAGGCTGTGATTGGTTGTGAAAGCATTTATGTCAGGGTACATGAATTTTATCAGTTGCTGCAACGATGCATCCTTGTTGGTGAATGGGATAACCATATTTACGGGCAGGGTAATGTTTCCATTCTCGTCTTTAGGCTTTGTACCATCACCAATGCGAAGCAAAAAGTGCGTGAAGTAAGGATCAACTCTAGCTCGCATGTTCTCAGTCAAGTTTAGTTTCGTCAGCGTGGGCAACAAAGGTGAACTGAACAAGCTTGCATCGAGTTGCTGCTGTTTTGTGGCATTCGTTACAACTGGTAGCACCTACCTGAAATCGCCTCCGAATACGACAACCTTGTTACCGAATGGTTGTTAACTTCGGTGGTGTCCTTGAGCATTTCTGAGAATGCCTCGACAGATTGTCTTTATGCCATTGGAGTCTCGTCCCAAATTATTACCTTGGCTTCCCTAAGAAGCTTAGCTGTGGTGGATTGTTTGCTGACACTGGCTATCTGATTGTTTTCATCGTGGAACGGGAGTTTGAACCGTGAATCCGCCGTCCTACCTCCTAGCAAGCACATGCTGATACACCGGAAGTAGCTGTAGCCAATGCAATGTATTGCTGGGACCTAAGAGTAGCTAAGATCACTTTGTATTTGTAAGTCTTGCATGTGCCACCCGGACCATCAATGAAGAAAGCGCAAGGTTCATTCCGCATAATTTTTCCCATGATAGTGTCGTAGGCGCGGCGTTGTTGCTCGTTCAGTTTGTGGACATTGAGGAGATCGTTGTCGTCTACACCAATACTCATTTCATAAGCCATTTCCTATGACACATTGTTTCTGCGTGATATTGCATCTGCTTCCGGACCTAGGTTGTAATCATAAAGCCACTTTCCCATGTCATCTAATAAAAGAGATAGGTCATGAAGAGCTTTCGTGTGAACTTCAGAAACATGTAGCTACAATGATGAATGTGTCCTTGCGTAATCTTTGGAAAGAGAATCAGCGTATTTCTGCCAGAGCCTACGGGGATCGGAAGGTGCACAAAACACAAGGATAGAAGCTAAGATGTGTCGAAGTTGCTTAGGCATTTGGTAGAGTACTGCCTCGTCTAAGCACATGTCTAGGTCAGCGTCTGTGGCAAGCAAGTTTCTTGCCAAAGCAGCTGCTCTAAATGTGGAATGTAAATAACCATCTACAGTCAAAATGTCATTGTACGATTTAGGACCTGGTACGTGATTTAGAAGCAAGCGTAGGTAATATCTTTCACCTTCTCTCGGGTTAACCGACACGATGCGGCCCACTACCTTACCTTTTTATCGTTCGGACCACATTCGTTTGCCTGAATCCCAGACGAAATATTTAGGAAATTCCTTGTATAGAGTCTGAAAGCGTGCAGCCCGTTCATTGGTTCGGTTCATATCAAAGAATTGCATCAACATTGTTTTACATAGGAAATCATTGCTGGCAATATTGTTCAGGTCTTGGTCAGTTTCAAAGGAGACAAGGTAATTATCGGGGAGATGCAGCTGCAACACGACCACTACAGGTTGCATCTCGAATAAGTCAAATGCGTATAAACGCCAGGCAGCCTCAGGTGGACCGACCCACCTCCCTTGTTGGTACTCTTTTACCTCATCTTCAGCATTAGCGGTCGCCATTTGGAAAGAGGTTTTGTCGGGTCCCTTGTAAATGTACTTGTAAATATACTTCACGAGTTTAATAGTTGAGTAGATCTCCACGTTAATGTGGCATTCGTATGGATTTTAATGTACGATCCCCCGGTTGTCAATTACATGGCCCCTCACTCGGGCGGAGATGCCGGTGTCACGCCGCCTGTAATGGGGATAGATGTTGCATCCATGCGCAGTATATTGAAGAAAATCCTTTGGATATTTGTTTTTGCAATTTTTTTCCCGCATACAAGGGCACCTAGGATTAAGTAAGCCACATTGTCCATGAACCATGTGTTTAAGAATGAGGTCATGCAAACGTGGGTTAAGCGAAGGGTCAGGCAACTCGGCACTGATGAACTGGTCATACGCTTCTGGATTTAAGGGCCTAGAATCCCTATACATGATCGAAGCAAATGTGCATGTGTTGGTCCCTTGAAAAGGCTTTTGGAGTTAACAAACTCAGCAAATTCAGTAGCTTGCGGACTGCTCAGTAGTCTGCTGACCACCCAGTAGTCTGCTGACAGCTCAGTAGTCTGCTAACTATTGATTTTTCTGAATTTGTTGCAGCAGAATATATTCAAGTTAAGCCTTCTTACTTGTTGTTAAAATATGATACTAAGTATTAGATACTCAGTAGTGTAAGTGTGTGATTCAGTTGCTAGTTTCAGTAGGTTGATGTGTTAAATATAATGAATGCAGAAATTAAATGCAGAAAGTAAGTAGGCATATTTTGTAGTGGTTCCAGGTGGTGTAATCCTGTCAGTCCACTCTTCTCCTGTGACGTTGGAGGTAATTCACTAGAGATCTTTGAGGTTGCAGTTACAAAAATCCCTAAGTTGTTTGTCCTTCACCAATAACTATGGGTTCACAAACTGAACACTTGGAAAAGGTAGGATTGCTGCTCCAAAGTCTTCACTGGTCCTTGAAAGGTAGGATTGCCTCTTCACCAGCTCCACCACAAACAACAGTCCTTGACACCAAAAGATGCTTCTATGTCTTCAGCAGGTTTCTTGTAAAAGAAAGTTTGAATCAAATAAGTGATTCAGCTTTCAGCAGCTTGATCAGGATGAAATGATCAGCAGCTTGAAGACTTCAAGTGTATAAACTTGATGTAGCTTGATAGCAGATTACATTTGAAGAATTTACTGGATCAATAGCTTTAAGTTCAGTAGGGTCAGCATGGTGATTTTGTTGATAATAAACTTGATAGCTTCAGGAAAATTATCTTGTTGTTTATCTGTTTTTCATCACCATTTATCTATTGTTTCTGTATCATGGGTCTTCTATTTATAGGTTAGAATCCATGTGACATATGTTTGAAATTCAAAACATATCCGTTTCAGATTTGTCCTATCATGACTTGCTTTCTGTCCCTATACATAGTACTGACACTGTCAATTTACTTTTTGACAGTTTTCAGACTGTGCACCCTTTGACTTATATCCCCTGAATAAACTTCTGTTTCTTTCCAACGTCCCTTAAATCTTAGCCATTGATTTGTTCACAAAATCAAGAGTTGTTATATGTCCTTATCCTTGTAATCTTCCAATGTAACCCTTGATAAAATCAAAATATATGTTCAGCAAGTTCCTGTGAATGTAAGTCTGCTGAAATACATATCAGTCAGCTAAACCAAGGTTGCTGTGTATATAAAACACTGCAGCTGACTTCTCTTATATCTAACTTTTTATTATGAAGTTAGATTACACCATTTTGAACATAACCAAGTTCCAATCACCACTTAACTTATAGAACTTAGACCTTGTACACAAGGTATATGAAATCAGTTTAGGTCATCACAGACTTCCCTAAATTGTGATTCCATATCCTTGACTTAAAATACTAAGTTTGATCCCTTAGCCTTCAATAACTGAGTTTGAGCCCTCAGCCTTCAATCTTCAACAGGTTCCTAAACTAGTCTACTGACTCAGGTACCCTACTGACCTAGATAGGTCTATTGATGAAAGTCAGCTGACCTTTTACAGTGCTTGTTTGATCAAACCTATACAAAGATCAAACTCTAATAAGCCTATAAATTTGATCCAGACATCTTTTTGCCTTTGCTCTATAACAGCTAGTCTGGCAATTATCAGTAAAACTTAAAATAAGTCCAACAATTTCCCCTTTTTTGGTGATGATGCCAATACCCTCCTTACAATAAAGCAAAAAGAGTAAAAACAAAAACAGAACAAATTCAGTCAATTCTCATTATAATCAGATTGTTCAAAAGTTATTACAATCTAGATTCTGCAATAATAAAAAGCAGGTGTAAGTATGCTGATTTAGTTTCTCCTTTCTCTTTCTGTCTTTCTTTCTCTTGCTGCTCTTGATATTCCCTTATATCTCTAACCATATCTCTCATCCATTGATTTTCAATAAGGGAAAAATCAATATGCGGGTTCACTTCCTTCCACCATTTCCATGCCCCAGTTAGAGTAAGATTAATTTGGTGTACTCTGAAACCTAAATGCATGTATAACTGCTTGAATTCATCCAATGAATCTCTTGCTGATGTAGTGGGTAGACTCCTTCCACCACTACCACCTCTTCCACCTCTTCCACCTCTTCCACCTCTATGTGAAGATCTTAGAGCTTTGACTCTAGCTTCCCAGAATTTCAATCCCAAAAAGGAATTTAGCCCTTCATGAAAGCCCTTGTCATGGTAAGGTCTCCTCTTATTGTAACATAGCTTCTTGTATTTTTTGAAGAGGTCATCAGTCAGTGAAAGTCTGCCGGGTGCAGGTTCTCTGTATGCATTGGTGTCAGCCTCCCATTTCTTTTGAGTAAAAATCCTAGCAGCCTCTTTTTCTACTGCTGTTTGGCTCTCTTCCCCTTAATTGACATCATCAACAAAACGGGAAAGCAGGCCATGAACACTCTCATGTGTGATCACTAAGTTGTTCAGTTGACCATCCATAATTTTTGTCCTTGTGTCAACTGTTGTGATCCTTCCTTCCATTGTCTACTCTAGTAGATTGATCCTCTCAGTAATCTTAGGATCCAATACAGCAGGATGAGGTGCTCCAGCAGGTTCAGCCACAGCATGCTTGGGTGCCTCAGCAAGCATGTCAAGTTTCTGGTGAATGGAGGCAAATTGTTCTTTCAAGAACTTCTTCTTTAGTGTATTGCCTTGTTTTATTCCTCTTACATCTTGGGCAAGGTCAGCAAGAGCATATTGAGTGGAAGTAATATTGGAAGCAACTGTTTCAGTAGTTCTCCCTCTATTTTCCACCAGATTCATTAAATCTTAAAATCTTTGCTCTTGTCTGTCAAGTTGAGTTCTTAACCTTGTAATGTCACTTCTGACTGCCCTCAACGTATCCAACACCTGTGCTGGTACCCCACCAGCCATTCCTCCAGCCAAATGTCCAGCAGCTTCATCATCAGGCTCTTCAACATTGTATTGTGCCCTCTGTCTGCTGACAACCATGGCCCAACTCATATCCCTTCCAGCAGGGTTAGGACCTTCCTTAACTACATTTCCAAAAATTTCCTCTAGAATTGGTTCTTGGGCAGGTTCCTCAAAAATTGGTACAAATGCCTGTTGTGGTTCAGCAGCAATAGGTTCTTCCTCAGGCACTTGAAACACCTCATCACTGAAGTCATAGTCCAGCAGCTGTTCATCCACATCAATAACAGTAGTCTGCTGACTATCTTTTCCTCCAGTAGCCTTTACCTCATTAGGCTGTACTTCAGTAGGTTGCACAACAGTAGCAGGTTCTACAACAACCTGTTCTTCCATAATCTCATCAGCTTGAACAGGGGTTTCTTCCAAACCCATTGTGAGTTCCAACCTATGTCCAGGTGCTGTTTGATCCTCAGCAACATGTACCACCAGTTCTGACCTTTGTTCAGGGGCTATCTGTTCCTCAGCAGCCTGAACCTCCATAAGAAGTAATGGTGATCCTTCAAAATCCATCACCATGTCCAATCTCTGTCCAATCACTGTTTGTTCCTCAGTGTGTAGGACTCTCTTCCACAAAAATAAAAGGAAAAGTAGCCATGATTTCCTCTAGAGATCCTCCTGCATCAGCAATCTTCTGTAGATTCTCAACAGATTTAGATAGAGTGCCCTGAGTATCAATCCATTCTTGATATTGAACTGAATCTTCAGAACTGATATCAGGCTCACTATGTTCAAAAACCTTCTCCTTATCCGGATTTTCAGTCTGCTGATCATCAGGATTCACATCAGACTCCACAGCCTTGAATGTACCAGATGTGCCAACCATCCTGTTACCTCTAAGATTTATTCCAACATTAATTGGAGCCTCCAAATCATCTATGGTGAGATCTTCCAGATCCTCATCCATTTGGTCCTCAGTGGACTTGCCAGCCCAAGTAGACTGTTCTGCTCTAGGTTCATTTAACATTACAGTTCCACTGGCTTCTCCTTGATGTGGTGGATGATCATCATTAGAATCAGATGATGATGATGTAAGGAAATCTACGCGGGAACGCAGCGGAATTCAAAAATTTATTTCCTTTGACCAGGATCGACTTTGTTTAAGCAATAAACAAATAAGCTAGTAGACGGTGGTTACCTTGGTTGATCTAAAAGATTGATGCTTTGACCGTCTAATGAGAGTAGTTCTGCATAGAGCCGCCCAAGTGTTTAGCCTCTACCGCTAGTCCACACGAACAGCCTGCTGGAATCCCATCATGGATTTTTATTGGAAAACTCCGGTTGCTAGACCGGCCCTTTTCCCCTCTGTCCAACTCTCTATAGGATGCTCTCTATTTTACACAAGAACTATTAGTTCTTGGAATTATGATGATACAAAAGAGCTTGACACCCACACTATATTTATAGTGTATATGGCGCCATCTATAAGAGTGGAGGAGAAGAAAACATTTTCTCAATAAAATAAGAAAAATATAATTGATTGATTTATCTCATTTATTATAATATCTTATATTAAATAAATCTAGGATATTGTCAATATCTTATATGGAATATTTCCAAGATATTGTCAATATCTTATATGGAATATTTCCAATTTTTCTAAAACAACCACAAATATTAAGGATAACAGCCATACTAATATTTTGTTGAGATCTCATCACATATATCAACTGTATAGTGACATCAATATAGTATGTTAGATTTAGTGACCTTCCAACTTTATTGGAATAACATTTATTCTTTACAATTGAATATGTCTACTAAATCCTGACAAATAACTGAAAGTATGTTCTTCATAAGAACCAGAATATAATAACATTTATTTAGTTCCCTTATCAGTTTACTAGATCCAGAATATGGTAAGTGTCACAACGTTTGCTTCACCTTCCATATCTAGATTTAACCTTTCTAATTTAATAACACTCGTAAGATATAATATATCTAAGAGTTGACTTGAACTTAGATAGATTTATCTCAACAGACTTGCTTAGAATAGAGACTTCGATAAGCTCTCTATTTTAGCACATGCCCTAACTTTTCTTTCAATCCTTTAAGCACTTGAAAAATGATTCTTATTGTAGTCTTCATAAGACTTAAAAAAGATCACAAGAGCCATGTCATTAATTTCCTTTCATAAAGAAAATCTAAAGTTTATTAAATAGTTTATTTAACCTTTTGAATCATATTCAAAACATTGACTATTTGATTAACCTTTAAGCAATGATAGAATTAAGTCGATACCTAAATCTTATAATTTTGAAAACAACATTTCCAAAATTTGATGTGGTCATTCTTATCCAACATTTGAATTAATTGTCATCGTATGACAGAATGATCATCTTGGATCGTATCCAATCTATGACTAATTCGTTGAAACTTATTTCAAATGATTTAATCATATCATGAGCTTCCGTTTTCATTAATAATTAAAGCCTTGGAGTACTCCATCAAATATGTAGCCTCCTTGTCTCTAACTACTATAACGGGATCTCTCGTGTCATTGCTTATTTTAAGAGGATTAAAATTACTTAACCATACTTGCGAACGTTTCTCAAAAGGTAACAGTCATAATTTGGTTTTACTAATCGAGAATAAAACATAAATATAAAGTTTGCTAAAACTACAACATAAAAATGAAAATAAAAGAGTGTTGTTGTTTATACACGCAAAATAAAAAATGGTCTTTTGGTTTATGATTTTGCTCCCACTAGTCAACTACTCCCAATTGACTTTCAAGAATTATTAATTTCTTTATTGGACATGATCCCACTAAACTATCGCGACCCCTGCTTTGGCTGGTGGGCCGAAAATAGCCTAATAGGTAGACAACCCTTTGTCAATCGTATCTTATACGACTCTTGTTGTTTGACTAGTCAACTCTTTGACAATTTTCATCTTATGAAGTAGTCAAACCCTTACCTCTAAAATCCAAACGACCCCGCTTTGGCTGGTGGCCGAGAGAATTCTTAGTCAAGTCATAACCCCAATATTCGTGAGATCTCATACGATCATATCTCGATAATGACGATATACCCGAGGTAGGTCAACCCCCTGCTTTGGCTGATGAGTTGGATCCGAACAAGGGCTCTTCACCGTCATTATAATATGGGGAGGCAATTTCAACTTGATTCTTTTGAGGTGGAAGTATTTATGTAAATTAATTCACTTAATTAATTTTAATTATGGTCTCATCATAAATATGTCTATCTCTATAAACATACATCATACATATTTATCTAGATCGTTCATAGTCATGCATCTATCGTATCATATAAAATAAATACAAGCACAAAATAAATAAATACGTAAAGTAACCGGTATGATCATGGATTTTTCTTAGGTGCGGTCTCGAATACAAACTGACGAAACCGCGGGTCACAATCTAAGGGTAGCTGCAACCGCCAATAGGATCTTTAATGCTCCATTCTCCAATGGGGATTTTCGTCTTTCTTTGGTCTCCATCTTCTGCTCCATTCTTGTTACATTTAATTCTATCGAATAAAATAAATACACCCAATGCATACGGCGGGGAGCTAACGGGAATATGATAAATGCAGAAAATAAACTAGGCCACGTTCTTCATAACGGCCTAGGACAATTTTTAAACCAACAGAAAATTAAATCATTCACATATATCCTATTGGTCAAGTCCATGATCAATCGGGGTCCATATAATCATATTATATCTACTATATCTAATCCATACAATAATATCTAATGAAAAAGATAAAATTAAAATTTAACTACATGTGTCTTAATTAATCAATTAAATAATTTTATCCAATCAATTAATTAATTAAATGATTTTAATCGAAATAAAATTAACGATTAATTTTAAACGATTTTAATTTTAATTTTAATTTTAATTAATTAGAACTATTTTAAAAATAAATCAAAATTAAAATTAAGTCTCTTTTGTTTCTTTCCTTTTGATTCTTAATCAAAATGGATGCCTTTGGTTTCCTAAACCAAAAGGCATCTTCCTAAACCAATATTTTGGAAGTGGCCTAGGCCTAGGACTTTTGCAAATCAAATATTTGAAAATGGTCTAGGCCTATTCTAAATCAACTATTTGGAAAGGCCAAATAATTTTGGCTTAGGCTTGGCCACTTTCCAAAATCAAAATTTTGGAAGTGGCCTAGACCTAGGTCTTTTACAAATCAAATATTTAAAAAGGGTCTAGGCCTATTTCAAATCAAATATTTGGAAAGACCATTATTATTTTAATGTCATGTGGCATCCCAATGGCCCAAACTATTTGAACCATTGGTGTAATGTCCCACATTGGAAAAGTAGTAGAATTCTCACCCCCATATAAGTGTGACACATAAAGGTCTTGTCAACTCGGGTTAGCCCTTTTAGACCAAGCGAGGACGGCGGTCTAAGCAGTTGACCAGACATTTATGACTCATTTAGCGCTACCAGGCCCGGGGTCTGGGGGCGTTACAGAATGGTATTCAGAGCCGACTATCAGACGGAACTATGCGCTGCACCGTAAAAGAAGACGGTGTAAGGATGGCCTCTAGTTACCTCTGGTAGGGACGATCTAGGAACAATATTGGCAGTCCTGGCGAGGACGCCAGTCCCTTATAAGGGGGAGAATGTAATGTCCCACATTGGAAAAGTAGTAGAATTCTCACCCCCATATAAGTGTGACACATAAAGGTCTTGTCAACTCGGGTTAGCCCTTTTAGACCAAGCGAGGACGGCGGTCTAAGCAGTTGACCAGACATTTATGACTCATTTAGCGCTACCAGGCCCGGGGTCTGGGGGCGTTACAATTGGTTAGTCACACGACACAACTAAACAAAGAGATATTACCAAACACTAATATGTACTATATGAAATCATAAGATTACACAAAACAAAATAGGAGAATTTTGACCGCACAATGCATCATATGCAATTATGCATGGTATGTTTAATATCATTTAATATCAAATAAAGGTGAAAAACTTTACCGTACTTGGCGCAGATCTAAAAAGCACGTATATGTGCCTTGATTTTGCCGCAGCCAAGATTTTGAATCATTAATTCCAATGGAATAACATTTTCCATATTTAGCCGCCAGTAACTTTCGACAATTAAAGGTCGAACCGTTCCTCCTTTCCATATCATCTATCTTGATGTGTTTCAAACGATAAAATTAACTACGCAAATAACATATTTATTGCTTAAGTTCGAAACTCACTCTGATACCACTGTTAGGAAATCTACGCAGGAATGCAGCGGAATTCAAAAATTTATTTTCTTTGACCAGGATCGACTTCGTTTAAGTAATAAACAAATAAGCTAGTAGACGGTGGTTACCTTGGTTGATCTAAAAGATCGACGTTTTGACCGTCTAATGAGAGTAGTTCTGCATAGAGTCGCCCAAATTTCGGCCTCTACCGCTAGTCCACACGAACAGCCCGCTGGAATCCCATCATGGATTGCTATTGGAAAACTCCGGTTGCTAGACCGGCCCTTTTCCCCTCTCTCCAACTCTCTATAGGATGTTCTCTATTTTACACAAGAACTATTAGTTCTTGGAATTGTGATGATACAAAAGAGCTTGACACCCACACTATATTTATAGTGTATATGGCGCCATCTATAAGAGTGGAAGAGAAGAAAACATTTTCCCAATAAAATAAGAAAAATATAATTGATTGATTTATCTCATTTATTATAATATCCTATATTAAATAAATCTAGGATATTGTCAATATCTTATATTGAATATTTCCAAGATATTGTCAATATCTTATATTGACTAACTTATTACCATAAATCAATTTACACATGTGTATATATCACATATATATATTACACATATAAATCTATAAATATATTTTGGAAACAACTAAGCACATGCACATCCAATGTGCACCACACGCTGAAGCACAAATATATATAGATATATTAATATCTAATAATAATATATGGTAATACCATTAATTAAATTGCACAATCCAAGTGTATCTTATACACTTCAATGTGGCGCCCCATATAGTCAAATATTGGCTTCTGAAATATTCTTTAATTAATATAATATTATTAATATCTTGTATTTAATTTATTCATAATAAATAAATACCACCATATTAATTTACCACTATAACCTTTATAGTCTCGAGATAAACTTTCCTTATTTGGTCATCAACTATAACCACATTTTAATCCGGCTAGATGTTCATATGTGTGTGACCCGATAGGCTTCCGAATATGTTGGCCGTAGACACAAAGTGAAAATTACAAAAATGCCCTTCATGCCTAACGATCACGGGATAGCGTCTAGCAACACACCGTGACCCCCAATCATCGGAAGAGTCAAATGCAATGACTACTACCTTTCATGTGAAACAGTTACCGTGTAACTTACAATCCTATCGCTATAATAATATCCATACTGTCGTTAGTCGAGTGTCAAAACATCAACGACCGTATCTTATAATCTGGATATCATGCTCTCTCGAAGTAACTCATTTACTCCCACTTTGCAAAGATTCACGAGAGCTAGACATTCCTTATAAAAAGGCCATTTCGGATATTCGATCCCAATCATAGGATACGCGATTCCCAGACGACCAATCATGTATACTCCGCATGCTTCAATATCATACCCAATCACTACCGCATGATCGCCCCATGGCTAGGGGAAACCTCAATAGTGTCAAAGCATGACAATCCACACCGTGATGTCATGAAGACTCGGTCTTAAGGATAATTACACAACCGCCACATAGTGTGACACTTATCCGTGTAAGTGGGTCGCCTAATGTACGCATTCTCTAATACACGTCCACGTACAGTCCAAGTGTCTCTACACTTCGATAGACGAGATCTATCCCTGCCCTAAAGACAGAAGACATCTAATACATGCTAGCCTGTTCATACTATCAATGCCCTGTTTGATAGTACATCAGTCTAGAGACATTTAAGTATCAAACTTATTAAAGTGATTAGAGATCTCAGCAACCATAATCGCCTATCATGGTTTCTCTATCACAGTTTAATACTAAGGACGTTATCTTATAACAATTCATAATTGGTTCTTTAAAAGAACATATATATGACAACAGAAAAGCCATTTTATATATGTATAAACATAAAGAAGTAGTGGAAATGATCCGACCCGGTCGGATCCGGTCCAACCCGATTAGGTTTATGACACTATTCCAACAGATGAATCATCACTATTTGGTCCATCCCTAGGAGTCTTAAACATGATACCTCCTTCTCTATTTTCTCTGTCAATGATTTCCATGAACCTCATTTCCAGCAAAGAGGTATTGACCAGATCAAGTAGGTTTTCAACCTCTAACTTTTCCAAAGCCCATTCTTCAAAGTCTGTCATTGGCTCAGCAGCTGATTTTTGTTTCTTATAATAACCAAACATCCATTAAAAGTAATCAGCCACCAGCTTGTGTTTAGGATCAACATATCCTTCTTTTCTTTTCTTCCCCTTCCTTTCAAATGGCATTGAGGGCTTTTTAGCAGCTGGTTGTTCAACTTGTTGTCCTCCAAAGGTCTCGACAAGCAGATTCAATGTTTCCTCAACAGATGCATCTAGGTCAGTAGGTTCTTCTGGTTGTAAATTTGTACCTACCACCTCCATCTGTTCCACACTTGGTTCCCCCTGACTTACATGCTCATCAGCAGGGTTAGCAATAGATTTCTCTTCCCCCTGAACTATTGCAGAAATGGCAGGGTCTTCTACCATTGTATCAATTTCCACAGCAGGTGCAGATTCAGTAGTCTGATGTGGCTCTTTAGTAAGTTGCTCAACAACAACTTCTGCAGCTTCAGTAGGCTCAGCATCCTTTGGAGGTGAGGATTCAATAACTTCTACAGCAGGCTCAAGTGCAGCAGTCTGATGTTGTTCTTCAATGTGTTGCTCAACAACAACACAAGCATCAGTAGCAGGCTCAACAGCCTCTTCTCATTCTTCTTCTTCCATTTGTTCTTCTAGAACTCTCAATTCCTTTCCTTTTCCATGTTTCTTTTTCTTTGCAATTTCCTTCATTATCTTGGAAAGTTGTTCAGATTCAACTTCAGTAGCCTTCCTTTTTCTACTAGCTTCCTTCTGTTGCTCTTTTAAGATTTCAGCAGCAGACTTCTTCTTTATAACTTCAGCAAGGTCAGTAACTTCAACTGGACTCTGAGTAGACTCAGCAGTCTCTATTGATTGCTTCCTTGTTTTCCTATGCTTTAACATCTCAGTGATTTTTCTAGTATCAGCAGCCTTCCTCTTTTCAGCAACATTCTTAGGTGCAGCAGACTTAGCAACTTTCTTAACCTGCTCACCACCAGCATCATCATCCCCATCATTGTCACTCTCTGTTGCTTCATCATTTACATCTTCATCATCATCTAATCCAGGAATAGGATAGCTGATCTCCTTCTTATATCTGGACTTGTTGAGTTTCTCAGGTGCAACATCAGCTATCTAAAAATGATTCAGCAAGGTCTGAATCAGTAGACCTAGTGGTTTGGTTTTGGACTTCCTTATACCATCTCTATCTTCAGTAAACACCTTCTTCATATAATGTATAAAGAATCCAGCCCAATCAAACTTCGTACTTCTGTAGATGATGATCAGTAGGTCTATCTTGGGTCCAGAAAATGTATCTAGACTCCCAATGAATCCCATAATGTTCTTGGCAACAATCTTGTTCATCAGATTATACTCTAATCCAATGTGCCTCACATTAATGCTTAGGGATGATGGTATGGACTCATTTGTCTTTATTGCATCAACAAACTTCATCCTTGGCAGGTTCATCATTTCTGGATTGGTAGAAGCACCATTTCCAGGTCCAAAATGAAATACTTCTCTCAGGAGATCTGAAGTGATTTCAATTTCTCTGCCATTAACCGTTGTAGTAAAGGCATCTCTACCTTCATGAGTGACCATGTTCTTCCAGAATTCCAAAACATTGATGTATGAAATTCTTTCCAATCTTCTATTAATAACATTCTCCAAACCAGCAACCCTTCTGATTCTTCTTCCAATGTTGATGGCTAACTCAGTAGTATGACAATCAGTAACGTACCCTCTCACACTTTGACTTGATCCAATATAAACATCACCTTTATCCACCATTAGAAGTATAAAAGATGAAGAAGAAAGGTTTTAAATCTATGTTCACACAGTGTATTTTTAGAGAAATAACGATCTGAAGGTTGTAAGTAGAGACTCCATGTATGTCTGTATATATAGAGAGAGGTGGTTGAAACTGTCAGATAATGCAATGTACACGAACTGTAGCATTAACCATGATTAAATTTAGAATAAATGAGATCTTGCCACGTGTCCTATAACTGATCCATAAAGAGTCGTAACCATTCGATCGTGTAACTGCGGTTATAAAGATAAGATAAATATCCTGGTCTTTTGCTTTTTGACTTTTGTTAAGGTTTGACTGTGTAATGTATGCTTCAGTAGCTTTTGCCATCAGTAGGCTTGGCTCAGCATGCTGACAATAGGTCTCAGCAGCCTGCTGACAAAGTTACTTTGTTGATCTTCAATTCCTCTTGTTTTGTCAAACTGATAATACATGATAAAGTTTAATACCAATGACTGATCTGTCAAGTGAGCTCACCCAACAGGACAAAGACCAATCCCCTTGGCAACTTCATTTTCTCAATTGTCCAAACATATATAAGTACATGGAATTGTTGATACCAATGACTAGTCTGCTAAGTGAGCTCACCCAACATAGAAAAGACTAATCCCCTTGGTGAATTCCAGTACATTGTTGATCATAGGTGTATTAGTCAACTTTTATAATTCCAAGTTCAGTCCTTAACTTAGCAAATCTTTCACTATCCATTGGTTTTATGAAAATGTCAGCAAGTTGATCTTCAGTAGGCATGTAAAGAACCACCACATCTTTCTTTTCAACATGATCTCTTATAAAATGATGTCTCACATCAATATGCTTGGTTCTTGAGTGCAAAACAGGATTTTCTGTGATTGCAATTGCACTTGTGTTGTCACACATTATAGGAATTTCTCTTTCTTCAATTCCATAATCTCTTAATTGTTGTCTTAACCATAATATTTGTGCACAACAACTTCCAGCAGCAATGTATTCAGCTTCAGCAGTGGAAGTTGATATAGAATTCTGTTTCTTGCTAAACCAAGAAACCAGTCTATTTCCCATCAACTGATAGGTTCATGTGGTTCTCTTTCTATCAATCTTGCATCTTGCATAATCAGAATCTGAGTAGGATATAACCTTGAAGCGTCCATCTTTTGAATACCATATCCCAACTCCCAAAGTCCCTTTTAGATACTTGAGAATTCTTTTCACTGCAGCTAGATGACTTTATTTTGGTTTAGATTGAAATCTTGCACAAACACCTTCATCAAAGGATATATCGAGTCCGTCGGCGCAAGAAGGTACAAAGCCAGATCGCCTATCATCCTTCTGTATAAGGTCTGGTCAACATCTTTGCGTTCCTTGTCTTCATCCAATCTAATGTTTGTACTCATAAGAGTTGATACCTTGGTGCTATTTTTCATACCAAACTTCTTCAGCAGCTCCTTGGTATACTTGGTTTGATGAATGAAGATTCCATCAATCATTTGTTTGACTTGCAATCCCAAAAAGTAGTTCATTTCTCCGATCATACTCATTTGGAATTTACTTTTCATGAGATTAGCAAATTTCTCACATAGCATTTCATTTTCAGAACCAAAAATTATGTCATCAACATAAACCTGTACCAACAGGGTGCTGTCTTCTTCATTGATTCGGAAAAGAGTATTGTCAATGGTACCTTTTGTAAAACCATTGTCCACCAAGAATTGAGATAGGGTCTCACACCATGCTCTTGGTGCTTGTTTCAGGCCATAAAGTGCTTTATTGAGTTTGTACACTTTATCTTCTTGATCTTTGACTTCAAAACCAGGAGGTTGCTGAACATAAACCTCTTCTTCTAGAATGCCATTCAGAAATGCACTCTTGACATCCATCTGGTATACTTTGAAGTTTCTGTAAGCAGCATATGCCAAGAATAATCTTATAGCTTCCAATCTTGCAACAGTGGCATATGTCTCATCAAAATCTATTCCTTCTGCTTGAGAATAGCCTTTTTCTACTAGTCTGGCCTTATTCCTTACAATGGTACCAGATTCATCCAATTTATTTTTTTATACCCATTTGGTTCCAATTATATTTGCATGATTAGGCCTTTCCACTAGTGTCCAAACTTGATTTCTTTCAAATTCATTCAATGCTTCTTGCATAGCAATTATCCAATCTGGATATGATATTGCTTCTTCCAAAACTTTAGGTTTTATTTGAGATAGAAAACAAGTAAACATTCTTTCTAATTGTCTTCTAGTCCTCACACCTTGCTGAATATTTCCAATAACTTACTCAGCAGGGTGATCCCTTAACCATTGTGGATTTTGGTTAGATAGATTCTCAGGAACATCATCTTCTGTAGGGTCTGCTGTTGCTTCAGCAATAGGTTCAGCAGATCCTTGAACTGCCTCAGTTGTTGCATCAGTAGTGTTACCAGAAGGGTGTTCAGCAGGGGTAGAGTCAGAAACCTTTAAGTCATTTATCCTTTCCAAAACATCAACACATTCTGGATCGGTGACTTGTTGATTCTCAGAGGGTTCTGAAGCTTCATCTTCCATTCCAGTGAACTTAGGTTCATCAAATACAACATGTATTGTTTCTTCATGTTTCAGTGTATTTTTATTCAGTACCCTGAATGCCTTACTGACAGAAGATTATCACAAGAAGATTCCTTCATCTGATTTAGGTTGGAATGTCTTCAATTGCTCCTTATGATTCAAAATAAAACAGTTTCTTCCAAATGGATGGAAATAGGATATATTAGGTTTCCTTCCATTACAAATCTCATAAGGTGTCTTCAGCAGCTTCTTGTTCACTGAGGTCCTATTTTGTGTATAGCATGCTGTATTGACTGCTTCAGCCCAATATCTTTCAGGTAATAAAGCTTCACAAATCATAGTTCTTCCTGCTTCTTTTAAAGTCTTGTTCTTCTCTCAGCAACCCTATTTTGCTGAGGTTTACCAGCAGCAGCCAGTTGATGTAGCACACCATTCTACTCACACTATTCTCTTATTACTTTTTTAAGAAATTCAGTACCATTATCTGATCTGATTTTCACTACTTTCAAACTTTTCTCATTTTGAAATCTCTTCAAACGTTTAGGCATCTTTTGAAGTGTTTCACTTTTATTGTTCATTAAAATTACCCAAGTGTATCTTGAATAATCATCCACAACTACCAGAGTGTACTTCTTTCCTATCACACTTGTTGGTGTTACTGGTCCAAATAGATCCATGTGCATCAGCTCCAAAACTCTTTTTGTTGATTGCTTAGTCTCTGACTTGAAGCTTGATTTTGTTTGTTTACCTTGCTGACAAGCATCACATATAGCATCATTTTTGAATGTGATCTCAGGTAAGCCAATCACCAGTTTCTTCTTCACAAAATGATTGATATCATCAAAATTTAGATGATTCAACTTCTTATGCCATAACCAATTTAGTTCTGACTTGGTATGCACAATCAGGAATGTATCTAGAACATCAGTAGACCAATCCACAACTTACATGTTTTGTTGTCTTCTTCTAGCCAACACAACTTGATCACCTCTTTCACTAATTACAATACAAGTGCCCTTATCAAAAGTGACTGTCACGGATTTATCTAATGAAAACAACAAGTAATAAAATTTATAAATCCGGTATTCCCCAAGTGTAGGGATCGTAGCATAGCGATTAATACCGGAGTCGGTCACAGGGAATCAGGGTATCTAGTTCATATTAATTCTTCTAACTCTAAACAAAAACAAAAACAAAAACAGAAAGATAAACTGGACAGAGGATTGTCAGTCCAAAGCCAGGAAGGATAAAAGCGAAAACGAAATCTAAACTATAAACTATAAAATAAACAGTAAACAAGAAGATGATCATTGTGATTAAACAACGAACAAACAATAATCCACCGTGCCCGCAACCCTTTATTTCCTCTCTAAAGTTATCTTGTGATGATTTAATTCAAGTTGTGGTCCACCTAACGGAGGTATGAATTCCTACTCTCGTAGATAATTCGCCTATCAATCTCTCATCTCTCGATATATAAGATTGACGCTATCAAAACAAGGTGTAAGATCTCTCAATCTAGCAACCTAGAAATCTAACCTATTAACTCTCGTTATGTCAAGATTAAAAATCCCATCTTTCCTATGGTGATCTAAGGTTTACACCAACTCTCGTCATATGGTAAACATCAATAAGCAATACATCTCTCGATATCGATTGCATAACACATAAGCATAGAAAAGATACAACTTTAATCAAATTCACAAAACAAATCTAGATTGAAAATAAAGAACCTGCTGAAACGGATTCACATGGTTTGAACAATTGCTCAGCCCCCAAGCATTCATCATAAAACAGTAGAAAAATGAAATAAAGATGAAAAGAAACAACCCTCGGCCGGCCAAGCACCAAGGCTCAGCCGGCCGAGGTGACTTGATCTCGAAATTAGGGTTTTCTGTGTATGCGGCTGTATAAAATTATATGTCCTAGGGTTTACAAAGCGCTGGTATTTATAGAAAATAAAGTCGGCTGTTGTAAGTCGGTCGAAGGATGCCCGTCCGTCTTGTTGGACGCCCGTCCAAGATACCTTGGACTTGCTTCAGAAGCCCGTCCACTCAGCGTCCAAACTCTCTGAATCAAATTTCTTCTCCTGGACGCCAGTCCATTCTTCAGACGACCGTCCACTCTGGACGGGCCTTGAACGAACGTTCAGCTTGTCCAAAAATCGATATTCTCATCTTTATCTTCAATCGATTTCATCTTTATCTCTTCTCCTCTTCATTAATCCGATTGTTAACCTCTTAATCCTCTTTTTGGTCGAAATTGTGTATCTACAATACATCAAACACATTGCAAAATGTAGTAGCATTCAAATAAATAGAAAACATCGATAAAAACATATAATTCAACTATTTTTGCAATTAAACCGTTTAAAACATCATTTGCTCAATAAACCAATTAAACGCTCATTTTCTATGCAAATTATACAAATATGGGGGAAATCATTATAAAATATAACGTTATAAATCGCATAAAATCACCCTTAACAGTGACCTTGTAACCCATGTCACAAAACTGTCCAGTGCTCAGTAGGTTGTAGTCCAGTCCTTCCACAAATGCAACATTCCTAATTGTTAATCCATTTCTCACAAGTGTGCCATATCCTCTTGTGTATCCTGGTGTGTTCTTGTTGCCAAAATTCACTCTTGGACCATCCTTTGCCACATAGTTTGTCAGACAGTGCTTATTCTTTGTCATATGTCTGGAACAACCACTGTCAAAGTACCAGACACCCTACAAAACAAAGTTAATGTATTTTAGGTACCCAAAACTGTTTGGGTCCATGATGGTCAGTGGTAAGCATGACCCTTGGCAAGTTTCCATAAGGTCTTCTTTGAAAGGTATCATACTTTTGTTCATACATGTATTATACACATCCATAGGGTCTAACATTTGGTTGTGTAGGACTCACATATGCTTTCTGGCCTTTTGGTATGTAATGCTGTTTAGAGTGATTTCTATTGTAAGAAGCACCAGTATAACCATAGGTTCGCTGTCTATTAGGAGCAGCCCTGTAATGTGGAGTCTGCTGAGTCCTCTGCTGATTCCTTATACCTGTTGTTTCTAGCAGTAGGGGCAGGAATATTCCAATCATCATCAGTACGGAATAATATACCTTTCCCCCTGAGATAAGTGTCCCTAGAATGATTGACATTTTTAGGTTTAGGATTCTTATCTTTGGAATATTTCCGATTTTTGCTCTTTTGTGGTCCAGCAGACTTGGTAGCAGGTCTGCTATCAGCAGGTCTAGAAGGTACATCAGTCTTACATTTGGATTTATTCTTTTTGTTAGGTACTATTGACCTTTTTGACTTCTGATTTTGCTTCCTTAAAGTCTTCTCAGTAGGCTTCACTGCCTCAGCAACCCTTTTGGAGTTGGATCTTGTGCAGGTACAAACATAGGTCCAATTTTGGTACTAGGTTCAGTAACCTTACTGGATCTACTCTTATTAGATTGTTGAGTTCCAAATCCAAGGCCTGTTCTGTCACCATAAGGATTTCCAGATTTGAATGCAGTAGTGGAACTAGATTGTTCAGCAGATTCAGCATCTACTGAATGTATAGTAGGCTTATGCTGATTCTGTCCAACCTCTTTTTCATTTCCCTTGAGAATTCTTAATTCAGCTTTTAACCTTTCAACTTCTATTTGAAGAGCTTCTTTTTTATCCTTCACAATCTCACCAGATTGTATTATCCTCAGTTGATTAAGGATGGCATCCAAAGTTTCTTCATTGTTAGAATTTTTAGGATTGGAACCACAAGTTGATTCACAATCACTTTCAGCAGGAGTGTTTATAGATATAGAATTGTATACCTCCTCTGTTTCATCCATATTTGCCATGAAAACATAATCATCCATATCAGCAACAAGTGCAGTATCATCAGATTCATTTCCTTTTTCTGACTCAACTTCATATCCTGATTCATCTACAGCAACCATAGCTTTCTTGCCAGATCTTCTTTGTTGACTTTTGCTCTTCAATAGGTCTGGACAATCAAGTCTAAAATGTCTAGGCTTCTTGCAGTTGAAGCAAAGAAAATTAGGTTCCTTCTTCTGTTTTAGTTCAGGACAGTCAGGTTTGAAGTGTCCTGGTTTCTTGCATCGATCGCACAAATAATCATTGTCTTTCTTGGATTCATCCTTCTTCTTTTCACTAGATTTCTTTGTGAAATTCCTTGGAGAAACCTTTCTAGTTTTCATCATTCTGATTTTCTTGCTCAGTAGGGCAATTTGCTCTTGCATCTCATCCAGTAGAACATCTTGATCTCCTGATGTTTCTTCTTGATGTGTAGCATCCAGTGCAGTGGTCTTTGGTTCTTCTTTTTCAGTCTCAGGTGCAAATTTCTTACTGAATTCATAAGCCTTGAGATATGAGAATAACTTGAAGGTATCATCTTCATGTAAACTTCTCATCTCTTCTATGGCAGTCACCTTCATCTCCCAAACTTCTTTTGCAGGTAAAGCTTCTAGGATCTTTGAATTGATTTCTTCTTTTTAATAATTCACACTCAGTAGGGTGAGTTCATCTATGATTGCATTGAATCTTGACTCCATTTGTTCAATAGTTTCATTTGGTTTCATTTTGAACTCTTGGAACTTCTTCTTTGCCACACTGATTTTGTTCTTCTTGATTGCATCAGTGCCTTCACAGATTAATTGCAACTTATCCCAAAGCTCCTTTGCAATTTTGCAATCCTTCACTTTCATGTACATATTGCTGTCCAAAGTTCTGTATATGATATCAATAGCAATATTGTTGAGGTTTGCTCTTTTTCTATCTTTATCATTCCATTCTCTTTTTGGTTTTGGAATGTACTGTGTTTGACCATCTACAGTTATTGCCTTATGATTTCCAGTGGTCCATCAGTCAGCACATCAATCATCTCATCACGTGTTGCAGCTAGAAAAGCCTGCATACAACGTTTGTACTCATCAAAACGATCTAAAGAACACATCAACATTGTTCTAGCATACTGATTGTTATCCATGATGCAAAGCTTTGAAAATCATAAACTTGAAAAAGTTTACAAATTATTTTCTCAAGCACAACAAGTAGGATTACTTAAGAATAGAAGTACTGCTCTGATACCAATTGTTGGTCCCATGAAAAGGATTTGGTTAAGTTTAGAGGGGGGTGAATGAAATTAACACTTAAAACTTTTGGAGTTAAAAAACTCAGCAAATTAAGTAGCTTGCTGACTGCTCAGTAGTCTGCTGACCACTCAGTAGTCTGCTGACAGCTCAGTAGTCGCTAACTATTGATTTTTCGGAATTTGTTGCAGCGGATTATATTCAAGTTAAGCCTTATTACTTGTTGTTAAAATATGTTACTAACTATTAGATACTCAGTAGTGTAAGTGTGTGATTCAGTTGCTTCTTTCAGTAGGTTGATGTGTTAAATATACAGAATGCAGAAATTAAATGCAGAAAGTAAGTAGGTAGATTTTATAGTGGTTTCAGGTGGTGTAATCCTGTCAGTCCACTCTTCTCCTGTGATGTTGGAGGTAATTCACTAGATATCTTTGAGGTTGCACTTACAAAATTCCCTAAGTTGTTTGTCCTTCACCAATAACTATGACTTCACAAACTGAACACTTAGAACAGGTAGTATTGCTGATCCAAAGTCTTCCACTAGTCCTTGAAGGGTAGGATTGCCTCTTCACCAGCTCCACCACAAACAACAGTCCTTGACACCAAAATATGCTTCTCTGTCATCAGCAGGTTTCTTGTAAAAGAAAGTTTGAATCAAGTAAATGATTCAGCTTTTAGCAGCTTGATCAGGATGAAATGATCTGCAGCTTGTAGACTTCAAATGTGCAAACTTGATGTAGCTTGATAGCAGATTACACTTGAAGAATTTACTGGATCAGTAGCTTTAAGTTCAGTAGGGTCAGCAGGGTGATTTTGTTGATAATAAACTTCATAGCTTCAGGCAAATTATCTTGTTGTTTATCTGTTTTTCATCACACTTCATCTATCTGTTTCTGTATCAGGGGTTTTCTATTTATAGGTGAGAATCCTTGTGACTTATGTTTGAAATTCAAAACATAGTCGTTCCAGATTTGTCCTATCTTGACTTGCTTTATGTCCCTGTACATAGTACTGACACTGTCAACTTACTTTTTAACAGTTTTCAGACCGTCCACCCTTTGACTTATATCCATTGGATAAACTTATGTTTCTTTCCAACGTCCCTTAAATCTTAGCCATTGATTTGTTGACAAAATCAAGAGTTGTTATATGTCTTTATCCTTGTAATCTTCCAATGTAACATTTGATTAAATCAAAATATAATTTCAGCAGGTTCCTGTGAATGTAAGTCTGATGTAATACATATCAGTCAGCTGAACCAAGGTTGTTGTGTCTAAAAAACACTGCGGCTGACTTCTCTTATATCTAACTTTTTATTATGAAGTTAGATTACACCATTCTGAACATAACCAAGTTCCAATCACCACTTAACTTATGGAACTTAGACCTTGTACACAAGGTATATGCAATCAGTTTAGGTCATCACAGACTTCCCTAAATTCTGATTCCATATCCTTGACTTAAAATACTAAGTTTGATCCCTTAGCCTTCAATAACTGAGTTTGAGCCCTCAGCCTTCAATCTTCAACAGGTTCCTAAACTAGTCTACCGACACGGGTATTTATCGACCTAGATAGGCCTGCTGATGAAAGTCAGCTGACCTTTTACAGTGCTTGTTTGATCAAACTTATACAAAGATCAAACTCTAATAAGCCTATAAATTTGATCTAGACATCTTTTTTCCTTTGCTCTATAACAGCTAGTCTGGCACTCATCACTAAAACTTAAAATAAGTCCAACAGCATGGGGCAGCCCCTGTTTCTGGAATTCTATTGAGTAAACACACGCTACCGGTACACCGAGGACATGATTTTTTAGGAGTTCCTTTTTTAGCATCTTGAGCTTCGCTTTGAAAACCCGCGCAAGCAAATCTGGCCGGTTTTGAGGCAGTTTATGTGGAAGCAAATGGCTACTAATCTCGGGCCAAGATGGATTGCAAGTCATTGTCAGAAATAAATCTAGTTTCCCATAATTCTGCACCAAACACATAGCATCCATGTAGCGTTTTTCATGTCGCATGGGACGCCCACGAACGAAGGAGGAAGAACAACTTTTCGACCAACCGCAGAGCTGGAGTTGTTTCTGCCTGCGATACTGTCAAGTATCCCGTGCAAACACTCCGTGCATATCTCTTTTTGTTGCTTGTAGATATATTCTAGCCTTGAATTTTCAACCTTCACAAACAAGTCCACTATGAATTGCAGTAACCTGCCTGTGCGCAAAAGCATAGAAGTATCGTTTTCGCGTAGTTGCAGCTTGTAGCAATAGTATTGACGGCACGAAACAATGTTACGTTTCCGAACACCGTCCTAAAATGCTAAGGTGAAAATCAAGGAGATGAATCAGAACCAAGTCGTTGCAAACAATTACCGAAGTATGGAAAAGCAAAGTGTACCTAGTCTTTCTTGGCACAGGAGTTCATCAGTGTCAGCTGCAAAAACTCCCCCACCACCCAAAGGATCACGGCATCTATAACCTCGTTTTTGCCTATTTAGTGCAAGTTTCTCTATATTACAATGCCATCCAACCTCACCCCGTGGAAACATGAAAGGGTATTGCAACGAATCATAGCATCCATAGTTGTGGCATATTCTGTAAGGAACTGCATCCTTCGAATATATTTGGATATGGCATCCAGGATTGGAGCCGTCGATATGAATCAAGATACAAATCAAGATACAGTATTTTGAGTATTATTATTATATATTTTATGTCTTATTTAGTAATTAAAAGGCCGATATTCAAGACATTATTGGCGCCATTTTGGGAATAAATTCAAGGCATGGAATTATGAACATGCATTGAACTTAGAAGATTCAGCAATTCTGCAAACTGAAACGCAGCTTCTGTATTTCGCAATTTTGACCCTTATAACTTATCCTTATGAAATTAAGTCCTTGATGAAAGTTGTAGATATTTTTTAGCACTATAAAATGCATATATGGTTTGCATTTATTGGACAACGGAAGCTATGGATATAGACCGAATACAGAAGGCTGCTGAAGAGCATACGAAAGGGTCAAGAGTTGCAGAATTTAATGTTCCCAAAAGCTGAAGAGTTTCCTATCTTTTATTTAATAATTGTAAATCTTTCAATTTACCTAAGATAATGTTGTTATCTTTTATTTACCAAATGCTATGTAATTCAGCCTATATATATGGCTGTTCCAAAACATAATTTGGAGAGAGACAACTTTTGAGTGATAATTATATATTATATAAGAATTTTCAGTGATTGAAAATTTGTGAGTTATTCATGTTACCTTGCTGATTAGGTAAGTGATAACTTGAGAATCTATCAAAGGTTTGAGCAACCTTTGTTGTGACGTTCTCAACTTGGTGATTCCGAGGTGCTGATTCCAAGGAAAAGCTAAGCTTTGCTCGTGTTCTTCGTTCCTTCATTGATTTCCTCAATCTAGATCCAAAATCAAGTTATGAATTAAATATATTTCTCCTAAAGTTCAGTGATTGAATTTTAGTTTTGATTGCCTTGTGATTAGGTGATTGTCGTGATTATCCTGAGACGGGATCTTCACAAACCTCGGGTGCGACGCTCGAGTTCTCTACAATATTCTGAGATAGAGTAATGTATCTTCTTCTCATTCCTTTTCCTTTAGTAATTTTCGTGCTTGATCCATTGTTGATGTGCTTTAATCTAGATCCATAAACCGAATCATATCAGAATTACAAACATTTTTTTCGTACCCATAGAGTACTTAAGCGTGTGATTTTTTATTCCTTGTACAAGGCCATTCGGCCTCCGTTTTGCTTGCCGTTTGCGCCGGCGTGCCTTATTTATCGTTCGGTCGATATCACATCGTACTTCAAAGAGAATTACAAACGTTTTTTTCGTACTTTTCTCGTACCCATAGAGTACTTAACTCGTGTGATTTTTGATTCCTTGTACAAGGCCATTCTGGCCTCCGTTTTGCTTGCCGTTTGCGCCGGCGTGCCTTATTTATCGTTCTGGTCGATATCACATCATTACTTCAAAGAGAATTACAAACATTTTTTTCGAACTTTTTTCCGTACCCATAGAGTACTTAACTGTGTGATTTTTGATTCCTTGTACAAGGCCATTCTAGACTCCGTTTTGCTTGCCGTTTGCGCCGGCATGCCTTATTTATCGTTCTGGTCGATATCACATCGTACTTCAAAGAGAATTACAAACGTTTTTTCGTACTTTTTTCGAACCCATAGAGTACTTAAGCGTGTGATTTTTGATTCCTTGTACAAGGCCATTCGGCCTCCGTTTTGCTTGCCGTTTGCGCCGGCGTGCCTTATTTATCGTTCGGTCGATATCACATCGTACTTCAAAGAGAATTAAAAACGTTTTTTTTCGTACTTTTTTTCGTACCCATAGAGTACTTAAGCGTGTGATTTTTGATTCCTTCTACAAGGCCATTCGGCCTCCGTTTTGCTTGCCGTTTGCGCCGGCGTGCCTTATTTATCGTCCTGGTCGATATCACATCAGTACTTCAAAGAGAATTGCAAACATTTTTTTCGTACTTTTTCGTACCCATAGAGTACTTAACTGTGTGATTTTTGATTCCTTGTACAAGGCCATTCTGGCCTCCGTTTTGCTTGCCGTTTGCGCCGGCGTGCCTTATTTATCGTTCGGTCGATATCACATCGTACTTCAAAGAGAATTACAAACGTTTTTTTTCGTACTTTTTTCGTACCCATAGAGTACTTAACCGTGTGATTTTCGATTCCTTGTACAAGGCCATTCGGCCTCCGTTTTGCTTTCCGTTTGCGCCGGCGTGCCTTATTCATCGTTCGGTCGATATCACATCGTACTTCAAAGAGAATTACAATTTTTTTTCGTATTTTTTTTCGTACCCATAGAGTACTTAAGCGTGTGATTTTTGATTCCTTGTACAAGGCCATTACGGCCTCCATTTTGCTTACCGTTTGCGCCGGCGTGCCTTAGTTATCGTTCTGGTCGATATCACATCAGTACTTCAAAGAGAATTACAAACATTTTTTTAGTACTTTTTTTCGTACCCATAGAGTACTTAACTGTGTGATTTTTGATTCCTTGTACAAGGCCATTCTGGCCTCCGTTTTGCTTGCCGTTTGCACCGGCGTGCCTTATTTATCGTTCTGGTCGATATCACATCAGTACTTCAAAGAGAATTACAAACGTTTTTTTTCGTACCCATAAGAGTACTTAACTGTGTGATTTTTGATTCCTTGTACAAGGCCATTCTGGCCTCCGTTTTGCTTGCCGTGCCTTATTTATCCTTCTGGTCGATATCACATCAGTACTTCAAAGAGAATTACAAACGTTTTTTTCGTACTTTTTTTCGTACCCATAGAGTACTTAACTGTGTTATTTTTTATTCCTTGTACAAGGCCATTCTGGCCTCCGTTTTGCTTGCCGTTTGCACCGGCGTGCCTTATTTATCGTTCTGGTCGATATCACATCAGTACTTCAACGAGAATTACAAACGTTTTTTTTTCGTACTTTTTTTCGTATCCATAGAGTAGTTAACTGTGTGCTTTTTTATTCCTTGTACAAGGCCATTCTGGCCTCCGTTTTGCTTGCCGTTTGCGCCGGCGTGCCTTATTTATCGTTCGGTCGATATCACATCGGTACTTCAAAGAGAATTACAAACGTTTTTTTTCGTACTTTTTTTCATACCCATAGAGTACTTAATCGTGTGATTTTTGATTCCTTGTACAAGGCCATTCTGGCCTCCGTTTTGCTTGCCGTTTGCGCCGGCGTGCCTTATTTATCGTTCTGGTCGATATCACATCAGTACTTCAAAGAGAATTACAAACATTTTTTTCGTACTTTTTTTCATACCCATAGAGTACTTAACTGTGTGATTTTTGATTCCTTGTACAAGGCCATTCTAGCCTCCGTTTTGCTTGCCGTTTGCGCCGGCGTGCCTTATTTACCGTTCTGGTCGATATCACATCAGTACTTCAAAGAAAATTACAAACGTTTTTTTTCGTACTTTTTTTCATACCCATAGAGTACTTAAGCGTGTGATTTTTGATTCCTTGTACAAGGCCATTCGGCCTCCGTTTTGCTTGCCGTTTGCGCCGGCGTGCCTTATTTATCGTCTCGGTCGATATCACATCGGTACTTCAAAGAGAATTACAAATGTTTTTTTTCGTACTTTTTTCGTACCCATAGAGTACTTAGCGTGTGATTTTTGATTCCTTGTACAAGGCCATTCTGGCCTCCGTTTTGCTTGCCGTTTGCGCCGGCGTGCCTTATTTATCGTTCTTGTCGATATCACATCAGTACTTCAAAGTGAATTACAAACGTTTTTTTTCCGTACCCATAGAGTACTTAACTGTGTGATTTTTGATTCCTTGTACAAGGCCATTCTGGCCTCCGTTTTGCTTGCCGTTTGCGCCGGCGTGCCTTATTTATCGTTCTGGTCGATATCACATCAGTACTTCAAAGTGAATTACAAACGTTATTTTTGTACCCATAGAGTACTTAACTGTGTGATTTTTGATTCATTGTACAAGGCCATTCTGGCCTCCGTTTTACTTGTCATTTGCGCCGGCGTGCCTTATTTATCGTTCTAGTCGATATCACATCAGTACATCAAAGTGAATTACAAACGTTTTTTTTCATATTTTTTTTCGTACCCATAGAGTACATAACTGTGTGATTTTTGATTCCTTGTACAAGGCCATTCTGGCCTCCGTTTTGCTTGCCGTTTGCGCCGGCGTGCCTTATTCATCGTTCGGTCGATATCACATCGGTACTTCAAAGAGAATTACAAATTTTTTTTCGTACTTTTTTTCGTACCCATAGAGTACTTAATCGTGTGATTTTTTATTCCTTGTACAAGGCCATTCGGCCGCCGTTTTGCTTGCCGTTTGCGCCGGCGTGCCTTATTTATCGTTCGGTCGATATCACATCGTACTTCAAAGAGAATTACAAACGTTTTTTTACGTAATTTTTTTCGTACCCATAGAGTACTTAACTGTGTGATTTTTGATTTCTTGTACAAGGCCATTCTGGCATCCGTTTTGCTTGCCGTTTGCGCCGGCATGCCTTATTTATCGTTCTGGTCGATATCACATCAGTACTTCAAAGTGAATTACAAACGTTTTTTTTCGTACTTTTTTTCATACCCATAGAGTACTTAACTGTGTGATTTTTGATTCCTTGTACAAGGCCATTCTGGCATCCGTTTTGCTTGCCGTTTGCGCCGGCATGCCTTATTTATCGTTCTGGTCGATATCACATCAGTACTTCAAAGAAAATTACAAACGTTTTTTTTCGTACTTTTTTTCGTACCATAGAGTACTTAAGCGTGTGATTATTGATTCCTTGTACAAGGCCATTCGGCCTCCGTTTTGCTTGCCGTTTGCGCCGGCGTGCCTTATTTATCGTTCGGTCGATATCACATCGGTACTTCAAAGAGAATTACAAACGTTTTTTTTCGTACTTTTTTTCGTACCCATAGAGTACTTAACTCGTGTGATTTTTGACTTCTTGTACAAGGCCATTCGGCCTCCGTTTTGCTTGCCGTTTGCGCCGGCGTGCCTTATTTATCGTTCGGTCGATATCACATCGGTACTTCAAAGAGAATTACAAACGTTTTTTTTCGTACTTTTTCGTACCCATAGAGTACTTAGCTTCGTGTGATTTTTGATTCCATGTACAAGGCCATTCTGGCATCCGTTTTGCTTGCCGTTTGCGCCGGCATGCCTTATTTATCATTCTGGTCGATATCACATCAGTACTTCAAAGTGAATTACAAACGTGTTTTTTCGTGCTTTTTTTCATACCAATAGAGTACTTAACTGTGTGATTTTTGATTCCTTGTACAAGGCCATTCTGGCCTCCGTTTTGCTATCCGTTTGCGCCGGCGTGCCTTATTTATCGTTCGGTCGATATCACATCGTACTTCAAAGAAAATTACAAACGTTTTTTTCGTACCCATAGAGTACTTAGCGTGTGATTTTTGATTCCTTGTACAAGGCCATTCGGCCTCCGTTTTGCTTGCCGTTTGCGCCGGCGTGCCTTATTTATCGTTCGGTCGATATCACATCCGTACTTCAAAGAGAATTACAAACGTTTTTTTCGTACTTTTTTTCGTACCCATAGAGTCTTTAATTGTGTGATTTTTGATTCCTTGTACAAGGCCATTCTGGCCTCCATTTTGCTTGCCGTTTGCGCCGGCGTGCCTTATTTATCGTTCGGTCGATATCACATCGGTACTTCAAAGAGAATTACAAACGTTTTTTTTTCGTACTTTTTTTCATACCCATAGAGTACTTAAGCGTGTGATTTTTGATTCCTTGTACAAGGCCATTCGGCCTCCGTTTTGCTTGCCGTTTGCGCCGGCGTGCCTTATTTATCGTACTGGTCGATATCACATCAATACTTCAAAGAGAATTAGAAATGTTTTTTTTCGTACTTTTTTCGTACTCATAGAGTACTTAACTGTGTGATTTTTGATTCCTTGTACAAGGTCATTCTGGCCTCCGTTTTGCTTGCCGTTTGCGCCGGCGTGCCTTATTTATCATTCTGGTCGATATCACATCAGTACTTCAAAGTGAATTACAAACGTTTTTTTTCGTACCCATAGAGTACTTAACTGTGTGATTTTTGATTCCTTGTACAAGGCCATTATGGCCTCCGTTTTGCTGGTCGTTTGCGCCGGCGTGCCTTATTTATCGTTCTGGTCGATATCACATCAGTACTTCAAAGTAAATTACAAACTTTTTTTTTCGTACCCATAGAGTACTTAACTGTGTGATTTTTGATTACTTGTACAAGGCCATTTTGGCTCCGTTTTGCTTGCCGTTTGCGCCGGCGTGCCTTATTTATCGTTCGGTCGATATCACATCGGTACTTCAAAGAGAATTACAAACGTTTTTTTCGTACTTTTTTTCGTACCCATAGAGTACTTAGCGTGTGATTTTTGATTCAATGTACAAGGCCATTCGGCCTCCGTTTTGCTTGCCGTTTGCGCCGGCGTGCCTTATTTATCGTTCGGTCGATATCACATCGGTACTTCAAAGTGAATTACAAACGTTTTTTTTTCATACTTTTTTTCGTGCCCATAGAGTACTTAGCGTGTGATTTTGGATTCCTTGTACAAGGCCATTCGGCCTCCGTTTTGCTTGCCGTTTGCGCCGGCGTGCCTTATTCATCGTTCGGTCGATATCACATCGGTACTTCAAAGAGAATTACAAATTTTTTTCGTACTTTTTTACGTACCCATAGAGTACTTAAGCGTGTGATTTTTGATTCCTTGTACAAGGCCATTCGGCCTCCGTTTTGCTTGCCGTTTGCGCCGGCGTGCCTTATTTATCGTTCGGTCGATATCACATAAGTACTACAAAGAGAATTACAAACGTTTTTTTACGTACTTTTTTTCGTACCCATAGAGTACTTAAGCGTGTGATTTTTGATTCCTTGTACAAGGCCATTCGGCCTCCGTTTTGCTTGCCGTTTGCGCCGGCGTGCCTTATTTATCGTTCGGTCGATATCACATCGTACTTCAAAGAGAATTACAAATGTTTTTTTCGTACTTTTTTTCGTACCCATAGAGTACTTAAGCGTGTGATTTTTGATTTCTTGTACACGGCCATTCGGCATCCGTTTTGCTTGCCGTTTGCGCCGGCATGCCTTATTTATCGTTCGGTCGATATCACATCGTACTTCAAAGTGAATTACAAACGTTTTTTTTCGTACTTTTTTTCATACCCATAGAGTACTTAACTCGTGTGATTTTTGATTCCTTGTACAAGGCCATTCGGCATCCGTTTTGCTTGCCGTTTGCGCCGGCATGCCTTATTTATCGTTCGGTCGATATCACATCGTACTTCAAAGAAAATTTTTTTTCGTACTTTTTTTCGTACCATAGAGTACTTAAGCGTGTGATTATTGATTCCTTGTACAAGGCCATTCGGCCTCCGTTTTGCTTGCCGTTTGCGCCGGCGTGCCTTATTTATCGTTCGGTCGATATCACATCGTACTTCAAAGAGAATTACAAACGTTTTTTTTCGTACTTTATTTCGTACCCATAGAGTACTTAATCGTGTGATTTTTGATTCCTTGTACAAGGCCATTCTGGCCTCCGTTTTGCTTGCCGTTTGCGCCGGCGTGCCTTATTTATCGTTCTGGTCGATATCACATCAGTACTTCAAAGAGAATTTGATATGAATCAAGATACAAATCAAGATACAGTATTTTGAGTATTATTATTATATATTTTATGTCTTATTTAGTAATTAAAAGGCCGATATTCAAGACATTATTGGCGCCATTTTGGGAATAAATTCAAGGCATGGAATTTTGAACATGCATTGAACTTAGAAGATTCAGCAATTCTACAAACTGAAACGCAGCTTCTGTATTTCGCAATTTTGACCGTTATAACTTATCCGTATGAAATTAAGTCCTTGATGAAAGTTGTAGATAGTTTTTAGCACTATAAAATGCATATATGGTCTGCATTTATTGGACAACGGAAGCTATGGATATAGACCGAATACGAGAAATTTGTTGAAGAGCATACGAAAGGGTCAAGAGTTGCGAATTTAATGTTCCCAAAAGTGAAGAGTTTCCTATCTTTTATTTAATAATTGTAAATCTTTCAATTTACCTAAGATAATGTTGTTATCTTTTATTTACCAAATGCTATGTAATTCAGCCTATATATATGGTGTTCCAAAACATAATTTGGAGAGAGACAACTTTTGAGTGATAATTATATATTATATAAGAATTTTCGGTGATTGAAAATTTGTGAGTTATTCATGTTACCTTCTTTGATTAGGTAAGTGATAACTTGAGAATCTATCAAAGGTTTGAGCAACCTTTGTTGTGACGTTCTCAACTTGGTGATTCCGAGGTGCTGATTCCAAGGAAAAGCTAAGCTTTGCTCGTGTTCTTCGTTCCTTCATTGATTTCCTAAATCTAGATCCAAAATCCTTTTATCATTTGGTATCAGAGCGCAGGGATTGAGGTATCAAATATCATTTTCTTTTCTTTATTTTCATCCATTTAAAAAAAAACGTTTTCCGTTTCTGTTCATTCACTACCCAAATCACCTCCGAAAATTCTGAAATTTTTACCACATCACAATCGCCGTGTTATCTACATTCTTTTTCTTTACCTCCCATCCAAATTCGCAGCCCATCACTTTCAAATTTGCCTCACAAAAATCTGTACACAGTTTTTTCACAGTTTTGCACAGTTTTTGTTACGGCTCCAATTCAGGTGGGTAAATCATGTCCAAAATTCGTGATTTTTGGTAGACTTATAGGAAATTTCTCAATCTTCAACTTTCGTTTGAGTTTTCCCAGATTCATCACCGTTTAATCGGAATATTGGCTGTAGTTTTCTGCTTACATTCTGGGAATTATAAAATGGTGCAATATTATTATGATAGCTATGGTCGTCCTATTAAATGGAATGTAGAATGGACAAATTTTGATGACGACCACAGAGAGGATCTTTTTCATTCGACTGTTGGGATCCATGAGAGCACAGGTATTCTCAGGACATGTAATCTCATCATTCATCATGTGGCTACGATCAATCTTGTGAGTGCCGAGGTTGTTGATAATTTCACGCTACCTCTCATCACACACCCATATCCTTACAGCTTCAGGTGGTTCAAAGATGGTTCAAATGTCAAGGTAACCAAGCAGGTATTGATTCATTTCAAATTGGGAAACTTCACGGATAAGGTCTTATGTGATATTGTTCCCATGAAGGTTCATCATTTACTTCTTGGTATGCCATGGTTAGATGAAAAATGTGTGATGTATGATGGTTCTTCGACTCAATAATCTATTGACATAAATGGTAAGAGGACAAGATTCACATCAATGACCCAGCAAAGGGCTTTTTAGACACACAAAGAACAAGAAGTGAGAGATGCCCATAGAGAAAATGCATTACGTGACGAAATTGAGAAAAAGACGACCATTGAGGAAAATGTGCTCCAATTGTTGATTAAAAAATCTGTTTATGATGATTTTTCTTTGGTATATGATGACAAGGGGGTCGAAATTAATTTTGATGATGTTCATGATCGTGTTATATCTACACCTGAGGAGTTTGTTAAAATTCCTGATCTTCAAGCAGACATTGCTTTTAATTTTGAAGCAATCAATGTGGGCATTAAAGACGAGGAGGACGCTATTCAAGTTTTTGATTCTGTTGATTTACCATTACAGGTATATCATCCTTGTGATGAATTGGTTCAACCGAAGACAGCCGGGTTCATTTTGCAAATACAGGACTTACAAGCATCACATATTTCTTTTGATCCATTTGAAGTGTCTTGTATTCCTTTACAATTTGTAATTGCTGATTTTTATGAGGTTGCATTTAAACAGTAAGAGAGAGTGATTATTATAATGTTCATCTCTCCATATGTGATGTTGGATAGTGACTACGTGGGATTACTTCCGAATGAAAGGCAAATCTTCGTGTTCGACCCAGGTGGATTCGAGGATGAATCCTTTTCGAAGAGTACTTCCTCGTCGATAGAAAGAATCGCAGACACACCGTCGCATGTGGGCTCATTATAAACACGTTGATCGAGTCTGGGGTTGCTAACAAGGCACAACTTGTAGCTATCCACACATTCTAAATCCCAAACTTGGCGCAAGAAACGTTCGTACAGGTTTTTAGCAAGCACATGCATCAATGTGGTCATGACATCCCTAGAAAATCACGATGACGTAGACAAGCGCTCATCGAGCTCAGTCTGAGGGTCATAGAAATAAAACGGCACACCAGTAGGTGTGTCAGTGTTTCCATTAAAGCAAGCAAGGTAGTGGTGTATTTTGCCTTGGACCTTGAATCTGTATATTATTTTTCATAAGCTCGTTGTCTTTTTTTGCTGTGAATGTGGTTAATGCTAAGTTATTGTTATAGCTCCTTGCATATTTCCTAAAAGTTACGGATTGAATGTCTGAGTCACTAAATAATCAAGCAAGGGCAGATGGCATCGATGGGGAGGAGATACTTATCTCGCCTTCAGAGCAATAGAATCCTGCTGATTCATGTTAGAAACGCTTGGCATGGCAATAGGTGCAGTTTGGATCACCAGGTAAGAGACTGGAATATGATTCAGCACGTGGCACGTGCAACACATGAGGTAATTCAGCGGAAGCAAAGCCTGGCATAGACTTGCCAGAATGATAAAACTCATGTTGTATATGAGTTGTCCGACATATCGCAGTACGAGCACGAGGCGGGGTAGTGTAGGCACGACCTCTTTCTTCTACGATACCTTGGTCGTCAGAAGGTGCATTGTGCAACCCTATGTTTGCGGCCAGAGTGTGCGTTGCTGGATCAGTCACAAAGGAGATTCCTTGGTCACAGGCAGGAGCACATTCGGTGTCACCCGCCAGCTGAGAGGCTTGAGCAACCCCACTTTTTGACGCATAACGCATATGCAGCTGCCTCAAAAAGTCTGTTTTTTTACCAGCATCCATATCTGCGTAATCTTTTCTCCTTCTCTCATTTCTCTCAACTCGACTTTGGTCATAACCACAAAGCCTACCAACCCACGAGCACCTGCCGAGAGAAAACACATGAGCACAACCTAATATGAATATCACCACTGGCAAGGCAACAATGAAAGTCACACACATCAGACCCCACACGTAACAAACATGAGGAGAACGTACCGAACATGGCTCATCACCCATGGCAACAATGAAAGGATAAGCGCCATTATAAAGGCCGTGTAAAAAAGGTGTAGACACACCGGAAAAATATAGCATAGAGACACAAAAACAAACACATAATAGACCAAGTGTGCAAAAAAAAGCACAGAAACTGAAACATTGCAGGCACATGGCCTCAGAAACAGGAGGCTGCATGAGAACAAACGGCAACACGCACAAAGCGACGGAGGAAATACCACAAATGCCATCGGAATGACCAGGCAACGTAACCCAGGAAAGCACAGAGAAACCAAACTCACTAACCAAAGTTAGTACATAACTAAGAGAAAAAAAGGGTAGACCGAGAGAAAACCAAGGCAACAGGGGTAGAAACCTAAGACACACAGACTTGTGGCAGAACTTAGACGCAGAAAAATCAATAGGTACAAAACCGAAGTAAAGTGGCACTACCCTTCCCCGGTACACAACCATTTGTAGTAGGAAAGATGCAACAATCACCCCTATCCGCCCTTCGCCTCAACCTCATGAGGCTACCTTTCACCACACAAATGCACAACCTATTTTCATTAACTTTAAAGCTCACACACGTACCTAGAAATAGTAATTTTTCACTACCTACCAAGGAAGCAAAACACTGCACCATTAGATTCAATCATGGCCACTGCAAAGCGCAAAGCACAATCTAAGACACCATATATTTTCTTTAATCTGTACCCGGGAAAATCCAGAACCAATAGACGACATAGTAATTTTTCACTACCTAGTACGGAAGAAAAACACTGCACCATCAGATTCAGTCATGGGTATTCCAGAGCAACAAAGACAAACCTAAAAACCATGTATTTCCTTTGATTTCTACCCCGGAAATCCCATGACCAATGAACAACTTTACTAAGCCAAGAAAAAACATGTAACAAGTGATTAGCCGTTAAACAAACATGCATCCTCATTAACTGTGACAAAACCTCATAAAAACACAACATGCACCCTAATTAACCACCAAAAACACTAAGAGCAGCAACTCTGCATCTAAGCAATAAACGAAAGATGATATATTCACCTCAAACATGATGCAAGCGAAGCACGATGTACTAACATCTGACACACAAAAAACTATAAAAAAGAATGAGTAAGCAATTAGGCATTAAACAAACATGCATCCTCATTAACAGAAGAAAAGAACACCATTAAAACCCAGCATGCATCCTAATTAACTATCAAAAACACCAAGACCAGGAACTCAATAAGAAAGCGACAGAAGAAAAAGAACGTACACGAAATCACACACACTGAAATTGCAGCGAAAGAATACAAAGAACTAAAAATTACCTAGAAACACCGGCGTTGAGTGTAATGGCAAAAGCAATACAGATCACCGAAGCTGCAATAATAACCAAAATCACCACAACATAAAAACCCAGAACGAAAAGAGCGAGAAAGAGCACAGAGCAAATAAAAAACCCACCGGACAGGACAATTGTAATGGCGGAAAAGTTTTTTGATCTACCAGCAAGCGTATTTATAGAAGAACAGACGAAGGTGGTGGTGGAAGAGTGACGTGAACGCACTCACCGACTGGGAACGAAGGTGACGGATTGGGCATGAGCAAGACATATATGATTAATCGGCGTCGTTTTACCGTAAAAGTATATGAAAAATAATTTTGGTCGTACCGAAGAATGCAAAGCGAATAAAAAATAGGAGATGCGAAATTTGTTTAGAGATTTAATTAGTATACTAATTTTGTGGTTTTTATGACTCGATAAATTTTACATGCATCCGGACGGGCGTCTACCCTTCCGGACGGGCGTCCAAGGCCGACTTAACCCTAGCCGCCTCAAAATCCTATAAATACCGGCGTGTGTTGAACCCTAACCATATCATATCATTCACTCAAAAATACACACAGCAGCCGCATATTTCAAAGAGCAAACAAGGAGATGAACTCTTCCATCCCAACAATCACGATCAACAACATGATTGTTGGCTAAGCAATTCGCGGTGGGACAACGGAGGAAACCAGTCGACAACTACACCAACTAGAGGATTCTTAGCTATATCTTAGTGAGTTGAATTTATGAGTTTTCATCAATTGAATGCTGTTATATTGTTTATATTTTATTTGAATCGAGAGATCGATGAAACTATCGTTTTAATTGAATTTATATGAGAATATTGTTCAAGCTTTGATCTTTTCAATTGATGCAATTAAATGTGATTCAAGAGATTGTTCATGATTATTTGAGTAGAGTATTGGAGACAATCTCATGATCTTGTTATGCATGTTAGTTTAGTTTTGCTTGAGAAAGAAAAACGAAACCCTAGAAATTGATTAAAGAGATTTAATCGAATTCGTGATTTGATCATTACTAAAAATCGTACCTTTAGATCATAATCTAGTTGGGGTTGGTTGGTTGATTGGTGGATTCTCGTTGCCTTGCCGTTATTTTAAATCTTTGATAAACCGATTCGTTCATATCAACTTTTGCTGCTACGTTTAGTTATTTTAAAAACCCTAGTTGTTACCTGCTGTTTTTCTGCATATTTCTGTTTTTAGATCGTAATCGGACGCCCGTCCACCTTAAGTGAACGGCCGTCCAGCATCGAATTTTTCTATTTCCTGTTATTTTAGTTACTTTCCACTGTTTTTAGATTACAAGTAGCATAGACCTTAGTTTTAGGTAGTAATCTGTGACATAATCGATATAATAACTGTACTCTAATCCGATATACATTCGATTCCCTTAGGACGACCCGTTAACACCCTTTACTACGAACCTTATACTTGGGGTGTTTCGGTTTATAAATTTAAAGCGAGTTTTTACCGAACAAGTTTTTGGCGCCGTTGCCGGGGAGTCGGTAACGGTTGTCGGATTCTTCGTAGTGCAGTTTTCTGTGTCGGCAGTAATTTGGCCATAACTTTCGGCTCGAGTGTCCGTTTGGCGCGCAGGACCCCAATTCGGAAAGCTCGTTCCGACGCCGACGATGTGGTGATTTGCCTATGGCCGTTCGACACCATTTTCGAGGTCAAAATCCATTGTTTTCCCTTCCATTTTAGCCCTAGAAGATTTCAACACGTTTTTTTTCACCGTCTTAGTGTTTTTCCTGTTTTAGCTTTTTCGTAGGTAGGTTTCTTTTCCTGTTTCCGTTTCTTTATCTTTTCTAAATAAAAAAAAAATAATAATAATAATAAAAAATAATAAAAACTTTCTGAACGAGCGTTCACCCATACTGAACGCCCGTCTGCCCCCCAACTTGTCTTCTGAACGCTAGTTCAGTGACCTGAACGAGCGTTCGCCTCCAGAATCCTCTTCTCTCTTCTCTCTTTCTAAACCTCTAAACCCTCTAATCTTCTCTACATTCGTTCTCATCAACCCTAAGGTTGATTTCTCCCTGTTCTACTCTTCTGGTTTATGCAAACCAGGAGTAAGAAATGACCTCTTGTCTTTAATCCCGAACCTGAGCGATCTATTATCAGGAGAAAGCTCTTCCCTAATCCAGACATCATGGCTAACGAAGTTCCGAATGCAGACCCTCAAGCCCAGATGAATCTGATCCTTCAACAGATGCAAGCAATACAACAACAACAGAATCAACAAGCTGGGATAAATAATCAATTTCAACAGTTCCGTCAGAACCAGCTAAACCAATTAAATCAAGACCCCTATGCTCCCTATCTTGACCAAGACTTCCTGGAAGGGCATAGACCTATTCGCCCTCCAGACATGGGGCAAGCGAACTTTGATCTGAAAAATGGAGTGGTAGGACCGGTCCGTAATAGTTCTTTTCATGGCACCGCTCGATGAAGATCCTCATGACTTCTTGTCCACCTTCGTTCAAATGCGAAGTGTGCCACTATCCCGGTGTTGATTCCGAGATTGTCAAATTAAAACTCTTCCCGTTTGCTCTAAAGGGTGAAGCAAACCGTTGGTTTAAATCTTTAGCCCATCATTCTCTCCATACCTGGAATGATGTCAAAAGAGCCTTTGCTCTGAAGTTTGTCTCACCTGGGACAATCATGGACATGAAATGGAAGATAGCCACATTTGAACAACTTGATGGTGAGAGTGTGGGGAAAGCATGGGAGAGACTAAATCTGTTGATGAGGAAGTGCCCCAACCATGGATACAGTAGACATGAGCTACTAGAGTTATTCTACAAGAGGTGTCTCTCAACCAAATAGAGATTTCCTTGATTCGATGGCTCATGGTTCCTTCCTGGGGGAGGTGATGATGCTGCTTATAGGGTAGCTGAAACTATAGCAAAGAATAACATGTGGTCAACTCCAAGGAAGACCAATGTTAGTGGGAATAAGAAGGAATCTCTTTGCGAGCAATTCCGAGACTAAGGTGTTAGTTGCTCAAATGGAAGTAATAAGCAAGCAGCTAGCCAATTTACAAATGCAGCAGCAACAAGGGCCGTCAGATGTGAATTACATGGGAATGCAGGCGGGGAATGAGATGAATGAGGAAGTGAATTTAATGGAGAATCATAATCAAACCTTCAGGAACTTCAATCAGGACCAGAATCTTTCCGGATTTCAACGTCCCAATTTTAATCAAGCCAATGCACCACCTGGCCCATCCAATTCAAAACCTTCGTTCAACTCAAGTTATCAAAGACCACCACCTGGGATGGTTAATCAATCTCACAATCCTAACTCCCAAAGACCTCAAGGTGGTTGGAATCAAAACCAACATCATAACCAAACCACCTCTTGTGTTCCCCAACATAAGTTTGATGAGCTAGTAGACATGGTAAAGACCCTGGCTACTAGTGTCAAAACAATAGAGAGATAGGTTGGCCAGATGGCAGACCAACAAGCAAACAGACCCCACGGTAAACTTCCAAGTTATACCGAAAGAAATCCTAAAGCAGATGTCAATGTTTGCACTACCATCACACCTCAATGGGAGTATGGAGGCGAAGAGCTGAATGAGGTTACTTTAAGAAGTGGTAAGCAGGTGGGACCCAGAAAGATGTCGGAAACGAGTAGCCCCTCCTGACGCCATAAGTTCAGGAGGGGGCAATCAGAAATTAAATACCGAAGAAAGCAACAGTGAGGAGGAGCTTAATGATGACTCTTCGGGTGATGAAAATGATTCTGATAGAGAAATGAGGAAAAGTCAGGTGGCTGTACCCCTGACAAAGAAGAGGGAGGAAAAGTTTTTCAGATGGAAGGATAAGGAAGACGAAGCCATAAAAAATCAAGCCATGAACAACGATAAAAGAAGAAAGAGAATACCCTCAGTCATGACAGACAATATGACGGAGTGAGGAGGATGCTTAGAGACACCAAAGTGAGTATACCCCTAGCTGAGGTATTGACTGAAATGCCCAAGTGCTCTAAGTATCTTAAGGAAGTTTGTGGAAGCAAGAAGAAGCTTCAAGGGATGGCGAGAAGAAGTTTTAAGAGAAGATTGCTCTATGGTTTCACAAAAAGTTGCTACTAAGCGAGGTGACCCCGGGAGACCTTCAATCTCTTGTGAGATTGAAGGCCACATGTTCGAAAACGTCTTATGCGACTCAGGGGCCTCCATAAATGTGATGCCATTGAACGTCTGCAAAAAGCTCGGTTTAGATAAAAGAATGCGGGAACGCTCTATTCTCTTCAGATGGTAGACCGATCTAGCCGCTCAGCAGCTGGTTGTGTTGCCAATGTTCTTCTCCGTGTTGAACATTTGGTTTTCCCTACTGACTGGGTTATCTTAGACTATCCACCTGACAAAGAGATGCCCCTAATTCTAGGCCGGACCTTTTTGGACACCTCTGCCGCCATCATCGATTTCTGTAAGGGTCAGATTACGCTTAGAGTCGATGATACATCTGTTACCTTCAGACGAGGGAAAAGTCCTGAGGAAACCTTTATTGAAGAAATATCGTTCGTTGAAGCAATTTATGAGGACGGAGAAGATGCCAACTCTGAAGAAGCGGTAGAGCTAACAGAGATAGGTGTTTTCGATGCTATAAACATTATAAATCAAGCTGACTGTGGACCATCTTCTGTTTCATTACAGGCCGTAGTCACCGACGAGTCGTCCTCACAACTTGTTCACAATGAGCCTGTCAATGAACAAGACACATGGAGATTCCCAGCAATGAACGATGATTTCAAAGAGCTGCATCAGGAAGACTTTAACCCTGTAGAAGAGGAAGCCCTGATGGGTAGTTGGGATGAAGTGGATTTCTGGAGAGAGACTACTCATTGGGAGGTTGATGATTGGGAACAGCTAGCAGAGGAGCTAGAAGAAGAAGAGTTGAGAAAGATGATCAAGCATAAGAAGGAGGAAGCGGGTGCTGACAGAAGGATCCCTATGGATGACGTGATCCAGTACCTTTCCGGGGTTATACCTCGGGAAGATGAGGTATTCTTCAGTCAACCACTTCAAGCCCATAAGGAAAAAGGTGGCCCCTTAAAATCCAGTATTGAGCAACCACCTACTGACTTGGAGCTTAAATCGCTTCCGCAACACCTTAAGTACATTTTTCTTAAGGATGGTGATAAGTTACCCTCGATCATCTCTTTAAAACTCAAGCCCGAGCAAGAAGCACTGCTGATAAAAGTGCTTGAAAAGAACATCCTCGCGTTCGGATGGCAAGTGGGTGATATCCGAGGAATCAGCCCCGATGTGTGCATGCATAAAATACGAACGGAGGAAGGAGCTAAGAAAGTCGACAACCTCGGCGAAGGCCGAATCCGCACATGCAGGAGGTTGTCAAGAAAGAAGTCATAAAATGGTTAGATATGGGAATCATCTAGACTTGTGGAGAAATGTATGGAAGTCTTCATGGATGACTTCTCGCCTATGGCGATATCTTTGATGAGATCTTGGAAAATCTAGATATGGTACTTCAACGCCGTGTTGAAAAGAATTTAGTGCTTAACCGGGAGAAATGCCATTTTCTAGTAGATGAAGGGATTGTTCGGGACACAAGGTGTCCAAGATCGGTATTCAAAGTTGATAAGGCTAAAGTAGAGGCCATTGAAAAGATGGCGTACCCGAAAACAGTGAAAGAGGTACGAGGTTTTCTAGGTCATGTTGGCTTCTACAGGCGGTTCATTCAGGATTTTTCCACCATCGCCAAGCCATTATCTAACCTTATGAAAGATGATGTTCAGTTCTTGTTTGATGAGAAATGCAAGGAAGCTTTCAATTGCCTAAAGGATAAGCTCATAAGTGCCCCTATCTTAATCGCACCTGACTGGACTAAGCCTTTTGAATTAATGTGCGATGCCTCTAACTACGCAATGGGTGCAGTTTTAGGCCAGAGAATTGATAAAAAGTTCAGGCCCATTTACTATGCGAGCCGCACCTTGAACCCGGCTCAATGCAATTACACCACGACTGAGAAGGAATTCTTAGCCGTCGTTTTTGCTATCGACAAGTTTAGAAGTTACCTTCTAGGGTCTCAAGTTGTGGTTTGGACAGACCATGCAGCCCTACGCTACCTTATGGACAAAGTAGATGCAAAACCAAGGTTACTCAGATGGATTCTAATTTTGCAAGAGTTTGACCTGGAGATCAAAGATAAGAAGGGTAGTGAAAATATTGTGGCTGATCACTTGTCTCGCCTAGTAAATGAGGGTGGCAAAATTTCCAAGGACATAGGCATTGATTTTCCAACCGAGCAATTAATGAAGCTAGAGACTGTGAGGCCGTGGTATGCTGATTACGTCAACTACTTAGCAGGTGGGCATTTAGAAGAGATGACGTATCAGGAAAAGAAGAAAATTTTCAGCGACTTAAAGTATCTCGTATGGGAGGATCCATATCTATTTAAAGTCTGCAAGGACGGGTTGCTTAGAAGGTGCGTTCCGGAACATGAGCAATGGGATATTCTGGAGCAATGTCATAGTGGTCCCACAGGAGGACACTACGGAGCACCTAAGACAGTCACAAAAATCCTTCAAGCTGGTTTTTACTGGCCTACTTTGTTTAAAGATGCTGAAGCCTTTTGCAAAGGCTGTGATAGATGCCAAAGAGTAGGGAGACTCAGTAATAGGATGGAGATGCCTTTGAGGCCTATCTTGGAATGTGAAGTTTTTGACGTCTGGGGCATTGATTTTATGGGACCATTCCCATCATCATGCTCTAACAAATATATTCTGGTCTGTGTGGACTATGTTTCCAAGTGGGTAGAGGCCATAGCCACCCAAACCAATGATCACAAAGTTGTAAAGAAATTCTTGCAAAAGAATATCTTTACTAGATTTGGCTGTCCTAGAGCCCTTATCAGTGATAAAGGTTCGCATTTCTGTAATGCACCACTGGATAAAATCCTTGAGAGATATGGTGTCAAACATAAAATCGGTACACCATACCACCCCCAAACCAGTGGCCAAGTCGAGGTGAGCAACAGAAGTCTAAAGCGGATTTTGGAGAAAACTGTGAATTCCAATAGATCCAACTGGAGTCTGAAGTTGGATGACGCACTTTGGGCCTATCGCACTGCGTTTAAGACCCCTATGGGTACGTCACTCTTCCAAATGGTTTATGGCAAAGCTTGCCATTTACCAGTCGAGCTTGAGCACAGAGCTTACTGGGCTTTTAAATTCTTGAATTTCGACAGCCAGCTTTGTGGGGAGAAGAGATTATTGCAATTGAACGAGCTCGATGAGTTCCGACTCCGTGCCTACGAGAATTCGAGAATCAGTAAGGAAAGAACGAAGGCACTCCACGATGCTAAGATTAAAGATCGGGAATTCAAAGTGGGAGACATGGCTTTGCTGTATAACACCAGGCTCCATCTTTTTGCTGGTAAGCTTAAATCTAGATGGTCTGGCCCCTTTGAGATTCTTGATGTTCATCCTGGTGGAGCCATTACGTTGAAAGGGTACGGCGATCAACCGTTCAAAGTCAATGGTCACAGGATTAAGAAGTACTTTGGGCAACCCAAGGAAAAGCCTGAAGTACTATACTTTCAAAAGAGAAATGAAACGGTTGAGTCGTTTATTTGTGAAGAGATCCCATCCGACTTCTTTGGAGTGGATGTTGACATTATTACCCCTATCCTTGCAGATCCTTCTGTCAATGCTCCTGAGCCTGTTAGCATACCTCAGCCGAATCTGAGAAACAAGAACAAGAAGAAAAGAGTCAGTGTTGTCTGGAGAGAAAAATTTCACGATCTTCTCGCGCACTTGACTTGTTGTTATGGCGAAAACCATTTCCGTCCTAGTCATTCTGATTCTAACAGAGAAGTGGTTAGCCTCATACCCAAGTGGCCTGATCCAGGTTGACTTGGTCTACTCTATCAAGCTAATGACATAAAAGAAGCGCTACTAGGAGGCAGCCTAGTCTTTTAAATTACTTTTTAGTTAAGTTTTTAGGGCATTAGGAATAAAACCATGGTGATTTGTGTGTTGGTTATCCCTGTCCTATTTGTGAATGCTTTATTTGCCCATTTCTGTATGCATTCATGTTTACTCATATACCCCTTGTACCCCGAGATTATATGCTATGTCGAGTGTTGCGATACTTTTGAGCGGTTTTTGCCAGCTATTCCTTCAGTGTTGTCTTGTTCTTGATACGAGCTGCAGCGGTTCATTCATGTTACGGCCTGACCACTGTCAACCTACAGCCCGACAGCCACTTTGGAACCAGCTAAGTATTCTTTTCTTTCATCTGCACATTCTGAGGACATCATGTTATTTAAGTGTGGGGGGTGTTTAAATTGGGTATGTTATCATGCTATATTTCTGACAATGAGTAAATGAGATTTTCTCGAAAATTTTAAAATTTTTCAAAGTAAACTTGGATAATTGTAAATCTTGAGCATGTAATTGAAACAAATGGCTTGCTAGTTGTAGTTTCCTGACAATGATTTTATGTGACTTTGAGAGATAATTATAGCATGTTTTTACTGATTTGAGATAGTATTCTTTCATATTCACGTAAGCCTTTGATATTGAAGCAAAAATTTTGAACTGTATCCTTTCACTATTTTAGTGATTTATCTTAGAGAGATTTGGTCTTAATAGTAACACCTAAGTTCAGAACGTGCACTGTGAATATCTGAAGGTTTGAATGTGATAAGTGAAACGTAACTAATGTTTTTGAAAAAGTTGAGTTAATAATAAATAAATGGGTGTGTCGAAAGCTGGTCGATGATTGGAGTGCGGTAGGGCCTTATCTCGAAATGTCCTATTCCACTATGATGACCAAAAGCTCACGACAGTCAGGAAAAGCTGCCTTATGATTTGAGTAAGGTAGGGTGTTATCCCGAAACATCCTATTCTGCTATGACGGGCAAGAGCTCATTCTGATGTGTGTTTAGATGTGAAAGATAAATTAAATCAACTTATAAAGAAGTAGTATGAATGAATGAAAGACTAAGTTATCGTCTATCTTATCCTCAGTATAAACTGAAAGATATGCTGTAGGGATTATCCTACTGAGTGCGCAGGAAGACTTTGTGTGGAACAATTGCTGCCTATACCTAGGATAGTCATTAAAATTATTTGAGAGGATATTTGTTTGAGAGGATTGTGAAGATTGAAAAGGGCTTGTCACGCACACACAGAATCTATATCTATGTTGGTATCACTTGCTATAGTTGTTGTATCTTTTGTTACGTGAGTTAGGGATCTATGTGGATTGCATGAAAGTGAGCTAGTTTTGATTGTTTTGTTCGGGACGAACAAAAGTCTAAGTGTGGGGGAGTTGTTAACGGTGAATTTTATGGTTTTTATCGCTTTATTCCGTAACAATATTCTTCGTATTTTATTACTTTTTATAGAAAAGTAGGAGTTTAATTGAAATATTAAGAGGTTGTGTATGAAAAGGATTAAAATGCAAATTCGAGCTATTTATGTGGTTTATTAGTCATTTTCTATCTATATATATATTTCTACAGTTTGCATGTTTTTACCCCCTTGTAGATATACATTTTCGAGCTAAAAAAGAGGATTAAATGGTGTCAAGGATCGAGTTTATACGAAGGAGAAGAGATAAAGGTGAAGTCGGTTGAAGATAGAGATGAGAAAATCAAGATTTGATTGATGACTGAACTGGCGTCCAAGGCCGTCCAGTGGACGGGCGTTTGAAGTACCAGACGGGCGTCTAGGAGGAGATTTTTGATTCAGAGTCTTGCCAAAATTAGCGAACGAGCGTCCATTTTTGCATAGGACGGACGTCCAAGAAGACTCGGCCCGATTCGATGAATTTTGTGAAGACCAGACGGGCGTCCATCTTTCTGGACGGGCGTCCGCCGGCCGACTTAACCCTAGCCGACCTAAAATCCTATAAATACCAGCGTGTGTTGAACCCTAATCATACCATATCATATCATTCACTCAAAAAAGGTCACATCAGCCGCATATTCCGAGGAGCAAACACGGAGAGGAATTCTTCCATCCCAACAATCATGATCACCAACATGATTGTTGGCTAAACATCTCGCGGCGGGACAACGGAGGAAACCAATCAACAACTACACCAACTAGAGGATTTTTAGCTACATCTTTAGTGAGTTAAATTTATGGTTTTTCATCAATTGAATGTTGTGATTTATTGTTGATGTTTTATTGAATCGAGAGGTCGATGAAACTACCGTTTTGATTGATTTTATTTGAGAATATGATTCAAGCTTTGATCTTTTCAGTTGATGCAATTAATTATAATTCAAGAGATTGTTTATGATTAATTGAGTAGAGTTTTGGAGACAATCTCATGATCGTGTTATGCATGTTAGTTTAGTTTTGCTTGGGAAAGAAAACGAAACCCTAGAAATTGATTAGAGAGATTTAATCGAATTCGTGATTTGATCATTACTAAAAATCGTACCTTTAGCTCGCAATCTAGTTGGGGTTGGTTGGTTGATTGGTGGATTCTAGTTGCCTTGCCATTTCTTTTAATTATTTGATAAACCGATTCGTTCATATCAACTTTTGTTGCCAAGTTTAGTTATTTTAAAAAACCCTAGTTTTTTACCTGTTGTTTTCTGCATATTTGCCGTTTTTAGATCGTTATTGGACGCCCGTCCACATCAGTGAACGCCCGTCCAGTGTCGATTTTATTCTGTTTTCTGCTATTTTCTGTTTCTAATCATAGTTTCTAGATTATAATTAATATATACCTTAGTTTTAGATAATAATTTGTGACATAATCGATACAATAACTGTACTTAATCCGATAGACGTTCGATTCCCTTAGGACGACCCGGTAACACCTTTACTACGAGCCTTGCACTTGGGGTGTTCCGGTAATTATAAATTTAGAACTAGTTTTTACCGAACAGTCCGTGGAATGACAAGCGCATTCATCGTCTTTGTTGCTCCAACTATAGATAGTATATCTCACCCTTTGATTTGCATATCTCTTTATTGATGTTCTTACTTCTGCCATGACTTTTTTCTCTTTGAATTTTTCATCAACTTTCTTCAGCAAATCTGCCACTTCCTGTATTTTTTTGTTTCTTTTCATTATAGTTGATACAAAGATGTAGTTGTTAAATGCTGTGCAATCTATTTGGTTTACCTCATATGGCATTATATGAATCTGTTCAGGACTAACTTCAAGAAGTTTTTCTGCCTCTTCATCATATAATGTTGCATCTATTGGATTTCCATCTCTTTCTATGCGCACAGCTATTCTATAACTGCATAAACAATGGAATTGGATGTTTTGTTCAATATTTGCAGAACGCGATATAAAATGTGTTCAGTTTATAAGAAATACCTTGCTACAGTTTTTTTAATGGCTTGGCAAGTGGGGCAAGGAACTTCTTCATCTTTTTCTGCAGTAAGAATGTGATGACAAGATTCACAGTAACAACACGAAATTTCTTGCTGTGGATCAAGAATCCTCAGTTTTCCTTCAACTATGAATCTCTGTGTATAAAATTTTAAAACAGGAAGGATCAAACATTGAGTATTATGATAAAAAGGACATTTATTACAATGGCATGTGCAGGCAGAATTCATTAATCATAGTACCAAAGAACAGTCACCTTAGCATTTTCATCTGTCCCAATTAGGCTGCTGGAACGTCATGCTATATTTATACCAGTCTTTAATGCTTGTTTTGGGTCCTTAGATGCCTTTTGGACACTTTGAACAGCTGCAATGTTCTCCGAAATCCTGTAATTTATTTCTGAAGTTATGAATAAATGTTTAAAATGTCTACTTTAACAAAGCTATGATTCATATATGTCTTTACCATATGCGTAAATTCTGGACTTCAGTGATGTCTGGTTCAACTGTTATATATGATCCTAAATTTGTAGTCAAAGTTCCCACTGCATTTAGAAGACAATAATTACGATACTTCTGAGTAGTTGAATTTAGTGCGTAGGGTGTATTCCAGTTGATGACGGTCGATTTGTGCCCATTATTCTGCAATCTTCACCCTTAATTTTGATGTGAAATAACCTTAAGAGAGTGATAATAAGTCATTAAGTGCCTAATTTAGATATACCCCGTGTTATGATTTATTATTATGCATTTCGGTAATTTATTAAGTATTTGGTATTACAAACTATGTTTTTGTATGATAAATACAGTGAGCATTATGGACGGACTACGGAGAAGGAATTAAAGATCCAGGACAATGCAGAGCCCAGCAGAAGATAGAAGACAGAGCCCAGAAGCAGTGAAGGCTCGGTCGACCGAGCCCAGCTATTCGGTCGACCGAGTGGACTTAAAGCCTAGCACAGTCCAGCGTATTACTTAAGTCGGTTAGGGTTTAGGGAATCCGATCCTTAGTCGGTTTCTAGGTCGGTTTTGAGCTCTATATAAACACATTGTCATTAGTATTATGTATTCATTCATACATTGATTCAATCATTCATAAAAGAGCATAATAAATTGAGAGTTTTTCAGCAAGTTAGGGCTGCAACAATGTAAGCCCTTAATCTTCATGTTTTATTTTCAAGTAATTAATTCTTCCAATTATGTTCTTATCGTTTGAATTAATTAAACATAGCTAGATGATGTGATTCTCGGCTATGACGTTAGGTGGTGGTGACCCCTTGTCAATGAGGATCCCATGACCTACGTCATAATCTAGATTTATTCATCACTCTATTTGATTTAATTAATGTGTATCTATGATAGTTTATATAAGTGATGTACGAATTGCTGTTTAATCTTTTCTGTATAAGGAAACACTGAGAGATTATTTCTAGGATGTAATTAGGGTTGAATTCGTCCGGGTGACCGAGCAGAGTCGTTCGGTCGACCGAGCCACTTCACTCGGTCGACCGAGCCCTAATTTTGTCGATCATGCTAAGTCCGCCACGTCTTTATGGTGGGTCTAACCTAGTTGAATTTACTTTCTCGGTATGGTATGGCTACGGCTACGTCGCTCGTCGCTTTTTCATGAGCGTGTTATTAGGAAATACCAATATAAGACGTCTAGTTTGGCTCACGAACGATCTTTCGGGACTTTCAAAGAAGATCTAGATTAGTTTTATATCGTGGAATTGTCGACACCTAGTCATACGTAAATCGTAGATTAACAAGAGACTTACCAAGTAATTGTTAATAGGACGAGGGCTTGAGCGATCGTTTAGGAAGTACGCCTAACCATAGGAATGTTGCCTAAGCGAGGTGTACGGTTAATATCGGCATCCTTAGAGTAATGAGCGTGTAAGTTATATGAGATGGAAACCCAAAAGGTGAAGTCACGTAACAATACCACAGTGATCTAGTAATCTAACCGGTGCTAAGTCAAGTTAAGGGATGACTCCCGTAGCCAATTAAATATGAATACAACGGATTGACATGAAGTTAATGAGTTAGGTTATCTTATATAAGTTGTCTTGGTCCAAACGATAATGTTGGTAATTGGAAGGTTAATTACGTGTGTGTCTTTTAAGTTTGAGTTTGTTATTTTGCTTTTTATGTTGGTCTTAGACTGTTGTTCAATAGCGAATTAGGTGAGTTAATTATTTAAACCTAGGGTCCACATTTTGATTCCCTGAGGGATCGACCTTGATTCACCATCGCTATGCTATGATGTACCTAGTGCTATTGCTAGTATTTGGTGGTCAAGTAAAATAAATTTATAACCTGATTGACCCCGTCATCAAGTTTTTGGCGCCGTTGCCGGGGAATCAATGGCCTAATGATTGTTTAAATAATTATTTCTATCTACTTCGTTCTTTCTTTATTGTTTTTAGTTGAATTCTTTATTTTTATTCTGACGAATTATCTGTACTTGTATGCTGTTAAAGGATTAAAGCAGGAATGGGGAAGATATTCGTTCGGTCGACCGAACGTATTCACTCGGTCGACCGAGCCTCTTCCAAATTTTTAATTTTATATATAGTGTCGTTTCCCAGGTGTTCGTTTCCCCCGTGTGTAGGTTGTAAGTTTGACAACAAGTATGAGCAATCATACCGTTTGTCAATTTACTAATTGTTTATTGTTTTTCAAATATTGCGTATAATTCGAAGTAAATCACTCACTTAACCCGTTCAAGATCAGCAAAATGTCATCAACCAATTTTCTTGAAACCAAAGAAGAAGTTAAGGTTTTACGAACCAAAACTACACCTAAAAAGCCGTTAACACCAAAGCTCATGGAAAGGATAGAAAAGATGAAAGCGAAAATCCGAGAGGCAAGGAAATCGAGGGAGGCTAAAGAAGCCTATTGGCAAAGAGGTATGTCTATTTTGAATCCAGAGGAAATTTCTTCGGATTCGGATTCGGATTCGGCTTTAGATTATGATGATTACATGTCAGAGATAGAATCTGAGTCAGAGGGTAGCGCAGCTATGGAGAGCCCTATTGTCATATGTTCTAGAGATGAAATATTGATTAAAGACGAGTCTCGATTGATGCAAAAGTTAGCAGACCCAGGAGCTTTTATGGTTGGAGTAACCCTAGAACAAACCCACTTAGGTTTAGCCTTGATTGATTCCGGTTCGAGCCTTAATATCTTTCCTAAAAGCCTTTGTGATGCCACTCAAGGTCTAGGAAAGGATGCTGATGATAATGTCGATGATAAAGATGAAAGGGAAGTCCTTACTATTCTAAGTCGGAATAGGTCAGTTCAGCCTGCACCAGCCCTGACCAATATTGAAGCTGTAGACCTACCTAAGGATAGGAGGACCAGAGCGAAGAAACGAACTAGGAGAGTTCGTAACAAAAGCTCATCAAAATCAGAGATCGATGAATCCAAAAGTAGGCGCTTGTCTGGATGGTCAATTCGGCTGTCTTTTCATTGGACTGAAATCCAAAGGAAGGGCACTCGTAGAAAAGGACGGTCAAACTTTTTCGGTGAAAGCTGGACGGGTGAAAACCTGGCAAGTCAAGGGCAGTGTTTAGGAGTGAAGATTTTGGAAGTCGAGCTATAGACTCAAAAATTTAGAATTCTTTCGTTTCATTTTATTTTATTTTATTTCATCTTTATTTTTAGTATGAATAAAAGTAACGTAGAATGACGAGAGCCCTTTTTATTTTTGCCGTGTTCCAATGACCATTAGGTTACGGATGTGCAAAAAGTTTTTTTACTCGAATCATTTTAACGTGAAGTAGAGTAGGAAGAGAAATCATTATAAAATGTATTGATGATGAGAATTTGGTGAAAAGATGCTTAGTTTCAAATTTGTTATTATTTGGAAAAAGTGAAGATTTATATGTTAATGGATTGTGGTTGGATTATTCGATTTTTGAGGTGAGGATTTTTTAAATTGTGACATAATAATTTTGATAGACTTATGTGTTCTAGCTTGAAAATTTCGTGTGTATCAAATTGAGGAGGTCAACTATCATTTATTTTTACACATCCCCATTTTTCATTTCCCAATCCACCTTTTCATTTCCCCATTAATTTATTCCTCCAACAAAACCATTCCACTCCTCAATCCTTGCCTTTCTATCTCCACCAATAACCTTCCACCATTTCAATCCTTTCACTTTCCACATCTTTCTATTTAAACCTCCTTTTTCTCTTCATCATTTCCACACCACAACATCTTCATCTTCTCCAAATCCCTAATTTTCTTCTTTTTCTTCTCTCAATTAATTCCCATTTCCAATCTTTCTCATAACTTCCATCCACCCAAGATTGGGGATAGTAATCTAAATGATCCCCTCCAATATCACAAATTGTGACTGTTCATATCTCTGAAGGATTATCCGACCCAGGCTGTCACAGGGAAGACCTGAACCTCAGCAGCAGAGCTTCTATCAGTTCGGTCGACCGAACCGTTCTGCTCGGTCAACCGAGGCCATTCTCTCGGTCGACCGAGAGCTTCATACCGTTGCATCATTCCGTCGGCCGTTGCTCGTTCCGCCCGCAACTATGCCACCAAGACGACGATCCTCCGCACAGTTTGTAGCAGTCAACGATGCCATACCCTTGATCAACGGGGTACCGCAGTTCGCTAGCCAAGAGGTATTTTCGGTTTATCGGAATTTCTTCAACAATTCGCCGGTACACCGGACTCGGGGATTAGATATGACCAACTGTGGTCAAGAGCTGTTTGATCTAGTGGAGTATTATCAATGGCAAGAGGTTGTTGCGCCACCTGGCCAAGTTAATGTCGACTGGGTAAGAGAGTTTTATTCTTATTTACGCGTGCACCCACACACGAATTTAGTCCAGGTTCGTGGCAAATCCATTGTAATCACTCCGGGGACTCTTAATAATTATTATGGTCTCGATACCCCGGAGGAGGAGCCAGAGTACACAGTGACGTTTGATGAGTCTGATGCATGGTTGGAGGAGGTTGGGGCCCATCTCGGGATAGCATGGACAATAGGGGAAGTTGCTCGCACTTTTGAGGAGCCACACTTTAGGCGGTGGGAAGATAAGTGCTTACATAGGCTTATCCGTTCTAACATTATTCCGGCCAAGCATGTGTCTACGCTTATTATGCACATGCTACGCTGATGTATTGGTTGAGCAGAGGATGGCCTGTTAATATTGGGGCACTGATGCGTTCTGAGATGACTTCCGATGCCCGCAAGCCTAGACACATGCTGCCTTATGGTTCGTTGATCACTTCATTATGTGAGGCAGCTGAGTGCCCAGTGCTAGGCAGTGACTCCTATGTTGGGCCCATGCCTATCCTATCTTTGGATTCTGTTGCACCACCTCTTGTGCAAACTGATGATCACGGTCCAGGTGATGACGATGCGCAATTCCAAGATTTTCCTGAAGCAAATCACAATGTTCTTCCATTAGCTTTCGTTGATCCGAACGATATACCTTCGGACTAAGCATCTGTGTTTGTTTAATCTATTAATTTTCTCTTTATCAATGTGTTTTTATTTTTGATTTCGGTGTACCAATAAGTTAAGTCGTGTTGTATGGAGTCCGTTTTGAATTTCCCTAATGAAAAAAATTTGTCTTATTTAATGTGTTGGATATTTGTGCATTATTTTCACTATAATTATTAAGTATGGGCTTAAATATGTTTAAGGCAGTTATTATACCTTTTACGGTCCATTTGATATGATTATATTTTTCTGGACTAACCCTGTAACGAGTTCCAAGTTTTTGTTAAAGATGTATGTTGCAGAGGTTGCATTTTATTGCAGTTGGTAACTGTATTTGTCTGTTAAAATTCTCCGGAGTTCGTCAAGACTTGTTCAACTCCCGCACTTATTCCAGAGCTAAGTTCCTTGTTCTTTTTTTTTATATACATTGAGGACAATGCATAGTTTAACTGGTGGGTATGAGTCACTTAGCTCATTTAGCATACTTCAATAAGTTTGTATATCAAATAATGAGTAAATTTAAAACTTAAACTTTTACATTTACAATCACACTTATCTTTTGTGAATTCCCGAATTTTGTATTTAATAAGGTAGGAACCACATTTCGTTAGTACGTGGTCATGTTATACTCTTGCGATATAATTTCAGTAAGCTTAAAGATATTCATATTATAAGTTGCAAGTAGTTATTTATTATTCGATTACTCAAAATATGGATCAACGTTTACCACGCTTATCAAAAAATGGAAATATATGTGTACATTGCATAGATAATGGATTGTGCCTGCCTGGTAATCAATACTTACCGTCTGATGTATTCTTAATCTTCTAGCTACAAAAGTGGAATAATAAGCTTGAGTTATACCTGTGTTTTACCAATGAGCTAAACACTGGGCTTGTAGTCAATTACCAAAGTAGCCTTGCGCTTGTGGTAATATTCATTGCTATATTTGATCTAAGATAGGGGGATACTTTAAAAAGTTTTCTTCCTTGAGATTTGTAGTATTTGAAAAATGTGAAGAATTGAAAAATTCAACTCTTAAGAGGCTTTGAGTAGTACTCGGTCTCCAAGTCCAAAAACCGTATAGATATATTCTTGCTTATTGTTCTAGTGCATTACCCATTGCGAGGCTTAAGCAGAGGAATGCTGATGATGGTGGGACTTGAGAGTTCAAAGTTGGCATAACCATTTATCATGCCACATTTATAAAACCAATGCATATGCACACATCACTTCGATTCATACCGAGTAGTGAATAATGGATATCTTATTAGCATATATAGTATGAGTTGATTCGGGTTTCTTGTGTGAGTATGGTGTGACCACTGGAAAATGATCATATGGGGAATCACTTATTAATACTTTGATCGGGACGATCAAAGGCTAAGTGGGGGGCAGTTGATGACGGTCGATTTGTACCCATTATTCTGCAATCTTCACCCTTAATTTTGATGTGAAATAACCTTAAGAGAGTGATAATAAGTCATTAAGTGCCTAATTTAGATATACCCCGTGTTATGATTTATTATTATGCATTTCGGTAATTTATTACGTATTTGGTATTACAAACTACGTTTTTGTATGATAAATACAGTGAGCATTATGGACGGACTACGGAGAAGGAATTAAAGATCCAGGACAATGCAGAGCCCAGCAGAAGATAGAAGACAGAGCCCAGAAGCAGTGAAGGCTCGGTCGACCGAGCCCAGCTATTCGGTCGACCGAGTGGACTTAAAGCCCAGCACAGTCCAGCGTATTACTTAAGTCGGTTAGGGTTTAGGGAATCCGATCCTTAGTCGGTTTCTAGGTCGGTTTTGAGCTCTATATAAACACATTGTCATTAGTATTATGTATTCATTCATACATTGATTCAATCATTCATAAAAGAGCACAATAAATTGAGAGTTTTTCAGCAAGTTGTGGCCGCAACAATGTAAGCCCTTAATCTTCATGTTTTATTTTCAAGTAATTAATTCTTCCAATTATGTTCTTATCGTTTGAATTAATTAAACATAGCTAGATGATGTGATTCTCGGCTATGACGTTAGGTGGTGGTGACCCCTTGTCAATGAGGATCCCATGACCTACGTCATAATCTAGATTTATTCATGACTCTATTTGATTTAATTAATGTGTATCTATGATAGTTTATATAAGTGATGTATGAATTGCTGTTTAATCTGTTCTGTATAAGGAAACACTAAGAGATTATTTCTAGGATGTAATTAGGGTTGAATTCGTCCGGGTGACCGAGCAGAGTCGTTCGGTCGACCGAGCCACTTCACTCGGTCGACCGAGCCCTAATTTTGTCAGTTAAGTCTGCCACGTCTTTATGGTGGGTCTAACCTAGTTGAATTTACTTTCTCAGTATGGTATGGCTACGGCTACGTCGCTCGTCAATTTTTCATGAGCGTGTTATTAGGAAATACCAATATAAGATGTCTAGTTCGGCTCACGAACGATCTTTCGGGACTTTCAGCAAGATCTAGATTAGTTTTGTATCAGGGAATTGTTGACACCTAGTCATACGTAAATCGTAGATTAACAAGAGACTTACCAAGTAATTGTTAATAGGACGAGGGCTTGAGCGATCGTTTAGGAAGTACGCCTAACCATAGGAATGTTGCCTAAGCGAGGTGTACGGTTAATATCGGCATCCTTAGAGTAATGAGCGTGTGAGTTATATGAGATGGAAACCCAAATGGTGAAGTCACGTAACAATACCACGTTGATCTAGTAATCTAACCGGTGCTAAGTCAAGTTAAGGGGATGACTCCCGTAGCCAATTAAATATGAATATGCATTGACAAGTTAATGAGTTAGGTTATCTTATATAAGTTGTCTTGGTCCAAACGATAATGTTGGTAATTGGAAGGTTAATTACGTGTGTGTCTTTTAAGTTTGAGTTTGTTATTTTGCTTTTTATGTTGGTCTTAGACTGTTGTTCAATAACGAATTAGGTGAGTTAATTATTTAAACCTAGGGTCCACATTTTGATTCCCTGAGGGATAGATCTTGATTCACCATCGCTATGCTATGATGTACCTAGTGCTATTGCTAGTATTTGGTGGTCAAGTAAAATAAATTTATAACCTGATTGACCCCGTCGTCACCAGTTTAAGCACATACCTTCGTGGTTAGAACCAACAATATTCCGGCTTGTGATGATTGGCATACTTTGCCTCAGTTCATAGAGTTCCACTGCTTGATCGTTTAGGAATTCTCCCCACATATTTAGACGGATCGGAGTTAAACTGTTTAATAAATCAGTTATGATGAGATATCTTAATCTTTTATAATGAGTCTAGTCTTCGTATTCTGTTACCATTTTGAAGATATTGTATGAATATGATGTCTATAAATCTTGAATCACTTACAATGAAAGTTGTACGTTTATTAATTACCTTTGATCAATCAACATGAATTCTTGTAATAAAACATTAGCGTTGCCAATCGGAACTGGACGGGGTTGTTCCATGTGAATCACAGCTGCAAGGATATCTAACATATTCGGAAAAAGTAATTATGTGTTTACTTGTTAGTATTGTTTTACATGTCTGTATATTGAAAAATTTGATAATAGAAAATAGTAAAGAACTTACTCACTGCAGAGCCATTAGTAATTACAGGATACACTTCTGCTAGAGGAGTACTTTGAAATGGTGGATAAGGTATGGCCTCTGTAGTATCAGTGATAGGCAGAACCACAGTGTTGGGAGTTATAGTCCACTCAAACAACATACCTGGTGACAGATATTGGTATTGTTCTTTAATGCGTTCTACGTTGCAACCTTGAATAGTGTATGTAGTAAAGGGTTGAAGAGTAGTTGCAAACGAATCTATCCTATCATTCCATAAAACACATTCCATCATAGTCCCCTGTAATTATATATAATTTATATGTAAGTATATATAATGATCATTTGAAAGGATTTTTAATGGTTTGTAAAGAAGTTTTATTATTTTGATATACTTACTTGACTGTCTTGTATAAAAACTTTTTGCAACCTGTGTTTGTTTTTAGTCACACGCACAATAGTTTTGTCTAACACCAAAGCTTTGCATTGCCACCTAAAGTCACCAACTTGAATCTCTGCAATAGTTTTAACATGTAGTTTTCCAGATCCAGACATCTACACAGAAGATGAGATATTCAGAACATAGAGAAACGAAAAGAAAACTACAGCAAAACATATTTAAGGTAGTTAAACATAAGTATGAATTGTATGTATAATGTGAGATTCAATATACCTTGCACTTCTTATAGTTGTTGAATTAACTTTATATTAAATGTATGATTTCCTCATACACAATATTTTGAGTATGATTTGACTGCATTTTATCAGAAAAGGTAGGAGGAGTAATGAGTACTCTCAAAGAATTGAATGTCCGGACCCTGGAAAAGGCAACATATAGTTGTCCATGTGAGAATACAGGTTCACGTAGGTAGATACCTACTCTCTCTAACGTCTGTCCCTGAGCCTTATTGATTGTCATAGCATAGGACAACCTTACCGGAAATTGGTACCGTTTGAAGGCCACACCGAATCTTTCAGAATTTGATGGTTGTAATGGTATTTTGTGAAGAACTGTAGTATCCCCTTTGAAGGGACCACTGGCAATCTCTGCAATGATTATGTGTGGTTTCAATTCTTTGCAAAGTAAACGAGTTCCATTGCATAAGCCAGCTGTAGGTTTCAAATTCCTCAGTAGCACTATAGGAGAATTGATTTTCAAATTCAGTTCATGTGGAGGTAAACTACTGGGATTTGTTGTGTGTAGTAGATCCTGATAGTCACCCTGATGCTGTTGGTCTATTGTTGTGTCATGCCTTACATAAGTTATTACTTCTCCAACTGCATAACTTAATATTGTATTGTTTAGCTCATCTACACAGTTATTAGTTGGAGCTAATAAAACACAATCCATGACCAAATCAGTATTATGCAATGCATTCATGTTAGGATAGACAAAATGCATAAGTTCTTTTAGAGACCTCTCTTCCTCAATAAATGGCACAACAATTTGGCTTGGTAGAATAATATTTCCATTTTCATTCATTGTTTCTGTTCCATGACCAATACGCAGTAAGTAGTCTGCAAAATAAGGATCATTGATAGACCTCATGTTTTCTGTTAACTGCAATCGAGTAAGATGAGACCATAGGGATGAATGGAATAAACTTGCCATTACCTGATCCTGACGAGTGCCACGAGGTATGACTGGTAGTACCTGTCGAAAATCCCCACCAAAGATGACTGTTTTATTCCCAAATGGCAAGTTAACATCAGTGATGTCACGTAACATACATTCAAAAGATTCAATAGCATCCCGATGTGCCATTAGAGCCTCATCCCAGATAATTATTGTAGCCTCACGAATCAATTGAGCAGTGACTGATTGTTTGCTGACTCTGGCTATTTTTTCAGCCTCATCCTGAAGTGGTAAATTGAAACGGGAATGTGCTGTACGACCTCCAGGTAGAACACATGCTGCAACACTAGAACACATGCTGCAACACCAGATGTTGCCGTTGCCAATACAATATCACCTTTATCTCTCAGAGTGGCCATAAGAGCCCTGTACAAAAACGATTTACCAGTGCCTCCAGGACCATCTATGAAATAACACGATTTCTAAGTGTTATCTAAGTTGGAGAGTATAGAATGGTATGCAAGACGTTGTTGACTGTTAAGCTGGTGTACAACTAATTTATCCGCTGTACTGACCAAGACGTTTCGTTCAAACAACAGATCTTTATGAGGTCCTTTTTACGGTATAATGTATCTGCCTCTGGACCTAGATTAAAATCAGCCAATCTACGACCCATATTTTCTAAGCAATCCTGTATGTCTTGTAATGCCTTCATACGTGCAGAAAGAGGATGCATATCTGCTAACTTATATGATCGTAAATAATCCTAGATAAAGCATCTTTATATTTTTCCCATAATAATCGAGGATTTGTTGGAGAACAAAAAACCAAAAGTGAAGAAAATAGGTAACGTAGTTGCCTTGGCATCTGATATACAGCAGCTTCGTCAATACATTTTTCATAATCTGAATCAGTAGTCAATAGATCTCTAGCTAAAGCAGCATCCCTAAAAGTTGGATGTGTAACTCCATTAACATTACGTAGAGCTTCATACGATTGAGGAGCTCTAACATGGTTAAGTAACAAGCGCAAGTAATAGCGTTCGCCTTCAACATGACCTACTGATACTATTCTTCCAACAACTCTACCTTTTTTACGGACAGTCCAAGTTCTTTTCCCAGCAACCCAAACAAAGTAGCGAGGGAAATCACGGTAGAGGAGCTGCATTTTTTTTGCTGTGACATCATATTTATTCATATAGAAAAATCCAGTTAACATAGTCCTTGTTAAGAAAGTGTTACCAACTATACTATTGAGATCTTCCGTAGCTTTGAAGGATACGTAATGTTGATTCGGAAGATGTATCTGTAGGGGTATTACTGCAGGTAGCATATCAAAAAGATCAAATGCATAAATACGCCAGGCCGCCTCTGGTGGTCCTATCCAATGGCCACTTTGGTAATCTTCTATTTCATTTTCAGATTGCAAAGCTGTTAAGTGGAAACAAATCTTGTCAGGCCCTTTATATATATACTTATAAATGTACTTCACCAGCTTAATAGTAGAGCAAATTTCCACATTTATATGGCAGTCGAATTTCTGCAGTAGATATGGATTATAAGGTACAACCCATCGATTATCAATACAGCAACGCCGAACAACAGCAGTAATTCCATTATCTCTACGTCTGTATTGAGGATAAGTATCAGCTCCATGTATGGTTGTTTCTAGGAATTCTTTAGGATACTTATTCTTGCATTTATTTTTTTGCATACACGGGCTCCTGCTATTCAATTCCCCACATGGTCCATGAATCATATGCTTTAAAACCAATTCATGAAGTCTAGGATTCAGCACAGGATCTGGTAACTCTGCTGAGACAAATCGATCATATGCTTCTGAATTTAAAAGTTTGGACTCACGAGCCATAATGAATAGCAGATGTGCATGTGATAGGCTTCTTTTCTGGAATTCTATAGAATAAACAAAGGCATCAATTTGTCCAAAAGCTTTGTTCTGTACGAGATCTTGTTTAAGCATCTCCAGTTTAGCTTTGAATACCCTACTTAACAAATCAGGTCGATCTTGAGGCAACTGATTAAGCAACAAATGTTCAGAGATTTCTGGCCAAGATGGATTACATGTTATTGTTAAAAATAAATCTGGTTTTCCAAACCGCTGAACTAAACCCATGGCATCTAAATAACGTTTTTTCATGTTACGTGGTCCACCGACAAAATATGGAGGCAATATCACTTTCTGGCCTACAGCTGAACCTCTATTGTTTCCAGTAGCTATACTATCCATAACACCTTGAAACGATTCCATCCGTATCTCGTTTTGATGATCTCAAAGATATTCCAGTCGAGATGTTTCAATTTTAACATACATATCCACAATATATTGCTAAAACAATCTACCAGTGTGTAGAATCATGGAGAAGTCAGCTTCACGAATCTGTAATTTGTAGCAATAGTACTGTCGAGGGGTAACGAGGTTACGTTTCCGTACTGCTGAATGCACAGCTGTATTGAATGAATAAATTATTAGACATGTTGTCAAAATAAAATATTTATTCAAAGTAAGCAAAAACCTAACCTTGTTGTTCATCAGCCATGAGATAATCAACATCAGTAGCTTCTACATTAGTTACTGGTAATGGCATAGCAAATCTACGGTTACTTTTCAGCGCATTAGGAGGTAACTTTTGAATACCATAATGCCAGCCGACATCGCCCTTTGTAAATAAAAGGGGATATTGTAATGAGTCATAACAGCCATAGTTATGATAAATTTGATGTGCTCTGTCATCCCTAGAATATATTTGTATATGACATTTAGGATTGACTCCCACATCATCATCCACATGCAAAATCGCAGAAACATCAGAACATGTCGGAAAATTCGATACTCTTTGATCCATCTGAGGATCCTTTACTAAATAAAGTCGAGTATCATCAATAATGGGTAAATCCCTGAGCTGGCATAAGGATTATCAGTCAAGATCTTTGTTAATTTAGCCATGGTGGATCTTGAGAAACGATCATCCGACTGCAACCGTTATTCTAATTCAGTTTGAGGATCATATATGTAAAGTTGAATGCCAGAAGGAAATACAGGTATTCCTGCAGATGGATTTAATGGATTTAAGAAATGATGCACCTTCCCTTGAACTTTGAAAGTATAAACACCCTGATGATTACGTAGCAAATCATTATCCTTTCGAGCTGAGAATGATGTGAAAGCTAGATTATTATTATAGGTACGGGCATATTTCCGGAAAGCTATCGATTCTGCATCATTGTCAGTGAATAAAGTACGTAATTCCGGTGGCATCTCAGGATTGACATGTTTTATCTCTCCTTGAGCACAACAAAAGCACGCGGATTCATGGAAAAACCTGAATGCTAAACAGTAACAACATCGTTGAGCATTCGGCAGAAGTGAGAAGTTGACAGTACATGTATTATCATTACTTGAGTGAAGTGCCATTTCCTCACGTAGATGATTCCGTGTTGCCACAGAAGGAAAGTCTGAAGCTTGAATAAAATCTCTCTCATTAATTTGCCTAAGCAAAGATACATCATTCACTGAAGCTGTATGGCCAGGACTTTTTTCTGGTTGCATTGTGGCCTCAACATTAGTAGAAGTTGAAGCCTTACTGGCTACAGCCAGTTTCTTTTCAGCATACTTGGCACGACGACGCTCTAGTAAGGTAGTTTTTTTCGTCGCATCCATTGTAGCATATGCTCTACGTTTTCGTTTGTTATAGTCATCACACCTCTCATCATCCATTGTAAAAAATATTACTGAATGAAGTTACATAGAGAGAATGATATTAATGTATAAGATTATCCTTCATACATAAGAGAACATCCTAAATTTTACTAACACTCATATGTAGAACATATGACAGCCTTACTAACAACATATAAAGACATTGTGTCAAAACCATTAATGTTGTGCAAATCTGAGAGGAAACGTAATGCAACAATGTTGAACATAGAACCTAAAACTGTAATAATATGTAGAGAAGTTTAAGTAATAACTGAACTTTGCAGGCCTGGGATAACATGAGCAAGCAGAAACACATTCAAAAACAAAATAGAGGAATAAGTCAGGGATAAAAGAATGTACCTTAGTCCAGTAGAGTTATATTGCAACTGAAGTTGTCTTAAGAGAAATAATCCCACCGAAAACACAGATACTGCAAAGACCAAAACTACAAAACCTGAGAAATCCAAAAACAATAATGATTAAAATATATAACTTACAAAATTTGCATTCGTAAAGATCGGGAAATCGTGTGTAATTAAAGCAATGAATCTGAATAATGATAATAAGAGTTAAATAGCCATGCATGGTAAAAAGAAGTAGAATTCATTAATTAAAAGCACAATACTGGAACTGGAATATGCATGCAAGGACATAAGACAGTATCTATGGAATTCTTATGCTCAGTAGCACACATGGATGAGTTATATTATAAGGTACAGAGGAATGAAATCGAATTCTTAACTCCTCAGATAGCCACCCACCTGACAATCCTCCAAGCAAACAAACTTCTAAAGCCAGAAGAAGCTAAGCGAGAAAATCTCTTTCTAATATAATAATGAAAGCCGTAAATAACTTTCCCCCACCCCTCCTATGAATTATAGAAGCTGCATCTGACCTCACACGTCATCCACCATCACCTTGGGTCTCAGCAGAGGTGGCGCTTCCTCAGGCCTCCAAGAAGAAACCAAAGCCATGTGGCACATTAAGAAGAAACGGCGTCGTTTCCTTTGGAAAAAAAAAAACCTACCACTTGAAGACAAAATTGGTCACCCAAATAATCCCCAATTCATATATAGTACTTTAAATATATAGTACTTTTTTTAGATAAAAAATAATAATATATAAGAATAGATATATACTTTATAAAAAAAACCTACCACTTGAAGACAAAATTGGTCACCCAAATAATCCCCAATTCATATATAGTACTTTAAAGTGGATACTTTTTTTAGATAAAAATAATAATAATAATATATAAGAATGGATATATACTTTATAAAAAAAACCTACCACTTGAAGACAAAATTGGTCACCCAAATAATCCCCAATTCATATATAGTACTTTAAAGTGGATACAGACATATATGATATATATATATATGTGTGTGTTTGTTTTGTATATACATAAGTTGATTAAATATTTCAAAAGTTATGTCCGAGATAATGGCTGAAGACAATTTTCTTATAAGAGGAAATAAAGTGATAACGAGAGTAGAACTGTTTCAAATTACAAATATTAACCACTATAATGCCTAATCTATAATGATAACATGAAACATATTACAAAAAAACGAATATTTTTAAATTATAAGTCTAGCAACTACAGTTTTGGAACTTTAAAAAATAGGAAAAATTAGTTTATAGTCCACTTTTTTCCTCTTAATTAAATGCTAATCCAACTTCAATTTTTTAGTTGCAATAAGGACAAATAAATTCCACCGGACGAATATACCCCTATTTACCCATTCAAGTTGTTTAACCCCGCCTACACCAACAGGATATAGTCGAAGAAATCATTCAACTCACAAAGATGACGGCGATGATCGGATTATCTCCTCTATCAATTTCCAAAACGTTACCATCCACTCCTCCTCCTCCTCACATTCCATTCCACCACATCGCAATCCCAATATTACCCAGCCGGTGCCGTTCCAGAACTCCGATTCCGACTCGGAACACGTCATGGACGATCACAGTGGTTAATCGAAAATTTGAGGAAGTTCACTCTCGAATTTCTCATAACATTGAGGCTCAATTTGATTAGTTCAAGCTATGATGCAGGCCTTTTCGGATAAGATTGATGAAAGGTTCGAATCACCAACAGAGAAAAGCATGTTTATTTATTCTTCTTTGTGAATACTTGCATTTGAAGGTTACAGCTCTGCTCCAAAAAGCAGCATAATCATAAAAATTGATCTTTTTTTAAGGGGAAAAATTGATCTTTTGAATCTTGAAATCTAGCTATCAGTTGTAAAAGTGTTTGTTTGTTTGTGGGCCAAAGATATTGATGGTTACAACTGTAGAGGTAATAGCTTCTGATGAGCAAAAGGAAGCATGTAAGGTGTTCGCTGAAATGCCCGATCCATTCCAAGAAGATAAAAAGGACGGAAGGGACGAATCAATTACAGAAAAGGTTGCTAAATATTCGATCCATGGGGTAGATCCTTATACCGTATGGGCTGTCATTCGTTCAAGATTAGTGGTGATAAGCAAGATTTTGATTTTTGGGCTAATATGCTTCATGTTGGTTCTAGTTATGCTATTGGCATTGGTAGATTTCAATTGAGCAAATCGATTATTGATCGTTTCACAATGGCCAGGGCTGCAAATATGTTTTCTTTGGTTGACATATGGGATCTTGGACGTATACACGTTGTGAAGGCTATCACTCCTACTATTCTTGGACTTCTTGTCGATATTAACGCAGCAAAAGAAGGATGACATGAGCCTTAAATGAGCCTTATATGAGCCAGATATGTGTGCCTTTAAGTAGTCACTTGAATTAAGCCTTAAATGAAACTGATACTGATACTGATACTGATACTGATACTGATACTGTGTTAGTGTAAATGCTGCGATTAAATTTGGATTTCAAGTACTACGTCGAATAATTCTTCTACAACGTCATAATACATCATGTTATGTACTAAGTTTTGTATACAGATCATCTGTATAATGTAGTAATCATCAGTCTGCTGAGTTTTGTACTTTTCTGTAATACACTCGGCTGAAGTGTAGTTTGCCGAATTCCTAGATCTGTATCATTAGCATATCAATAAACTGAACTGTGAACATTTGATTTGTATTATATTCAAATCTTTGATTAATTTGTTATAATCAGTTCATAGTTTACATCATATTTACTTGGTTTCAATCCTGCACTTACATTTATATCATTCAGGAATTGAACATGCGTGCTAAACAACTTATATAAACTCAAGTTGTTAAGTTGTGCCTAAGTGTTTCAATCAAACTGAGTTTTAACTTAACTAGGTATAATAGTTAATCACTAAAAGTGTTTCAGAATCTGCTTCCAATTCTGTTTCAACTTGATTAGACTGTTGTGCATACTCTGATTTGTTCATTTTAATGCCTAAGTCTTTCATAAGTGCTGAAGTTTCTTAAAATGGCTAATTTTACCCCACTCTCTATTCACCACTGATATTGCGTGCCTTATATGATATTGTTAGTGATATTGTGTGCCTTATATGAGCAAGATATGATATTGTCTCCTGATACGGATACTGATACTGATACTGTGTTAGTGTAAATGCTGTGATTAAATTCGGCTTTCAAATACTACGTCGAACAGGTATCAAATGAGGTCTCAAAATGAAGATAAAAAAATATGAACTTTGGTGAAACAATTTTGATGATCGGTGTTCTAAATCAAAAGGTACGGTCGTTTATAAGAAAAATGCTCCGGTTAATGCAAATATTTTTTCGGCTTTCAAAATTTACGTCGGAAGGGAATCGTATTTGGGCTCAAATTAAAGAGAAATTTTTTTTTGAATTTTTGTGAAAAAATTTACTATGATCGGAGTTATAAATCAAAAGTTACGGATTCTTGAAAAAAAAACAAACACAAACAAACCTGATGCAACGGAAGATTAATGCATATGCGCGCGTGCCTTTAATAAAAGGGTAATTTTGTCCGTCTGAAATTGTTTGTCCTTTTTGCAACTAAAAAAGGAGTGTTTCCTATTTATTCAATTTGTAATTTTTTTGTCCTTTTCTCTCAATCTTTCTAAATAATATGGTATACACGACCCGAAAATCGGGGCGTTACACAAGGGAGCGTGTTAACGTGTATAAGATGTTAACTCCCGATCAACATAAGCATTTTGGAGAGACGGTGGTTCAACATGGTTTGGTGAGAAGACATGCAACGTGAAATTATTGCGCTTGAAAACAACGATACTTAGGCATGCAACCATTGCCCCTCGGGAAAAAGGCACTAGGGTGTAACTGAGTCTATAAAATAAAACATCATGCGGATGAGAACGGTTGAATGCTTGAAAGCTCGTCTTGTCATCTTCGGTAACCATCAAGTGGAAGGCACCGACTATAACGAAACGTTTGCCTCGGTAGCTAAGATGGTTATAGTTCATGTTTTTTAGCTTTCGCAGTAGCAAAAATCTGGGAATTGCATTAGATGGATGTACATAATGCTTTTGTTCATGGTGATTTAAATGAGGAAGTTTACATGAGAATTCCACCGGGATTATAGTGCCCTCAGCCCCGTATGGTATGTCGATTAAAGAAGTCCTTATATGGTTTGAAGCAGGCTCTGTGGTGTTGGTTTGCGAAAGTGGCTACCAGACTGAAGAACTACCGGTTTCTTCAGTGTTACTATTACTCCCTTTTCACTCTAACACGAGGTTCAATCCACCTTAACATGCTAGTATTCATTGACGATCTCATTATCTCGGGTAACGACTCCTCCGCTACTATGCATTTTAAACAATATTTGGGAGATTTCTTCCGTAAGAAAGATTTGGGTATTTTAAAATATTTTCTAGGCACGAGGTGGCGCTTAGTCCAAAAGGTATTTTTCTTTGTCAGTGCAAAAGTATACTATTGACATTCTTGTTGTAGCTAGTTTGCTTTGTGCTATGCCTACCGGTTTCCCTATTGAGCAGAATCACTCTCTTGCCTCCGCTACACGTCCACTGTGTGAGGATCCGGAACGCTATCGCCAATTGGTTGGATTCCTTGTCAACTTATCTTTTACTTGGCCGGATTTGCCTTACACAATACACATTTTAGCTCAGTTTATGCGGTCACCCCGGTGTGAACATTGGACGCTGCAATACGGGCAGTTCGGTATTTGAAAGATGATCAGTCAGGGTATTTTGCTTTGCAGTGAGTGTGACTTGTCTTTCACCGGGTGGTGTGATTCCATTTGGGCAAGTTGCCCACTGACTCGTCGGTCTCTCACGGGATGGATTGTGTTTCTCGGTTGCTCCCCAATTTCTTGGTGCACCAAGAAACAACACAATGTCTCGCTCTCTTTTGCCGAGGCCGAATATCAGTCGATGGCCGCTCTCACTTCGGAATCAAAATGGCTCAAGGCGTTATTTAAAAATTTGGGCATAGATCAACCTAGCGCTGTAGATTTTTTCTCTGACAGGCAGACATCAATTCACATAGCTCAGAACCCGGTTTTCCATGAACGTAAGAAACACATTGAAGTCGACTACCACTATGTCCAAGAAGCAATCCAAGAGGGTCTCGATAGCTCCTCAACAAGTGTCAACTAATAAACAGCTTGCCGACATCTTCACTAAAGCTGTTTTGAGTGAAGGGGAAGAAATTAGAAATAGAAAAGAGAAATTGGGAGAAAATGTAAGATTTTATTAATACTTTCAAGAATGGCTTTACAATTCAGCATTACACCCTTTTATATTAAAAAATGGAAATATCTGCTATAGTGACAACTAACTAACAGTGATGAACATCTAACCGCTAGCTAGTTAAGCTGTCTACCTAACCAATCACCCCACGTTCCTGACATCCCCCTTCATGAGAGACACCATGTCCTCATGATGGTGGAAAGTCTAGAAATTTGAAACTGATGTATCTTGCATCTCCCCAAGCTACAACTGCTTCATCCAAATTGATCCACTTGATAAGCCATTAAACCACTGGTGCAGTCCTTCTTTGATGGTTCTGATATCTAGGATGATTACTAGGTAGATAATCATTTGATCATCCACTGTTGTGATAGGAGGATGGGAAGATACAGGGATGTGAGCCACTCTGTATTCTTCAGTAATGATATGTGAAATACAAGGGGCAATCCAAAACTCTCATGTAGAAGTAGCTTATAGGCCACATGAATGATCTTCTCTATCACTCTATATGGCCCAAAATACCTTGCATCTAGCTTTAAATTCTTCCTCAGTGCTAGATTATTCGTATCGTAGGGTTGGAGTTTTAGGAAAACAAAATCATCAACAAGAATTCTCTATATGTTCTTCCTTTATCAGCAAAATGCTTCATTCTACCCTGTGCATGCTCTCGGTTTTCCTTGAATTCTCTTGTCAGCATATGCTTCTGATGAAGGAACTCACCTACTATAATACTTGTACCACCATTGAAACTACCCACTGGTATGGTGGTGGGTTGTACCTATTGAGTGCCTCAGAAGAAGAGGCTTGCAAAGCAGTATGGAAGTTTGTATTGTACCAAAATTCTACCAATGTTAGCCATCTAACCCATTGTTTTGGTCTTTGAAAACACATGCATCTTAAGAACATTTCAAAGCTTTGGTTAACTCCTTCAGTTTGTCCATCAGTTTGTGGGTGGTATGCATAACTGAGTGCCAATCTGACCCTGCTAGCTGGAACAAGTTTTTCCAAAATTCTCTAGTAAAAATACTATCCCTATCACTGACTATGGTGGATGGGAGACCATGTAGCCTGTAAATCTGGTGGAAAAAGGCATCTGCCACAAATTCTATTGTATACCCCCTCCTCATTGGCACAAAAGGTCCCTATTTTGTAAATCTATCCAGTATTACCATGATGACATCATGGCCCTCAGAGTTAGGAAGTCCCTCTATAAAATCCATACTAATGTGCTTCCATGCCTGATCTGGAATAGGTAATGGTTGCAATAACCCCTGTGGAAGCTCATGGAGGCTCTTGCAATGATGGAAAACTATACAAGATTGAATTAGTGTTCTAGCATCATCCATCATATTAGGCCAGTAGAATAGGTAAAATTCTTTTTAAGCATGCCCTAATGCATGAATGGCCACCAACTAGGTTCTCATGTAGTTGGGACATAATGTCTTGTCTCAAGGTGCCAGAACCGCCCACATAAAGTTTTCCCTTGTGATTAACGATGCCCTGCTAAAGTGTGTAATCTTGTTTAGAGCTAGGATCTAAAAGCACACAAGTTTGTTTGTATTGTGCATGTTCATCCCCTTCATAGATGTCAATTACTCTTGTCATCCAAGTGGGTGTAACTGTGGTTATAGCCATACAGCTGGCCTGCCGGCATTGGCTGTCTGGAAAGTGCATCAACCACTATGTTTTCTTTACCTTTTTCTGTAAAGAAGTAGTCACTTTTGCTCGAGAAGATATTTTAAGGACTGTTGATCTGTCTTGATTACAAACTCGTGAGCTTGTAGATAATGTTTCCATCCGTTCACTACCATGATAACAACAAGTAGTTCCTTCTCATAAATGGATAAGCCCATCTCCTTGGTGTTAAAGGCTCTACTGAGGTAACATATTGGCCTACCATGTTGTTGTAACACTACTACTAACTCATTACAACATGAATCTATTTCAATAAAAATGAGGTGGAAAATCTAGCACTGCTAACAAACGTGCTTCACACATTGCTTGTTTCAACTTGTTTAATGCAGTAGTAGCTTCATCATCCTATATGAATCCATCCTTCTTAAGTAAATTGGGTAATGGTCTTAGTACGGGATGAATCTCCTATTAAAATTAGTGAGCCCTAGAAAACCCCTTAGTTCTGTGACATTTTTAAGGGTTGGCCACTTCTTCATACTGTCTATCTTGTGAGGGTCAGGCATTACCTCCCCATGTTGAATATTTTGATCCAGATAATCTACTTTGTCTAGGCGAAACTGCACTTGCAAAGCTTGGTATTAAATATGTTTTCTCAATAGTTCAAAAACTGCCTTTAGATGGAGGATATGAGACTGCAAATCTGAACTATATACCAATATGTCATCACCGAAAACTAGTACAAACGTACTCAAATAGGGTTTTGAAAGCTCATTCATTGGTTATAAAATGTGGTAGGGGAATTGGTAAGGCTAAAAGGCATGATAGTGTACTCATAAAGTCCATGGTGAGTAACAAAGGCTGTTTTGGGTATTGCAATAGGATGCATTCTGGCCTGGTGGAACCCAGCCCTTAGATCAATCTTTGTAAAGTACATTTCTTTGCCTAATTCATCCAATAATTCATCAATAAGGGGGATATGGTACCTGTTTATGACAGTGGGGTCATTTAGCTATCTATAGTCAACACACAAACACCAAGATCCATCATTCTTTTTAACCAATAGAATTGGAGAAGCATAGGGGCAGTAGATGGGTTGGATAAACCTTTGATCCAACATTTGATCAATCCGAGTCTCAATCTCTTGTTTTTGGTAATAGCGATATGTTAGGAAATCAATCGAGTAGCGCAACGGAATTTAAAAATTGATGTCCCAATCCAGGATCGACTTCGTTTAAACAATAAACATATAAGAGAGAGGTCGGTAATACTACATTGGTTGATCTAAAAGATTGACGCTTTGACCGTCCGGTACGAGTAGATGTGCGTGAGCCATCCACGTGTCCGGCATCTACCAGTATTCCACACGAGCACATCGCCGGAATTCTGCCAAGGATTGCTTCTAGAAAAACTCGACTTCTAGGTCGACCTTTTCTCTCTCTATAATCTCCCTCTAAGAAGCTGTCTTATTTTTCACAAGATCAATTAGCTCTTGGAATTGTGATGTACCAAAAGAGCTAGCAAACCCTTTCTTATATAGGGTGTTGGGTGCCCCATTGTGATCCCAATCTGATTGGGAGAAGATTCCTAGTAGATTGGAGAGAGAGAAAACATTTTCATAATAAAATAAGGAAAAACCCTTTGATTGATTTATCTCATTTATATTTAACATCTTATATTAAATATATTTCCAAGATATATATTGACAATATCTTTATACTGAATATATCTTTATCTTATTACCATAAATCTATTTTTAAAAAAAATCAATTAATATCCAATATTAATATATGGTAATCTTATTAATTAAAATGCACAATCCAAGTGTATCTTATACACTTAATACCTGCACCCCTTATAGCCATAAATTGGCATCCGGAATATTCTGTAATTAATATAATACTATGATTAATTAATTTTCAAAATACATGTGTATCAATATACATCATGACATGCGCCCAACATGTATCAAAATACATATATTTAAGTAATCAACATAATTAATATATTGTATTACATTTATTCATAATAAATAAATACCATCATATTAATTTACCACTATAACCTTTATAGTATGAGATATTTTTTTCTTTATTTGGTTATCAACTATAACCACATTCTAATCCGACTCGATGTTCATATGTGTGTGACCCGATAGGCTTTCGAATATGTTGTCCGTAGACATAAGGCGCAATTACGAAAATGCCCTTCACATGTAATGATCATGGATAGCGTCTAGCAAAATGTCCAAGACCCCCAATCATCAGAAGAGTCAATACGCAATGACTACTACCATTCATGGGCTCGGTTAGCATGTAAATAGAATCATATTGCTGTAATAATATCTATATGGTGTACGTCAGTGTCAAGCATTAACGACCGTATCTTATAATCCGGATATCATGCTCTCTCAAAGTAACTTATTTACTTCCACTTTGCAAAGATTCACGAGAGTAAGACATTCCTTATAAGAAGGCCCTTTCGGATATTCACCCATACTATTAGGGTACATGATTTCCGGATGACCAAACATGTATACTCCATATGCTTCAGTATCACACCCAATCACTACCGCATGATCGCCCCATGGCTAAGGGAGACTTCAATAGTGTCAAAGCATGACAATCCACATCGTGATTCCATGTAGACTCCAGTCCTAAGGATAATTACACAACCGTTACATAGTGTGACACTTAACAGTGTAAGTGGGTCAGTTTAACATACGCATTCTCTAATACACGTCCATATACAGTCCAAGTGTCACTACACTTCGATAGACTAGATCAATCCCCACCCTTAAAGACAGAAGACATCTAATACGTGCTAGCCTGTTTGTACTATCAATGCTCTATTTAATAGTACATAAGCCTAGAGACATTTGAGTATCAAATTTATTAAAGCGATTAGAGATCTCATCACCGATAATCGCCTATCATGGTTTCTCTATCACAGTTTAATACTAAGGATGTTATGATATAACAATTCATAATTGGTTCTATAATAGAACAAATATATGACAACAGAAAAGCCATTTATTATATATGTATAATAATAATAAAAAAATAGTGGAAATGATCTGACCCGGTCAGATCCGGTCCGACCCGGTTGGGTTTAGGACACTATTTCAACAATCTCCCACTTTGCCTAAAACGAATCACTCGCACACACAAGACCAAGTTGAAACACAAAAATCTCATGCAATACTCGCAACCAGCCCTAGCCGTGAATGGATCGCTATCCGTTGGGACTCAGAGTCTCTTCATATCATGCTCCAAATGACCAAGTCAAAAGGAACCGCCTCAACACAAATGAATCTCTGATGACACCCTGGTCCTTGCTTCAAGCAATTAGTCCACAACTATATCAGCTATATAGTAAATATGGATGAACCGAGAAAGGTTTAGGAATGAACCTCTAAGATCCACGTATTGCTTCCGCTGTGCCTCCAAGACACTACTGTCTTTTAGCTTAGTTATAGAATTTATAGTGATCACTTGCTGAGAACATTTACAACTCACTGCTTCACTTAACGAAAGTGACTGCAAAACTAGAATGTAGCTCCTACTCACCTTCATAAGACTCAGGATATACGTCTGTATATCTATTTTTATCTGATTCCAAGTTTTGATAAACTAAGAAACCATCCTTAACTTGTTTAAGGATATTCTCAGCATTCACCAGATTTACTTTCATACTTGCTCATTACTTTTCATGGACTATGAGCATCTGGTATTACTTTTATGATGGTTCCTACCGTAGCAGCAAAGGAAACCTTCCATATGCATCATATTTCACCTAATCTTTAGGAAATAACGTCCTAACATAGATAGATCATGAGAACACCGGCTAGCAGTATCTCCTATCGCGATCTATGCTAAACTTTTTTAGCATCACATCTATATAGGTAAACTATAAACTAACAACAGTTAAATCTATCACTATAGATTCTTATTTCTAAAAATAAGAACAACTAATCCAAGTGCTTTTGTAAATGACTTTGAACTACCAAACATTGATTGACTGTGACATGGGGTGATAATTCCCGAGAGAGATATCCAATACCTTACTCAAAAACCGTAACACACTCCCACTATCCCTCTTGCACATTGGGCATATCCCTTTTTTTTAACTAAATCAAACTCCTTGGATTATCAAACAATGAAATTTTCTTGAGAAACTTGTTTGAGTCCATAAATGGATCTCGTGGGCTCACATATCAGGTTATCGTCTATGAACACCGCACATTAGGCATATCCCACTATAACTTGTTTGCCCAACATCTTCAACACTATCATATAGCCATGATACGAAGTTATAACAAGCATAGTCTGAATAGAGCTGGCTCAGCTAAGATAATTATAAGTTTTACACCCCGTACCTTTCAGCCATCACTATAGCCTTATAGTAATCATATTACTATCCATGTCAGCCTTTTAGTGACATTCCCTCTATGTAAGACAGACTAGGTTCACAACATGGCTGTCAATGATGGAATCTAATTCAGATATTATGGCTCTTGGCCATATCTCTCAATCTTTCATTTCAAACATTCCTAAGTCGTGAGATATTCATTCTTCAAGATGAACATACTAGCAGCCTCTTTAGGCTTGAGGTTATCCACAGACTTATAGAACATTTGTGTGCACTGAGCAGTGTTCTACACCTTATCACTATGTGGCGTCTGCTCACGTTCCTATGGTTGAATCTCTCATTGTGGCTCTTAAACTCTTTTGAGATCTCACTTACTCCCACTATCTCTCTTGGAAGAAATACCTCTTTTCGAAAATAGCATGTTTGGAGAAACATATTTTGTTCCGTGGGAAAGTAGACAATATCTATCGTACTTGACAAGACATTCCACAAAGTTGCATAATTCGTACTAGGCTCCAAGCCTTTCTGACTTTGCCTATGAAAACTTCAAATCATCGGTTAAGATATATTCGACATTATCCCCTTTCATATTTAATATGGAATTTATTCAATCTTATTCTTTGGAACTCTGCTAAGTATGTGTTTTGATTAAGGGCACTATCCTAAAACGGGTAAGGGATTCTTTGCATGGCTTACGGCACAACTTTATCGTATAAAGTGTCGCATACACTTCGGAATCGCAATCCGATCGCGCATCTCAAAATGATATCCTTTTTGGGAGAATCTGATTCCTTTTCAGATGACTTCTAAAACACCCTTTAATTGCTTCAATCCAATTGAAGATTAATTCCTAAGTTTAATTTATCTCATATTCATACTAGCTTGAACTTTTCGGGCTTTCTGAATTGTCGTACTTCAATAAGTACATTCAACTATTTCTAAAATAGTCCAAGAGAGAGATAAACAATTATTTATGGTATAAATTGTCATAAGCCAACAAACATCAATATGTTTAGGGTATAGTCAATTTTCTAGATTTTATAACCATTTTCATAAAAGGGTATTTTAGTCCTCTTTGGATAAGATACGTATAACCCACATGATTCATAATCATATGGTTCAGCATCATCAGAATGATGTTTTATTACACGCCTCCCTTCCATAGAGACTATGTCTAAAACAGCCACAAAATCAAGGATAACAACCATATAATTATTTTGTTGAGATTTCATCACTCAAATCGACAATATAGTGACAATAATGTAGCATGTTAGATTCAGTGACTCGTTCAACCTTATCAGAATAACATTTATTCCTTAAAATTGACTTTGATCATTAAATCCTAATGGATAACTGAAAATATGTTCTTCATAAGAACATGAACATAATAACATTTATTTAGTTCCCTTATCAGTTTACTAGATTCGGAATATGGTAAGTGTTACAACGTTTGCTTCACCTTCCAAATATGTGTTTGACCTTTCTAATTTAATCACACTCGTAGGATATCATATCTCCCAAAGTTGACTTAAACTTAGATATATTTTAATGTGATTCTAGATGGAATCAAATCCGATGTTTTGCCCAGGAAGTAACCAGGGGGAAAAATGACGAGCTAAGGATCATAGACCATGTAATCCAACTAAATAGTAGGAAGAGAACGCCTAACAATTCCTCACAGTGATGGTAAATTCTTGAAGGGTTGAACTTCCTACGACGAAGAAAATTCTCACTCGCAAGTGATGTTCAAGTCTCACGACTTTGTTGAGTAAAACTCAATAATCTGAATTTTCATATAATAATTGTGTGTTGAATGAAAAGCTATTGTTTGCCTTATATAGGCTTACAACCAAAAGAACTAGAAAGGAAAAAAACAATGTGGGAGAAATTCCCACCTAGAAAATGCGCCCCATGTGAAGTAAATGGGCTTACCTAGTCTACTTAGGCCCAAATGACCTTTATTAGATAATAATCAAACAAAAGCTGAATAATCAAAGTAAAATAAGTCCAAAACCTAACAATTCCGTCCATCATCTTCTTGCCGTCCAGAATTTGGGCTTTTGGTCCAATATGAAGCCAAACCACACAATAAAGCTCTAACCAGGCCCAACAGCACTAATAATGGTCTTCATATTCGCATTATGATAGGCCAAAATCTTGGGATGGATCACAACATTCCCTCCCGGTTGGAAAGGATTCGTCCTCGAATCAAAAGGATGTCGTACAATTGAGCTGCAACACACACCAATCTTGACCAACCCGCAAAAATCAGCAATGATATACCGGGATCAATTAACATGAAAATACACAATTCCAAATGAATTGTACGCTGAGATCGTGATCCATGCTTCACCAACGGAACATACAAAAAGTCTCGTAGCTTGATATATATGTCGATGAAGCTCGGAGTGGCAGCAAAATAGTCATAGCAACTCTTACGCGGGTAGACATCAACATGTGCAACAAACGGGTCAATGAAAGAATGTTCCGGTTTTCAACTAATTTGAATTGGATCAATAAAATCTAAAACATGTGGATGATCATCATGTACCTGCAAAGAAGATATAACAAGGCTAGAACTAGAGTTTAGTAACATAAAATCTTCTTCTTTCTCCACACTAGACGCTTCAACAAGTCCATTTTCGCATCAACAACTTGACGACCACTTGCAGCGCTTTCCAACTCATCACAAGGGTCATGTAAATCCTCACACTCAACATCACTCAAAATATAACCATCAACGATTGTCTGATCCCTTGGCACTATCTCGTCCGCAACAATTGCCGCATCATCGTTAACTACTTCGGGCACCCTCTCTACTTTCTCATCCACAAATTCGGGCTCATGAACCTCCACCGCATGCACACCTTCCTTCTTGTTCAACTCCTCCTCATGTGTACTCACAACCTCATCGGTTTTCACTTCAATCAATTCTTTTTCTCATATGAATCTGGAACCAATTACTACTCAATATCCTCTGACATTTCAAGTTGGTCCCGAAACTCGACTCCAACACAAAATGAGGCTCGCATCTTTGGGTAATTTGGTCCATATAATAATGCAATAATCCAAGTCCA